>JPKZ01002782.1:39470-65672 GCA_000803305.1 Toxocara canis | reverse complement strand
GGGTGGGAAGTGACGAAAAAAATTGCCAAGCATATTTGTTATTTGCTTTTAAGAAGATATAGGCTATTTGCTGTACATTTTGCTTTTGAATAGTCTAATGTAAGGGTACAAGCAAAAAGGGATTAAATCAACTTGCACATGCTATTACCATATCTTTCTAATCTTATGCCATTCATTCTACAGCCTCATCTCCATTATTATAATTACCGTAAAGGTAATAACGAATGTCATATTTCAGCAAGAAAATGTGCAATCGAGACCAATATCCGCCTATGAGAATATCTCACCTCCGACATCTCCGTCTCTCCTTGATGAATTTTTCAAACCGATTCAATCGTCGACGAGGTCGAATAATCGGACAGGTGGAAAGAAATTGAAGGTAATTACCGTTTGGTTAATTGTGGTCTAATATATTCCTTACGGGCATGTTTTTTCCCCAAACTGAATGTGACTGGTTAACATTACTAAAGAATAGACATCCATGGATAGGCTATCGAACGGACGTACAGTATAGTAAAATATATACATCAGTTTATCGTATTCCAATTGTCGCTGCGAAAATCTTTATGAAAGTTTTACTGCGATTTTTCGAGCAGCTGCATCGTCGCACAAAGCCACAATGCACTCGCATATGGCCTAAACACTGTGAAATTTTTCTTTCAGATTGTACGTTTTTTTTTCCAAATACACATTGGTAGGCATTCTCAATACCAACTTTTTATAACTCCTTTTATGGTACCATGAAGTAAAGATACGAATGTTATGCATATTCGGTTAGATATAGCACTCATTACGGTGTGAAGTTATAGTTTTTTATGGGAGGTGGAACAGATATAATTTCTTTTGTTCTGGAACGGTTTAGGAGACGAGATAATGCGAAAATTAAAAACATTGGGAAAACCGTAATGGGGAAGTTTTGAGATGGTGGCTTCTCGGTGTTGAAATTTTGAAGGATACTTTTGCATTCCCTGATTTTGTTCAGTCAAAACCTTCAAACCACAATAACCTTCAACTGAGCGTTAGCACATATGTTAGACGCTTATCGTTTTTTTCTTTTTTCTTTTGACTAGCTGAACTTCTTTGTGATGTGCTTACTTGACGAACGATCAATAAACTTGTACTTTTAACATTAATGAATAGAGGAGAAGCTATCCATATAAATTCGTTTATAGATCTATCGTCGATTTTAATCAGAGTCTATAGCGAAAGCTACTCATAACAAAAATATGTACAGAAGCTCTCATGTTGTGAAGCACAACTTTCATCGTTGTTCCAATCATCATTTCCACTGCAGCGTGAAATTTTTGTTACTGGAGAAGGGGGAGGGGTGGGGGGACGGACCCTCACGGACCCTGTGGAAGCGCACTTCACTCAGTATCAAGCAAAAAGTTTTAGAGAGCTTGTATGTTTTACTTGTTTACCGCCGATTAACAAAAGTTGCGGTTCGAAAGTCTCAAAAAAATTGCTATTTTAATTCAGTTGTTTGTTATGTGGGTGAATCGCACGGTATATAACAAAAGAGGATGTTATAATAACTATTGTGCCATTGCTATGGCAAGTTTAATGGGGTGATCGTCTTGTTGATTAACTATTCTTCTTTGGCACCAAAAAAATCTATCGAGAAGCAAAAAAGCAAACTGAAGCTTAGCAGAAATATAAAAAAGTATAAAAGTATTCGGAATAAGCTGAATTGTTTACACTTTAAGCGACACTGTACTGAACGTGAACACCTGTAGTTTATTACTGACTGCAAAAAATTAGATTCGAAATGACTCGACTGCATTCTTTAGACGGATCGATGAACTGAAAATTTCAGCCGATCAGTTGTCACGCTAATTCAGTGTGTACCAACTGTGGTACTAAAGAGACAACTCTTTGGAGAAGGAGCACTGATGGAGCAGTGGAATGCAAGTAAGTTAGTACACTAAACTTTTCGGTCTTTTGATTTACACACTGCTATTGAAAAGTTCTCTTACTACCAGTTATGATGTTTGCCAGTAGGGATGAGGGGGTTGAGAAGGCGGAGGGGGGAGGTGGGGGAGGAAGGTGGGTGACCTATATGTGCATTCTGTTTGCCTATATTATCCTTTTAAACGATCAGCCGATCAGCATTTATCATGAGCGTCAGAGTCAATTATTGTGGGATTCATAAGCTGAATGCTATTTCAATTTGTGGTCACAATTTATAAGGACGTAATTATGCAGCTATTAAATGAAATTATTAAATCTATATTAAGTCTCATTTATTCATAACGTTTTCGTGAAAAGCGGTTGTAGAATTTATTGCCAGTAATAATTGCAGTGCATGTAATTTATACTTCCGGAAAAATAATCGCCGACGTCCAATTACAATGAAGAAAGCGATTCGCAAACGTGTTCGCGTTCCTCGTATCGCACGCCAATAAATTTTGAATATACGCGTGAGCAGATATACTGTGTGTTGGCTTGTCTCCACCATGGAGCCTCTCCCACCATATGTTTTGCTCCTCGATCATCCGTATTGCCCTACAACTAAGTGCGGCTTTTTTTTTCATAGAGCATTGTGCCCTTACTGTACGATCTAGGTAACCGAACTCAAACGACTCCCGTTTCAAGTTATCCTGTCAGATGTTTGTTGCAACTACTAACTCAACTTTGGCACTGGTCGTCCTGGGCAAACACATTCTCTGTTATAAGAGACTATAGCGTTAATGTATCTATAATAGATAGCGTTATAATCGTAACGTTTTAACATACTCTTGCATTAGACTGTAACATACTACAGCGTTGGACTATAACAGACTTTACCGTTAGACTATAACGAGCTAACGCGTTAGAGCGTTAGACTATAACGAGCTAACGCGTTAGAGCGTTAGACTATAACGAGCTAACGCGTTATAACAGACCAGACTTTACCGTTAGACTATAACAGACTTTACCGTTAGACTATAACGAGCTAACGCGACGAGCTAACGCGTTAGACTATAACAGACTTTACTGTTAGACTATAACAGACTTTACCGTTAGACTATAACGAGCTAACGCGTTAGACTATAACAGACTACAGTGTTAGACTGTAACAGACTAACAGACTACAGCTACAAGAGGCTATAGCGCTATAGCATTAATGCGAACAAGAAGTTTTTTGTTTCCTTCGATCTGTATTTAGCGTTCGAAATTTGCTGATAAAACAGCGCTTCCAGATGTGGACTTTCTCTAATCGCTATCGTTGATGTTCTTCCACTTTCCTCTCTCTCCATCCTCGAATGCTGCTCTTAGCTAGGCCGTATTAGGAGATGATTGCGTTCATCCTGTTGATTTGTGTTTGTGAGTTTTCATGAAGTGACAAATTTCATTCAGTCTCGATAACTAAAATTAAACCTGAAAAGCAGACTGAAAAGAGCAGCACCTAAACCTTCAACAGATATTTAAAATAAACTAGGAAGGAGCGTAAGCAGTTGGGAACAAAGTAGTTTCAAACTCCAACTGTTTGGCTATCTGGAAGCGTCTTTTATTAGCTTGATTTAATCTTACTTCTTGTTCTGATAAACAATGGATTTCTGATGTACACTCCAAAAAAAGATTCTTTAAGGTTACAACAGATGAAAGCGAGTTTCCATTATGCAAATGATGAAGAATATTTCTATTTTTGTTTATATTTTTCTCTTTTTAATGCTTTTCATGTTTTCATGCCTCTTCCTTCTTCTTTTTTTTTTCACTCTCATTTCACTCATATTTCGCAATTTCCGTGATTTTTCGTGAGAATATCGGTTGCGTATTTGTTGAATTATATATTTAGGCATAATAGTAATTCTTGAGTGGACATTTTTCGTAAAGCAATGTAATCATATAAAATTGTATCACTTGTGTTTCTGTATCCTTATCACTGATCGATAATTTGTTCTTTGTTCTCTTCGATCGATAATTTCGCAATCGCTTAAGTTATACTTTGTCTTTGTTTTTTTGGTGATTTGATTGTTTAAAAATTTTCTGTTGGATAAATTTTTGAAATCCATACTCAAAAGAGAGAGAGAGGAAAGTCGTTCAGTTTTGAAAGTTTTCCTCACGTTCGACTTGTGTTCTTAATTCATTTTTATCGTACATTTTTTTAAACTATTTATTACCGTTTAGAATGCCTGAATCAGGTCACTTCAAAAATTGCTAATTAGCCTATTCTAATTACTAGTAGAGTCAATGAAATTACAAGTAAACACCTATAATGAAAGAATTCGTTAATGATCATTTACACGTATGGCCGTTCGTTTTCTATCAAATGAGTTTGGCCATTTTATTGCGGTATGAGCGTTCAAAGCGTAAAAAGGCCTTGGCATTTTGCTGGTTTATCACAGATGAATTTCTTTCAGCGTTTTTTCCTGAAATGCGAAAAAAGAAAAAAATTTCAAAACAAATATGGAAATCAGGTTCCGGAAGCGCTAAAACAGATTTGTGCTCATTATATTAGAAAGTAAAGCGCTTTTTTTTCCTTAGGATTCTTTATTATTGCCCACAGTACATGAATTAGTATCGAATATGAATTAGTATTGAACATATTGAATATGAATTTTTACTGAATATACTGAATGTGAATTAGTACTGGATGTATTGAATGTGAATTAGTACTGAATACGTTTGAGAAAACTGTTGTTTCGTAGATGCTTATTCGATAGATATTCATATAAGGTAGATTGTAGTTGAGATCATATAATGCGTCGTAGAGAGATGATGATTAATGGGTTTATGCTGACATTTCGTCTTATTCAGCCATAATCATAGCATAACAAACTTAAACTTCGGTAATTAAATTTGGTTTAATTACCCAATTTATTTTATACGAATCAGTATTCGTATTAAGTAGCTCGGCTTGTTTGATAGCTTATAGAATCACCGAAAACTGAATTAGTATTGTTCGTTTCGAGCGTTCTTCAATCCATCAATCGATGTGAAGATGATCGTTGTGATTATTTTAAGAAACGCTGCAATTCTGAAACCGAAAACCCCCTTTAGCTTATAATAGAACCAACGAGAATCAATTAGGTCACTTTTTAAATATAGCATTTTCCATTGAACTCGAGAAGAAACCCCTCAGAACAAACCAATGGCACCTTGAACAATCACAATCCATAAAACGAACCATTCAGTCACAAAACCATTTCGCAATTAAATCATCACCAATGACGAACAATATGGCAGTAACGAATATCACTTTGATGAACCCGTTTTTAATTTGAAAAAAATTTCAACTCTTGTCCATCCTCTTCAAGTGTATATTTTTTACCGTTCAAGGCAGTCAAAATTCGTGTCCTGAAAATATGTATTTAAAAAAAATTAAAATTCATAAATCCGAAAAATAAGATGAAACAATCAGTATGAGTATTCAACTCTCAAACATATTGACATTCGATAGGTGAGAATTTCTGTTGAAAACAATTACGACCTACTAATTTAGGTAATTGATTCGAAATCGATACGAAAAACCGAAACGATCTTTTGTCATCAAAAATCACTATCAGTGTTACCGATCCAAATCAATTATTTTATTACTCTCTCAATCGATTTCATTGGTTCATAAACCACTTATGATTTCGCTCAACGCGATACCAAAAATTTTTGTTAGGAGCGAATTTAAGGTTTTAATAAGTAAAGTTGTTGTGTAACATCAAAATGTCTTATACGATTATGCATCGATTGCGCATTAACAAACGCAACGATAATTTTTAACACATTTCTTTCTCACAATTAACTTCTCTAACACTTTAGTTCATTAGAGCTTCAACTAAGTATATCCAATCGAGATGCGCTGCATTTAGGTTGCTTTCAAAAAAATGTTTAAGAAATTCTCAACATTCAAAATATTATAAATTTATGTGCCTCTAAATAGTTCGGCAATTGCTAAGTCTCCAGCCGATTCGGTTTGAATCCGTTCTGTTCAAGTTGGTGTGAGAAACATAAAATATTAGTGTATAACGTTTTACAAGGGAACCATAATGAGTAAAAATTGCAGAAAAATTTGCTTAGATTTCGCTAAGTTTAGCTTACAGTTGAGATGAATCGAACCGAAAGGATTATCGAATGATACAAATTGATGATCCATTTTTCGCTAATTAATTACTTTTTTTTGAATTACTGAGCTGGTTGCCATCTAGGAGGTGATGTCATATGAGGTTTGTGCATAAATCGTCTCAACGTTCTTTCGTTTGATGTGCGATATTGCTTTGAAAATAACTTCGGGTTTTCAGACTAAAGTGGGAGGAGGGAGGCTTAAGCTGGATCTGTATCCAGAGAGAGCTTTTTTTCACCCCTTTCCTGACTGGCATTTTCCATTGTGAAAGTCTGTAGTACATCAGAGATTTGCTGCGAAACGAGTGCTGTATCGGGAGGGAGCTATTTTTCTTGGTGCTCAAGAAGGCAGGGGAAAGGTTGCATACGAGAACTCGAGAACATTTCGGCTAAAAACTCAGCTAAGAATATTAAACGGTAACAAGGCGTACGATTTCTGCAAACGAAAGAGACCTTATAGCAGTTTTGTTAAGGAACATTTCGGCTAAGAGAGTATTCATGGGGTAACCTTAAACTGAGACCGTGGGAACATCGAGAAACAGAACTCAACGACAACCAAGTTTGCGACCTCAGGTTTTATAGTGCGACTAACTGTTACTGAAAACGAGTTGAAACGATTCTAAAATGAATGCGTCACACCTCCGAAGAAAAAAAATCAAAAAAAGGTCGGAATTTTCTAAAACAAACCTTTCGCCTGCAAAATGCCTTTTAAATTTGTATCGTAGAAATGATGGAACGCCGTTGTTGATGAGTAATAAAATCCCAAGCAGAATAACAGCAGCAATCAACATGCAACCAAAGGCTACAGATATCCAAAATATGCTCATCCATCGCATGTCATTTATACCACCAAGATCCTTTCCGAGATCATTGTTCGTTTCTATTGTTTGAAGTTCGAGAACTGCCCGTTTTGCTTGAGCTTCAAGTGCCGCTCGCTCGACTTCACCAAAATGATCAAGCCAAAGTTTGATCTGATTTGGATAAAAGCCAACTGTCATATGAGGATTTATGGTTGAGCCATTAGCGAGCGTTTCATATGTTATCCGCATGAAATTATTTCGACGCTCATCGAACGGCAGCCAGCCTGAAATTTATTTACGGTTAATTTTTTGCTTCATGATAGATTGATTTTTTATTGTTTTTCAATATGTTTGATCAGATCCGGGAAGATCTGATGTGGCTTATTCGTCTTTCGAGCATAATATATACCTTAACCATGCTTGTGTTGTTTAAGTGCTCGCTTTGAGATCGATCATCAAGAGCAACTTTATCGCTTATTCGCGGCAAAATTATGATTCACTTGCGAGTCATAACTTTTATTAAAATGCGAATATTTAAAATAAAATTAAAATTAAATTGAATGTTGAAAAATTAAAAGTATAGCGCATTGCGAAACCCTTAAATGAGTCATCGGTTTTATCGTGAATGAATTCTAAAAAATGTTTGTTTTTATTTGTTCCAAAGATGAGAATTTCGAACTACTGAGACGGCCAAAGCCATAAAAATTATCCTCCTCATCGAGTTCGTGATGGCTAATGTATTCACTATGCACGAGGATTTATTTGTACAAAAATCTGTCATTCTGGTTACACATTGTATTGAAATTTTCAGTGTGGAAAAGAAAAATTTTTCAGTAATCCCATTGGTTTGTCGTCCACACAGCACATAGAAGACTCAAAATGACAATCCAGCAAATGATAGTTGGTGAATGGTCGTCATACCGCCTGCTCATTTTACTAAGCGAGTATTCGTGAAATCGCGTTCAACGCTGGTCGGGCAACTTTTGGATGAACGTGGAACTTAAAATTAGAATTGATTATTCATTTCCAAACTTAAAATAAGATCCGATGGACAACCCGACGTTGGTATAAACAATTTCATTTAAAAAGTGTTCCTATTACGGAGGGTAGTTTTGCGAAATGATTAGAAATGAATAATCAAATCTTATTTTAAGTTTGGAAATGAATAATCAAATCATATTTCAAGTTCCACGTGCATCCAAAAATGAAATTACTTATACCAGAGTCGGGTTGTCCATCGGTGACGAACTTCCTTATGTAGCTCGGATAGATTTGATTCATAGCGATTTCGTTGTCGGTCATCTCCTTACGGGGATGTGTACCCATAGCGAAAAGAAGATCTCCACTATGCATATCATGGCCGGGCATGTCGAATGAATACAAATAAACGGGTGTATTGTTGAGAGCTAATTTGGCGGCCATACGAAATACGCTCGCTCGAGTCTCGTCTCGCATCACTAGAAGTTTGCCTGTAACCAACCAGTTTTTAGAAACGATCATTCTCAGTGTAAATTTGGCAGTCGATTGTGTTCCGGATTATGCCGGAATGGTTGAGGAGTCTGGTCTGTAGGAGACTTTTCCTCCCACCCCCTCTCTCCCCCCCCCCCTTCCCCCTCTGCTCACTCCGCGTAAGGACGGATTCATATAAAGGATGGATTCGTATTCATATAAATTATGCTGCCTAGTGAACCAATTAAAATCTTCACTACTGCCCATTACATAAAAGCAAAAACTACTCTATATCATCTGATATTAACTATTAACGAGAAGGCTCCTCCGAGGGATCCTCACACCTGACCACAACTCACCCGCAGAAGAAAAATGGAGAAAGCGCGCATGTTCTTAACTACCGAAGCAGCCTGAGTGGTTTACTGTTAAAACGTTGCAGTAAATGTAACAGTAGTATTTGGGACGAAGTAGGATTGGAAAGTCGAGTCTTCATATCTTAGTGCGTCGCTCGTTGAGAGGGCACACTCGCTCGGTCTCCTTTCTAAGCGTACGCGTGTGGCTGTCTTCCCACAGTATTTGCCTACCGCATATCCCACAGTATCTGCCTACCGCATGTAAGTGTCGATTGGCAATTCACATCCGCACAGTACCCATAGGATTGTGTGCTTCGCGTGTTTTGGATTAAAAACACAACAGTTCATCTGATATTCTACGTTATATGGTGTTTACTAGTATATGCACCATATACCATCTTGTATTCATGTCTAGCCTACTCATAAATAAAGGTACATACATATATGTGCAGTGCATCGTTTCTATAACAATCTATGTTCATAAAGCACTTGTAAGAATTACCCTTTCTAAACGAATAGTTATCCGTACACGCTCGACGCGTCTGCTTCGTATGATATCCAAAAACTGTGGTAAACGTCTTGCATTCTTGTGGAGCTGTCGAAGAGAATCGTGTTAATGCCAATTCATGTTTGGTTATTCCAAGGAGCATGCGACGTCTCTGGAAAAAAAATCCATAACTGATGCATCTAACAAGTAAATGTATTGGTTGGCTCATCGGGAAGGAGTGTTATGTGTATCTGGTTGGTCAGCAGTTCAGTTCTATCCAGCAACTTTCCAAGTTTTCTATTCAATAGAGTGTTTTGAAAGTTTCTGCACGCGTGATCGGTCAATTTGAAGAGCGGGGAAAGCCGAAACATTAATTTTATTGTTGAAGAATGGATCAACGGAATGACCCTCAGTTCCAAGTTGTTTGAGAACGAGTAACGAGTAACGAGTAACAGATTTTGATTTCGTCCGTATCATTTGTGTATGGTGAAGGTATTTAATTAGATGACTGCAGCTCATCGGGAAGGAGTGTTATGTGTATCTGGATGGTCAGCAGTTCAGTTCTATCCAGCAACTTTCCAAGTTTTCTATTCAATAGAGTGTTTTGAAAGTTTCTGCACGCGTGATCGGTCAATTTGAAGAGCGGGGAAAGCCGAAACATTAATTTTATTGTTGAAGAATGGATCAACGGAATGACCCTCAGTTCCAAGTTTGTTTGAGAACGAGTAACTTCAGATTTTGATTTCGTCCGTATCATTTGTGTATGGTGAAGGTATTTAATTAGATGACTGCAGCAGTATACAGCAAATAAGCAGTAATTGGCCCCACTTCCGAGTATGGATAGCGAACTGAAAATTTGCTTCTGTGAGCTTAATATGCAAATAAACTTTAATGGCACCTCACGTTTTGCCTCGGTAACAGCACAGGAATATCGGCTGGGAAAAGCTCCTCATCAGGCTCAGGTCCAAACATCAAGTCAAAGTAATCGGCATCAGTTAGTGACTTCTGATGGCGTAGAAGTTCGCTGGCTGTCTTCTGTCTAAGACACTCCACCACAGCTTCACTTTCATAAGCCACACTTCTTTCAGCACACTAAAATTTCTTAAGCCATTCATCTAATACTCTCATCATTATTTGACGCTTATTTTTAAAAATTCGATGATTAGCACATAAGGGCATAATCAATGAAAGCGTGTGTAGTCGAGTAGTCTATCGGATAGCGGGTCTATCTAGAAATGCAAAGGCTGGGGTTCGGTGTTCTATACCTTGATGGTGCCGCCCATTTTAGATAGTTCGGTTTGATCTTGCTCATGATGTTCATTCTTGATGAGTTTGTCATTAGTCCTTGTTTTGCTCGTAGGGATCAAATCAATTATGAACATTCGTCAATGATCCTTTTATTCGCTTTTCACATCTTTATCTACCATGTGAACCTCTCGAATGATCATATTGCTCCCTTTAAGGCGATCGATCACTAATGCAATCATTTCTCGCCTGTTTGCTAGTGAATATTGATTTATAAAGTTCTTAAGCTGTAGAAATCAATATTGTACAATTCGTAAGATTTGTACATTGACAAAATATATTCGAATTTCAATACCTTCAGTCTATTCCATTATTTTCTTTTTTTGATTCCGAAGAGATATTCATTGTTTCTTAAAATTTCCGAATGCTTATAAAACATTCTATTATCGCAATATGATCAATCGATCGTATCCATAAACGATTTCATTGAATACGGCGGCTGTCATTAAGAGCGCCATCATTCTTCTGTCTCATAAGATTGTATTTAAATACGAACAAGTAATAGAAATAAACTGATATACGAAATAATTCGTACTCTTGAGATTCTTATTTTTGAGGGAAATAAAAAATGCGAACATCGTAAACCCAGGAACTCAACTCATTTTTCCTTAATTACAGCTTCCCATTAAATTTAGATATCTCATCTGAAGACATTCATGATTTCATTCCTCGAAATTATTCTCTTTTTTTTTCTGAATAAAACACTTCATACAAACTTTCGTTTTTCATGAACTCGACTGCTGTTCGAATTTTCATCAACACTTTTTCGCACTTGCTTCCTCTTATTTCTTAAAGTAACTTTTTCATTTTTGCAAATGAAGTGGTACTTAGAAGTATGATTTTAAGGAGTTAAAACATACAGAAGAGAAAAATAGCCCCCCTTTTTTTTACTAACTACTCATATTCTTGCTTTTGAAATCAACTGGAACAATAGAACTTTATAGGATAACAACAGAATCAACGAAGAGAACTTTATAGAACTTTATAGCATAACAGGATAACTTTATAGGAAATCAACGAATAGAACTTCATAGGGTAACAAAAGAAGGTAACAAACTTTGACGCGGTAGGCGATCTCCATGGTCATGCTGTTGCTCAGATTTTTGCGATACAGGTCCGCACTGCTTAATGAAATACCCTGTAAGCGAGTTGATCAAGGTGCACATAAGTCGAGTGGTTATCAAACGCAAGAAGTTGATATGATGATATCCATAACGCTTATGTAATTTATTTTTAACCCTCGCTCTCTCTCCTCTCCCGAAGCAATACATAATCCCGGAGGTGGGAGGGGGGGAGGAGAAGGGGTAGAAGGGGTGCGGAAGAGAGGTAGAAGTTGAGAGGTATTAGTATTACATCTAGCTTTTGATGCTACAGCTCGAAGATCACCGTTCTGATAATAATCCCTGGTGCGTCTTATGATCGATACTGGTGTTTGAATTTTTATCAGCAAACAATCTCTTAGGGCTCATGTTCGAGATTACATCCAGAAACGCTTGAACTGCTAAGCGACATCCATAAATAGGAGGGTATGGGATGCAACATGTTGTGTTTCAGACCCGATGTGCTGAGGAAAACACAATCACTACAAAATTTGATCTGCGAACAACGTCTCTATCTTAAGCCCTTAAAGTTTTGCTCTCCAAATTATAGTCGTTGTCTTGCGAAAGCCGTTAGTCAGCTGCTTCTTCAACAGGCGATCAATATATTTCACAATTCAAAATTATTCAAGAATAAAAAAACAATTTAAAATTATTCACAATATTATTTTAGAGCAATACGATCGATTACCTGTTGGAAGAAGCGATAAGGTACACGAGGGCAGAGAGAAAGCAGTTGTACAGCTGTAGCACCTCCGCTATGTCCCATCAGAGTTACTCTGTTTGGATTACCTCCGAAATTCGAAATCTCATCGTGAACCCATTGAAGTGCGGCTATCATATCTTTTAAAAAAACGCTTTGTTTTCGCGAACGACGGCAATATTGCAAAGAAGCGGTAACTCGTTTACTGAACAACAATTGTAAGTAAGTATCCATGCATTTTTCGCCCTCTTCTATCCGTTTGCCTATCGTTTCAACTTCTTTTTAAAATATATTTATATTTAAGATCCGGGTTCGACTCCCGGCTACTCCGTAACGCTTTCAACTGTCGGAGGTCTGGCACATTATGAACTATGGTGCGAGCCGCACCTAAATAGGAGGTTCTCAACATAAAATTTCTATTCACTATTTGTACAAAAGCGTAAAATTTATGAAAAATATAATAGAATCCAAGGTTATGGAGACGAAGAAGTAAATATCTCAACTGAATTGACTCTGATTTCCTTCGTCTTACTTATGCTTGGCTGCAATTTTTAAAGGTTTTTTTAAAAATTTTTGATAATTTTGAGCACAACACTAAAGTTTCCATTTAATGGTAGTTGATGTAGTTCTTATTCGGGCAATCCTTATCAGCTATTATCAGCTGATAAGCTTCATGTAACGCTTCCACCTAAAATCATCCTATTTTAAAAAAATTTTTATTTCCTTCATATGTAATTCATAGGCCATCGTTCAACCGATCAAATCCCTCCTTCTTCAATATCATTCATTTTGCTCAGAGAACTTAGACAGCGTTATCCTATGTTGTTTTTTAGTAAAAAGATTTTGAATCATCGAACTTATTGATTGATCACCAAAAAATAAAACGTGTTAGGAAAAGCCGAAAACTCACAACAACAAACACTGATACTACATGCAATTAACTAGTTATAATTAATGTTTACACTTCATTATGATCTCAATCAGCTCGAATATCTTTTATATGGCTTTTAATGTCCGCTATTATAATTCCTTAAGTTAAATTATATTTTCTTTCAATATTAATTTAATTTCTTTTATTTTTAAGTTTTATTGAAAATTCTTTCAATTTTCGCTAATTTCTTCGCTATTACAATTAATTAAATTAATTTCTTAATTTTCGAAAAGTTACCATGAAAGGCTAAATTTTTAGCAGCTGCTTTACCATCACCAATGCTGATAAAGCCGAAAATACCAAGCCGATATGCAATGATAACGAAGATGATATGATGTGATGAGTATTTTTTTGCTATTGAATTCTCGTTAAACATTGTCGCCGATTGAAAATAAAAACTTCCTCCATGGATATAGACGACGACGGCGCATTCACTTTTCTGAAATACCATCTCATTTACAGCTTTTTATAAGCTTTAGCAAGATGAGGGGGTTTAGGGAAAAGGGATGCAAATTAGTAGCCTTACGGTCTGATGCAATACAAAAGCATGCAAATGCAACTGTTATGATCTCAATCAGCTCGAATATCTTTTATATGGCTTTTAATGTCCGCTATTATAATTCCTTAAGTTAAATTATATTTTCTCTCAATATTAATTTAATTTCTTTTATTTTTAAGTTTTATTGAAAATTCTTTCAATTTTCGCTAATTTCTTCGCTATTACAATTAATTAAATTAATTTCTTAATTTTCGAAAAGTTACCATGAAAGGCTAAATTTTTAGCAGCTGCTTTACCATCACCAATGCTGATAAAGCCGAAAATACCAAGCCGATATGCAATGATAACGAAGATGATATGATGTGATGAGTATTTTTTTGCTATTGAATTCTCGTTAAACATTGTCGCCGATTGAAAATAAAAACTTCCTCCATGGATATAGACGACGACGGCGCATTCACTTTTCTGAAATACCATCTCATTTACAGCTTTTTATAAGCTTTAGCAAGATGAGGGGGTTTAGGGAAAAGGGATGCAAATTAGTAGCCTTACGGTCTGATGCAATACAAAAGCATGCAAATGCAACTGTAATTTCACCGATTCCCGTATCGATGCAGCTGACAATCATGCCTACGCATGATTGTTTTAATCAGTTTCGGAACGCCTGGTGGTCAGCGCGCTGGCGATCTGTCGGGTAATCAGCCGAGCATCGAACCCACGTCTTCCCGCATACGAAGCGGGAACTCTACCACTGAACTACTGCTCGCCCTATGTCGTTCATACATCTGTTAAATACTTTACTTTTTCAGAGCATTATTTACAATTTAAGTTAGGGAAGTTAAAAAATTTGTTCTTTAATGACTGGTCAAACCAACGAAACTTAACGTTCAAAACTAAGAGGGCCACATTTTAACTCATAAATTATCATAATTACGATGAAGAGTGATTGCTCCGCACATAAGAGATTTTCAATAAAGTAAGGTGGAACAGTCAAAGCTGACAAAAAAGAAAGTAGTAATTTTCGTTTTTGAAAATATTTCTAAAGTATTTCTTCGTTAGAAAGTATTTTTAACGCACCGTTATATATCTCATTTATTGTACGAAGACTTAATTTACTTAATTTTAGTACTTAATTTTCGCAATGTTTTTAACTCACAGATATCATATTGATCGATTGTTTGATAATATCATATCATTTGTTCGATATCATATCGATTGTACATCTTTTCTTATCAATTATCAGATTGCATGAAAAGCGCATTTGCGTCAACTCGTTAATCAGCCACTTTTAAATTAGGTTGTGGTTTGTAGGCTCATTCTGACGCTTATCAAGCATACAACCTATACTGAAAATGATAAGATAACGATGCAAGAAAATGAACTTTTTCTTATCACAGAAGTGCAACAGGTAGGCATGCAGAAATATCGATAAAAACTGGTGCTTTTATCAAATATTATCAGCCAAGAAAAAAGGTGGAAGATCCTTTACTGAGAATTACCGAAAATGATGATCTTCGCAAAATAGATAACTGAAAAATCTGCAACGTATTCGTTTCATTTGCTATTTATTACGAGCCCCCCGATACGCAGTAATCCGTTATTTTATGCGCTTTTGCAACTTTAAATGCTGTACTTCTCTAGTTGTCTATTCGGTAGTTTCAACAAGGAAGCCACAAAAAACAGACTTATAAAATTTAGCAGATGTGTTCCACGTCTCGAGGGTGTCCAAGATAAAAGGGCTTTTACGTTCTTCCTTCGGTATGATGATCAAATGGGAGAAGTGGATGATCAAATGGGAGAAGTGGATGACCAAATGGGAGAAGTGGATGATCAAATGGGAGAAGTGGATGATCAAATGGGAGAAGTGGATGATCAAATGGGAGAAGTGGATGATCAAATGGGAGAAGTGGATGATCAAACGGGAGAAGTGGATGATCAAATGGGAGAACTAAATAAGTGTGCAAAGAATGTGCTCATTTTTATTGGTTAACCTCCCGAAAAAAAAACGAGTCCACTCAAACGAGCAAGCTTACAAGAATAATAGTTAGGATAACACGCATGCAAGAATAAAAAGCATACAGTACAATGCGGATCTGCGAAGACGTTCAGGTATAAACAATCTTCGGAGATGTTTTTCTGCGGTGTCGATGTATACGTCGTATCACTCATACATGCTGCTCGATAACGAGTCGTATCCAGGATACCATCCCACGGTTGAACGCTTTTCGGCTTTGAGAAACGATTTTTGCCAATCGGTGGTGCTACGAATGGAATTCCCTTCAATAAGCGATAAACTTTTGAAATTATGGTTAGAAAATTCTAGATTTTAAATGCACAAAATGCACACATATAAAACACTTCACAAATTTTTAAAGCTCGTCCAGCGGCATAGCGACAGTTTATCTCAACGATCAGATCACTCAACGCCGGCTGTAATGATTTTCTTCCTCGTTGATTTTCGCTATTGAATCGGGATCGATCAAGTTGCGTGTCGATCAATCGATCACCGAACTACTGCCTATATTCGTTACAATATCATCGTTAACTTTGTATTTTCATATGTTACGAATGGTCGCGTCAAGCGATGCAAAACAAGAGAACCAAACAAGTGGGAACGCGTATCAAAGGTCTCGTGCAATGCTCGCGTTCGCCACTTATTTACCAAACCGATCATTTGCAGAAATTGCACTGAAAATTTAAATTTCACTCTACCTACCGCTCTTACATTTTACTAAAGAATCGCTTTCACGCAATGAAACCTTTCGAATATACAATCCGGCCGGTCAACTGCAGAGTCAAACAGGTGAAAATGAAGGCAAACATTTCATTACTTCTTGCAACCCGGCCGTTTGAAAATAAAATCCATGTTGGTTGAAAATTGCCTATAATTTTTTATGGCGTTTAATGGAGTATAAATTAGTCAAAACCTTTGCGATAAATAGTCTAAGAACGTGAAACTTTCATCGAATTCGAAGTGGATTATTTCAAAACTTGAGCATTTTTTGCAAATTATTAACGGCATTTTAGGACTTCTGAAATAAAAATTATGATGTGCCAAACTTTGGTGCGGAAAAAACTGGTCGAAAAAATCGGCAGGAATTTCTCAGCCGAACAAGCTCGGATGGAAATAACGCCTGACACATGAGGAAAACCGAAATTTTTTTTTGGAGGAGGGGGGTGGGACGAGGGGGGAAGACGGGGATGGATACCCGTGAATGACTCGAGCATATGTTTTTTCAGGCAATATATTCAGGCATTTTAGAAGTAGTGCCTCGTGGTGTCCTGGTTCGCTGACCAAGAGCAATTTCATGAATTTTGGCTGACGTTCTCTAGCCAAAGTGCTTTCCGATTCGATCCGCTAATAATCCGATTCTGCTCGACTTTCTAGTCGCCACAGCAGCACCTGAACAGCAATTGCTTTGGTGGGCATTTCTCGACTTTTTGGCTGAGTCGCGATCCACCCATCTAGCCAAATCGATCGCAAAAAAAAGCGCTCCTAGTAAATCGCTTCTTGATTTTTTCACCGATATCTCTTCCTGAAGTCCAAAGTACTCCTTGTCGAGAATTCCCACCCTGCAGGCATCACTCCTTGTCGAGAATTCCCACCCTGAGGCATCACGGTAACAGAATACATCTATCTGACCAGGCTGAAGCTTACCTTAAAAATGTTTATTCGATTCTGTTTTGGCCCGCCAACGTAACCCCTAATTTTGCCCTTTGAAGTGTTTACAATGACATCAGCCGAAAAACAGCTGATAAAACACTGGGCCAGCACCGTTGTCGCCACAATACTGAACCTCATCGAGCGCGTGACCTGAAAAGAAGGTACAACATGGTGATGTATCCAATATTTAGTTCCCCGTCAAAGTGGATTCACAAATAACGGCGTGCAAGTGTTTCGACTAAAAGGCTCAAGTTTGGCGTCTTACCAATTCACCGGATCAGTCGAGTATTCCGAAACATGCAAAGATTGACTTCAGATGTAGCTTCAGCTATGCTTGACGATAAAAGATTTTCAATTTGCTCTACCTCGTGAATGCAAAAACAAATCAAAAAACTACTGGGCTCACATAAAAATTTGATGTGAAATACCTGGAAGATCAATTATAGTACACAGCAATTCAAGCACAAATACCGTACAGCAGCAATTCAAGCGTAGGTACCGTACAGACCTCAATAAAACCCCGTATCGCCTTGTAGCCTTTTCCTGCAATAATCAGCCCAGTTTCAGAAAGCTGCTTGTTGCAAACGGCACGGCCTCAGAGGATTTTATTTGAGGTGGTACGGTACGTCCTACTAATTGACATTCAACGATTTCTGTTAAATTTACAAATATCCTCAACGAGTGGCAAACAAATATCGTCATCGACTTAGTAAGCGAAACGTTTCGATCAGGTGGGCAGCGTTGTGGCTGATATAGAGCAATATATTTATCGATCAAAATGCTTTGATCACTTACAATTACTTTCAAGCTTCTAGCAATGATAAAAGCAATTCAAACGAATTCTTTAAAAGAGAATTTTCCAATTCGGATCACTTTTATGATGCGCATTGTTCTCATTTTATTAACCTTCAGAAAATATCACCAATAATAATAGATTTGAACGCATGGAACATACAAGAAAAAAACAGCGATTACCTTTTCATAAGCCTAATTTCGCCTCAACGTTCAACCCCTCATTAATGCTAGCAGCTGTTGTTTTTCACTTCAACAAAAGAAATTTTCATGGAACGAAATTGATGCTGTTCTCTATCGTTTGTTTAGAAAGTACAAAGAGAGTTTTTAAACAAATGAATGCATTGGGTTTGCAGAGCGAAATCTGGGACCGAAAAGGCCGGAGCCGGAGTTACTTAACAAACGTTAAGTAACTCCGGCTAAGCAAGTAACTCCGGAGTTACTTACTTACTTAACATTTAGATGAACCGTTCAAGAGCCTAATCGGTAGTGTCTGCAGAATAATTTAATAAGGTAATCAAGAGTCATTAATCCGACTATCTATAAGGGTAAGGATAAAATATGCAAATAGAGTAGAGTGCTCACTAGCAGTAACCAGTATAGATAAGGGCAATATGAAGCACTTAAAACCTCTGATAAATATAATTTATAAAAGAAGATCATTACATCTCAACAAATGATATCACAACTACTTCAAAGAGTCAGCACAACCCTCGTGATTGTTCGAAAATAAGGGGGAGGGGGGAGGAAGAGAATGGACAGGATACCGACGAAGAAGACATGAAAGTACTGAATCGCAAAAGCGTTCTGATCGATGTCTTTTAGTTTTTTGAAAACAGACAGCAGCTTTAGGCGAGAAAAATTAACTGATAAGAAGATGAAGACGGCACGGAAAAAGATTGCTCTTGAAGTGACGCTCGGCTAGTCGATCGCTTGTATTACATACTAGTTTTACTACGCACAATTTGCTCTCTACTTCATATTGTTTCATTTGCAGGATTGAAGTGAACTAAACTAGATTTTCTATGTTGTTATGAGAACAGGCATGATGGTACTTCTAAATGTGTTTTATCAATTCAACGAGAGATAGGCAGCCATATCATATCACTTGGAACTGTTTAGATCAATGATAATAAACGCGCAATAATGACCCCTGGCGGGCGTTTCTTACGCTTTTATCAGACATTTTAGCGGCAAAAACATTTGGTAGGAGAGGATGATTTCGGATCCAAGGAGGTTGTTTTCGTTGTAATTAGGTCACAGAATTGACGATGGCTGCAAGGAAATATTAGAAGAGCAGAGAAAATTTTTTGCAGTACCGCATAAAGTATCTAGATTTTAGCCCTGGGGCTGAGGGGANNNTGGTTGGAGTGGCCGCTAAAGGACATCGACAGATTGCTGAACGATGCTAAATGGAGCTGAACGGGGATGAATACTGCCGAAAAGGACCGAATTGTGCCGAGAGTAGCTGAATGGGGCCAGATAGCTTGATGGGGTTGAATGGGGTTGAACTGGGCGGAGTGGTGCTGGGCAGGGCTGAGCGGTGCTGGAGGGGTTTGATTGTAGTCCATTTGGCAAAGGCATACGATTCCGTAAACCCTTACCTCGTCTTGCAGAGCATAATAGATGCCCTCAATTCGAATGATGTGGCCCTTTTACTTGTCAGGACATCTACTTGATAGAAATGTGATAACCGAAACCAACACATCCGGTCAAACGACTATTAAAATATAGGTCCCTGAAGGGCGAATACTGCCTCCAATGCTGTTCTAATTCCATCTCTCAGAACTATCAAAACTTCGATTGTATGGCAAGGTAGTAGTGATGTTTGCAGATGATATGCCAATAGTTTACTCAGAATAAGCGTTAGCGATAAACGTTGTTATACAAGAAAGAAATTAACAACGACATACAGGCAACAGTAGGGTTTCTGAAGCAGCTACATGTGTTGATAAATTGATTTAAAACTACAACAAGTTGATAAGGCATTCAATGATAGCTTATCGCAACCTCATCTACCCAAACGTTTAAAATCGTGGATAACACCACTTCGAAGTAAGAGTGTTAGAAACTTAGACATTTTGTTGGATAACAGTTTATCATTCAGAAAATCAAACAATCAACCATCAAAGTTAAACGAAATGATTGTTATGAGTATAAGCGAAGTAAAACGAATGCTGCAGAAAAGATGTATAAGTAAAAAAGCAAAGAAATTTGTCAATAAATGCCTAGCTGTTCGATAATTGTTGTGAAATTAACTTAAATAACTATCATTCGAATTGTACTGTTGAGTGCGTTGGCTATGAGTTTACGCATATAACGATTATATCCATCGTGCTAAAATGATCTGCTTTGTCAGCTGGTATCTCCTCATATATTCATAGGCGCGTTTTCGGTGCTTTGAGTTCTCTGATCGATCGGTTACAACAAAACTGGTGCATTCATTTAGAATGAACGTTCAAATGATGAACGCATTTATACTGGCACATTTTTTCCGCTCCGAAGACGGTTGACTTACTGCCTTAGATTCATCATTACTCATTACGCCAGTACCCCGGGAAAGGATTACAAAGTTATTCCGATGGAGCTGGGTTATCCGGACGGGAAATTTGATCCCTTCGCGGGAAATTTTTTTTGCAGTTATTTTTGTTGAATGCTGACTGATTTGTTGTTGCACAACGTACAACAATGGGCAATCGCTTCATTCGGATAAGAAATCGAAAGCAGTTTAATGCATGACGGTAATATTTCTCCTTTCCCTTTCCCCGTCCCTCGAAAAAAGTACCTGAAAAAGACAAAGAGTACACGACAAAGTGCCCGACAAAAATACCCGACAAAGAGTTAAGCCTTATAAATTCTAAAACTAGTCGTTGATGGGATGGGCTTCTGATTCGGGAACTGCTTATACACTAGCAAATGGCATACACATTTTGCATAACAACTCTGCAGTGAGTATAATTAGCAAAACGTAAGATATTTATTATGGGCAGTGAATCAAATTAGGATAAATTTGACCAAAGCTTTCTTTCGAAAAAAAAAGTTTAACAAAACTGTTGAGGAAATCAAACGGTAAAATCAACTCCCAATGAACAAGAAACAAGTAGTAAATTAATTACTGCGTTAAGAAAATCTTTTTGGAAAAAAGTGTCTTATATTTATTTCTAAAAAACCGACTGAATTTATTGAAGTCTATATGATAGCCGATTTTGTAAATGGCATGCAGTACATACATTACGCATTCAATCTGTAGCACTATTCTTGAAGATGTTTCATAAAATACGATAATATCGTCTTCGTCGGCAAACGTGTTGGACGCATGTCGCAAACGTGATAATCAAAATAAGCATAATCACCATAAGGATACCCAAAGAAAACCAATATTGAATTCTCCAGTATACTTCTGAAACATAGTTACAATTGGAGAAATTGCGACCGACATTGTGGCAGTTGTTGAATTACTGTCAGTCACTGGTAGACGAATGTCAATCTGTCTGTCTGTCCGGTAGTTTCAATTCCTGTCTGTGTGTCTGTTTCCCCAGTAGTTTCAATGTCTGTCTATCTCTCCAGCAGTTTCAATGTGTGTCTGTTTGCCGGATGGTTACACTATTTGCATGTGCACTTTTCTAGCAACATATTTTCAGTGCATGCATGAGTCATAAAATTTCATGACGAATTGTGGCATAAGGAAAAAATTCGTTGGAGAGAATTGTTAATAGATTGATTGCATTCACTATCATTTTCTGGTCAGTTTGATCGTTTACGTTGCAAAGCTTTTGATCGCTAGTCGAGCAACATTGTTCTTGCATAATCGGTAAGCGTTGTTCACTAATAACATTCAAATACTCAACGAATAAACTGGGTAATTTTTGATCACCATTGCGAAAAGCGCATATTCTGGCGGCTAATCTGATGCGCTTCTTAACTCGCTAATATATGGAAATTAACAACATATTTGTGTTAGCTCTAAAGCAGAACTTATGAGCCGATTAATTTAATCAGTCAATTTCGATAGCTGGATTATGATTTTCGAAACGACGGCACAAACTTTTACGACTAATTACAATTAATCAAATTTATGCACTCCTTCATTATCACAGAAAAGGACTTAAATAATGAATGAACTTAATTTTACTCTGTATTTCATTATATATAATTTAAAAATTCAATCTGCCCGATCTCGGCCACTTCAAATATTATTATACAGTAAATATTAACTAATATATGCGGTTCGATTCAATTCGATTCGATTCGATAATAAAGTTCGAGTGTAAAATTCGACCGTCAAAACTTCAATAATCATAAAATTTCACCTTTAGGATCCCAAATCGGAGGCCGATCATCAATCAAATCCCCACTGATTGAAATTTCGACAATGTCTTCTTTGTAGAGTCTCATTTGTTATTCGACAATTTTAGACACTTCTGCAAAATAGTACTGCAAATAGTGAAAGAATAAAAACGCATATTTTCGGAGCATTATTTGTAAAAATCGTTTCATACTAAATTCCATACTAAACAGTAAAGTTCAAATAAAATGCGGAAAAATTTTCCAAAAAAATACGAAAAAACATTTAGTAGTAAATATTTTATAGTAACCTTGAAAAAGGGTTTTATAATAAATACGGGAAAAATTTATAATAAATATGAGAAAAATTCTATAAGAAATTTGAAAAAATTTACATTTAAAATATTTTTACGAAACCGTTAAGAATATGAAAAAAACCACTGGAGCAGTACGATAAAGTGCTTGAATCATTAATTTCTAAATTTTTTGACAAAAGTGTAAGGCTAGAACTCTCGGTGAGGCGTTTTGTAAAGCTTAACGGCATAAATCATAAAGGTAAGCAAGCCGATTCCTGTAAGCTGTGCGAAGAGAACGAAAACTCAGTAACATCATCAACTTTATAGGCAACAGTGTACGATCTATTTGTCATGCGATTTATTGGCTTACATTACCACTTAATTGCTTGCATTAATTAAGCCACGCACAGAATGCTCCATCTTTCCCAGACAATACTGGATCGCTGAACAAATCAAAAACTTAAGGCGCATGTCATATGTGCAAAGCGCTGACACGCACGGAAATGCAAAAGATGCCAACTGCGTTTATCAATTTGTCAATTTGTCAATTTGTCAATTTGTCAATTTGTCAATTGTCAATTTGTCAATGTCAATTGTCAATCAAAAAAAAACGCCTAATAATGTTTCCGTTTCATATGCACATATACGTGTACCTTATGTTGTCATTTTACAATAGTATTAATTTGTCCGGCATAAAATTCCAATCCAATTCACCCATCATTGCATTGAATAGTCACAGTTCGTGATTTTAGAAATCCGCTGCGATGCTTTCATAAAATAGATGCATTGTTAGTGAGGATGGCAATAGAACGACTAAAAAGTCGCAGCGCAGAAGCCATCAACAAAAAGTTAGATTGTGCTGCAATATAGGAATTTTGCTGATCCCTATTCGAACACTTTTTGAAATAGCAACGTTATCGAGAATCTTCTCTTAAATTTTATTTCCTATCAATGTTGCTCTAATTTTATGAGAATATTATCGAAAAAGATAAAAGAAA
Organism: Toxocara canis; assembly: GCA_000803305.1. Classification (NCBI taxonomy): domain Eukaryota; kingdom Metazoa; phylum Nematoda; class Chromadorea; order Rhabditida; family Toxocaridae; genus Toxocara; species Toxocara canis. Next base: position 41,978 of record JPKZ01002782.1, on the reverse strand, counting down.
TAAATGATAATTTTTTTTGTCTTTTCAAGTTTTTTTGGAATTTTACATAGTCGAGGACCGCCTTTCCTCTCTCTTTCTCTCTCTCCCCATCCCTCCCTCCCCCCCCTCTCTCCCTCTCTCTCTCTCTCAACTTTCGTTCCCCATCTCTTTGCAAAAGAATTGCTTTCCGTCAACATGAAAAAATATTGCGCATAACCATGACAGCTAACCAGAAGAGCACTAGCTGACGTTAATGAAATAGGGCATTACTTTCCTTCAGAAGAACGAATGGATATTTTGAGTGCTAATTGAAGTAGAAAAAAAAGCAGGCGTTATATATCTGAAACTGCAATCATGTTTCCACTGGTATGTCAGCTAACCGTTCGCTTCAAAATCGGAGGCATCGGCAAATAGAAAAATAGCAGTCAGAATCGTGCGCGGGCATCTTCGTCTATATTTTCGTATCCTTTCCACATACGTAAGTGAAGAGAGGGATGTAACTATAGAGGCTTTTGATGAATTTGGAATTGTGAAAGATGAAGTGAACTGTAAGAGAAATTAATGAAATAACGTTGGTCGAAGAGTGAAATGCGACAAATGAGGGCTAGAAATAATGCGCACAAATATGCTCTTTCTCTGAAAGGGAACGTCCTCACATATCAAATTACTTTTAAACGAAGAAGTTTTGCTGTGAGGGCGCTAGGTAACGCAGAAACAGAGCCGAGCTGACCGCTCGAATGATGGATTTTGTTGGTTTAGATGACTCGGCGGTGAAAGACGCAATTGTTGCGTTTGCGGACAATGCAGTGCGGGTTTTAGCGAGTGCCTTTGGTCGGTCGGCCCAAGCAGTAACGTAGTGAGCGAAGATGGGATGCATAGAGAAGAGGAGATGCCCGGGTCGGAGAAGACGAGAGGACGAAAGTACAAAAGAAAGGAAAGCATTTGTTAGTTGAAGAGACGTCGAGGCGAGTGCCACCGACAACACAGATAGCCGCCAGCACTGCTCCTCAGACCAAAGGCGAATTCCTTTGGTGACTCTATTCGGTTTCCTGGCAAACAAAATCGTCAGCATTTATATGCAGTTAACGTCGAATGGACAGAGAGAAGAAAACGACTGGCAGTGTTGTCAGCAAAATTAGCCAAGTGAGACACAACGAGGACCGTTTAAGAGACAACGCGAGCCCAGCAGACGTGCAATGTGATTAGCATGTCGCCAAGAGAAATAGATACTGAGAGAGAGAGAGAGAGAGAGGTGTCTAACAAACAGAGGGGCAGAGGAGGCAAATGCCGAGAAATGACCATACGATCGATTTGCTGCTGGGCTTTTGCCACAAATGCTGATTGAACGCTGACAAAAAGCAGTTTTGTTTGTGAAGAAAATGGGGCAAATCTGAATTATTAATTTATGCTTTCGAACTTGCACTCGCATCCACTCGACACACTTATGCTTACTTATCCTGTCCTTTCCGGTGTGCTTTTTGAAAGCATTATGGCGTTGCCAGTCGTGTGCATTTGCATGTGCATATACATGTGCAGCGGGGACGAAAAACGGCTAATCGTCAATTCTATTTCGAAACATAGGATCGAACACGCAAAGGCATGCATGTCTAGATGCGTCACGGATGTGTATGGTTGTCGGTCTATCTGCCATTTTGTCTAGTTTTTTTCTTCATTTTTTTGTGGTGTTCTTCTTTAAAATGCAGAGCGCACAATCTTAAAGTGTTTTGCATTAGTGAAGTCGTTTTCAAGAAGAAGTTTTTTTGTTCACAGACAATTCAAAAATCAAGCACGGATATACATACCACTCCACGATTTTCAGAAAAATTTTCCCGCAGATATCTAATGCGCCAAAATTCTATAGGGCTTTATTATTTTTCCATATGTTAGCAAACAGTCCTTGCACGCATCACCCTTTTACTGGGATGGTGTTGATGGAAAGGGAAGAGGGAGTGGGGGGGGGGGGGGGAGAGGGAGGGAGGGGAAGGAGGAGGAAGAAAGAGAGGGAAGAAGGAATGGACTTAAACCTACCGAAATGATGAAAGAACAGAAAATCACCGAACAAAGGCCACTCACATTTTCTTGGCTCGATCCATTCGCCTTATCTTAAAAACTTCCACTCTTTTACCTTAGAAATTTTAAACTTCGCTTCGGTCACCTCATATATTCCCCCACCCCCCCTCCTTGCTGCAATTATCTACTACGTTTCGTATGACCTCATAATCTTCGCTCATTACTATTCACGCCGATATGAATTTATTTGCCCTGTTAGCATCAGCTATACTACGGTCTTGACATATTGTTTAGCTGCTTGTAGGCCCACAAACATTTCACCCTGAGTTTATCTACATGACGGCATGTAGATCTTTGAGCGATCTTTTCATATAAGATATTCTCAGCAATCGTTCTGTTCCTTCGAAACACATCTAATTAATTGTACTTCATCCAGTTGAAATGACAATCAACTGTTGTTGGATCAGTTTGGTTACGTCCTTTTCAGCAACCTGTGACATCTTCCCTTTTCCCCTCTCC
>JPKZ01002782.1:13058-30027 GCA_000803305.1 Toxocara canis | reverse complement strand
AGATGTATATATGTGTATATGTATATGTACATATATATATATATATATATACATAAATCCGTATATGTATATATATATATATATGACAGTCATTTGAAAAAAACAGATGTTACCAAAATACTTTTTATTGTCGGTTTCAAACAGAAATAGGGGACAGGAAAAGTGGAACGCATGTTTTGCCTCTTTCTTGCTAAATGATCATACACAAAAGAAAATGTCACATGGCTGCTGTATGAAGCCTTTCGACAGCTCGCTCAAACAAATACAACCGAGTAAACGATCTCGTTGACGAGGTACCACACAACACCATATATTTGCTATGCAGCCCTTAACGGAACTAAAGAACGGTAAAAGTCGCCCTATCTAATATACAGCCATTTAAAACCTCTTCGTTGTTAGCTCATTGTCCACCGTGGTTCTTTGTTTATACGATTCTCTGTCTGCAAAGGTGTTAAACTTGTTCGTTGCAGCTGAAATCATCCATTCGTTCATTCAGAAATTTCCAGACCTCTAGCAATTGTTGCACTATGACCACTGAGAAGAAGATCGAGATCGTGACATGAAGGTGTTCGCTCAATAATGCCCCAGATTTTCTTCATTACATATTTCTACATGAAATTCATTCATGCAAAACTGAATTACACTTATACTTACACATAAATGTATATATATGTATATATATACATATATATATGTAGAAGTCATTACTTGCAAATGGATGCAAAGGCAGCTGTAATTTCATCGATCCGGTATCGATGCAGCTGACAACCATGCCCACGCATGATTGTTCTGACCAGTTTCGGAACGCCTGGTGGTCAGCCTGCTGGCGACCCGCAAGTCACTACTTATTTAAATTATACGTATATGTATGTATGTACAAGCCTATACTTATTTAAAAATATGTATACATATGAATGTATAAGTCACTGCTTATTTAAAAAATATGAATATAAATCACTACTTATAAAAAAATCTCATCATGTGGCGCTTGTCAAATAACAGTGATAAACAAATCATCGGTAGCAAACAGTTCTCACAAACGCTTCGATTCTTCAACTAGATACATTCACATTCCTTTCACGTTCGTCTTTTAGCTCGTCTAAAATACTTAACATATATAAGTCGTGGTCAAAAAGAATGAGGAGAAATTTCAATAAAACAATAAGATTCCCGGCTTTCCTGTTCATTGTATCTCTAATCGAGCTGTTGTAACTTCTAAATTTAGGTTGTAAGACTATTTTCGATTCGTAAGTTGGACTACTTCAACAGAAATTACAGTCGCTAGGTTTTACGGAAGAGACAAAAGTTTGCGAGAGTACATCTATATGTATATATGTAAAGGTATCAATATGTACATGTATACATATGGACATGTGTGTATATGTATAGGTGTATGTATATGTATATGGATATGTATGTGTATATGCACATCTATATGTATGTGTACATGCACATATGTATATGTGTATATGTTTATGTATATGTATATTTATATGCATATGTATAGGTATATATATATATATGTTTATGTGTATGCAGATGTGCACGTATGTGCGTATGTATATCTATATGTATATGTAAACGTGTAGGCACATGTAATGTATATATATATATGTACATGTGTACGTATATATGCATGTGCGTACGTATATGTGTACGTATATGTATGTGCATATGTATATGTATATGTGCATGTATATGTATACGTAGATGTATATATGTGTATATGTAAATGTACATATATATATATACATAAATCCGTATATGTATATATATATATATATATGACAGTCATTTGAAAAAAACAGATGTTACCAAAATACTTTTTATTGTCGGTTTCAAACAGAAATAGGGGACAGGAAAAGTGGAACGCATGTTCTGCCTCTTTCTTGCTAAATGATCATACACAAAAGAAAATGTCACATGGCTGCTGTATGAAGCCTTTCGACAGCTCGCTCAAACAAATACAACCGAGTAAACGATCTCGTTGACGAGGTACCACACAACACCATATATTTGCTATGCAGCCCTTAACGGAACTAAAGAACGGTAAAAGTCGCCCTATCTAATATACAGCCATTTAAAACCTCTTCGTTGTTAGCTCATTGTCCACCGTGGTTCTTTGTTTATACGATTCTCTGCCTGCAAAGGTGTTAAACTTGTTCGTTGCAGCTGAAATCATCCATTCGTTCATTCAGAAATTTCCAGACCTCTAGCAATTGTTGCACTATGACCACTGAGAAGAAGATCGAGATCGTGACATGAAGCTGTTCGCTCAATAATGCCCCAGATTTTCTTCATTTCGTATTTCTACATGAAATTCATTCATGCAAAACTGAATTACACTTATACTTACACATAAATGTATATGTATGTATATATATACATATATATATGTAGAAGTCATTACTTGCAAATGGATGCAAAGGCAGCTGTAATTTCATCGATCCGGTATCGATGCAGCTGACAACCATGCCCACGCATGATTGTTCTGACCAGTTTCGGAACGCCTGGTGGTCAGCCTGCTGGCGACCCGCAAGTCACTACTTATTTAAATTATACGTATATGTATGTATGTACAAGCCTATACTTATTTAAAAATATGTATACATATGAATGTATAAGTCACTGCTTATTTAAAAAATATGAATATAAATCACTACTTATAAAAAAATCTCATCATGTGGCGCTTGTCAAATAACAGTGATAAACAAATCATCGGTAGCAAACAGTTCTCACAAACGCTTCGATTCTTCAACTAGATACATTCACATTCCTTTCACGTTCGTCTTTTAGCTCGTCTAAAATACTTAACATATATAAGTCGTGGTCAAAAAGAATGAGGAGAAATTTCAATAAAACAATAAGATTCCCGGCTTTCCTGTTCATTGTATCTCTAATCGAGCTGTTGTAACTTCTAAATTTAGGTTGTAAGACTATTTTCGATTCGTAAGTTGGACTACTTCAACAGAAATTACAGTCGCTAGGTTTTACGGAAGAGACAAAAGTTTGCGAGATAGCACTTCCAACTACGAGAAGAGAGCTAAGAGAGCTGACAATTTCGTCTCAGTTGTAAGCGGTGATGTAACGACGATGGCACAAGTGTCACGAAGAAAACCGAGGATGTAGGGTTGAGAGTGCTGAGTTGAACGGGTTCCGAGCATATGCACCCTCGGTGTTCGTCGAGACGCACTACCTATTGAATGCGCCAGCAAAGCCAACGATACAAACAGCTCAGCTCAACCACAATCGAACCTAGTTGGCGTGAACAATGAATGCATACCGCTTCGATACTCCCTCAACCATATCTGATCATGGGTTTCATAAAGTTTCCTCGCAGACAGTGAGTAGCACCCAGGTTTTCCACATAGTCTTTGAAAACTGTAAAGCGATAATTTAAATTCTATTTGATCCGATCATTCGTACAGATCTCTCGCAAATATCCTTTTGCCTATGATTTAACCAATCGCAGGTTTTTTATGCACTGTTAAATACTTATAGTGTTTCTCACAGTTGATGAAAAACTTGGAATGGACACAGACGGTCACCGTGGAGTGTAGGATTGCTATCGAATTTTGTAGTTGTGTGGTTATTCAACTGCAGTCCATGTTTCTGCGGATCCCCCCAGAAGGGGAATTTTTCAAAAGTGTTTTAGACAACCGATACAGAAGGTAGAAATGCTAATAGCGTAGAACGCGGCGTGCATGGGAACACAGCTGAATGCTAGCTGGCACAGAGTGCGCACAAGTGTTTGTATAACGTGTTTACCGAGCGCAGAAATTGATATATATATATATACGTATATATGTGTGTGTGTGCTATTCGCTGCGCACATAATATAATACTTTTGTCTCACTTCTTCCAAATTTCAACATCGCTTTGTGTTAGCACTTTTTTAATACGATGAAATTACTTCAGTCCTTAAAATTAACTCGATTTTTTCATATATGCTTGGCCATATGGCTCTTTCCTATAGGATACTTCGAGGAGAAAATTTTTATGACCATAGCCTTATGGATGGTTTTCAATTTTAGTCGATTAGTTGTATACCCTCAGGGCATACATAACATTCTCAGGAACAGTTTCTTCGTTATTTTATTCTGCTTTAAGGGATCATCAAATTATTATTTTTCAAACAATAAAACAATAAGATTCCCGGCTTTCCTGTTCATTGTATCTCTAATCGAGCTGTTGTAACTTCTAAATTTAGGTTGTAAGACTATTTTCGATTCGTAAGTTGGACTACTTCAACAGAAATTACAGTCGCTAGGTTTTACGGAAGAGACAAAAGTTTGCGAGATAGCACTTCCAACTACGAGAAGAGAGCTCGGAGAGCTAACAGTTTCAGCTCAGTTGTAAGCGATGATATAACGACGAGGGCACAAGTGTCACAAAGAAAACGGAGGATGGAGGGTTGAGAGTGCTGAGTTGGACGGGTTGGGACCATGTGCAAACACAAACACCCTCGATTATCGTCGAAACGCACCACCTATCGAATGCGTCAGCAAAGCCAACGAACGACACACACAGCCCTGAGCAACCACAATCGAACGTAGTTGGAGTGAACAATGCCGCTTCGACACTCCCTCAACCATATATGATCATGCGTTTCGTATAGTGTACTCGCAAACAGTGACTGCTACCTTCTACGCTTTCCATATAGTCTTTCAAAACTGTTCAGCAATAATTTAAATTTTAATTGATCCGACCATCCGCACGGATCTCTCGCAAATATCCTTTTATCTATGATTTAACAAATCGCAAGTTTTTTAGGCATTGTTAAGTACTTATAGTGTTTCCTACAATTGATGAACAACCTGAAATGGAGATAGAAGGTCACCGTGGTGTGTAGGATTGCTACCGAATTTCGTAGTTGTGTGTTTATTGAATTGCAGTCCTTGTCTCTGGGGATTCCCTGAGGTGGGCAATTTTCCAAACGTGTTTTAGATTGCAGTCCTTGTCTCTGGGGATTCCCTGAGGTGGGCAATTTTTCAAATGTGTTTTAGACGACCGATACAGCAGGCAGAAATGTTGGTAGCGTAGAACGCGGCGTGCATGGGAATGGGAACACAAATGAATGCTGGCTGGCACATAGCGCGCACAGGTGTTTGTGGGATTCCCTGAGGTGGGCAATTTTCCAAACGTTTATTGAATTGCAGTCCTTGTCTCTGGGGATTCCCTGAGGTGGGCAATTTTTCAAATGTGTTTTAGATTGCAGTCCTTGTCTCTGGGGATTCCCTGAGGTGGGCAATTTTTCAAATGTTTTAGACGACCGATACAGCAGGCAGAAATGTTGATAGCGTAGAACGCGGCGTGCATGGGAATGGGAACACAAGTGAATGCTGGCTGGCGCACAGCGCGCACAGGTGTTTGTATAACTTAGGCGCCGAGCGCAGAAATAATTTGTTTGTCTACACGTGTGTATGTGTGTGGTGTGTATGTCTGCCATAATATAATCCTGCTGTCTCACTTCTCCGAAATTTCGACACCCCTTTGTGCTAACTCTTTTTGAAGAGATGCAGTTAGTTCAATCCTTAAAATTTACTCAATTTGTTCGTATATGCTAGGCTATACGGCTCTTTCTTATAGAATACTTTGAGAAGAAAATTTTTCTGACCATCGCCTTTGGGACGGTTTTAAATTCTGGTCGACTAGTTGTATACCCTCAGGGCATATTTAACCTTCTTAGGAACTCCTTCTTCGTTATTTTATTCTGCCTTAAGGAATCATCAAATTATTATGCTTCAGAATTGTACCTCACAAACTTTTTTTTAAACTTTTCATAGCTTAACAAAATTGTTCCCTTTATTATACAAATATCAAGCTTATAATCGTATCTGCTCTCTTCGAAGTGCAAAATATTGCCTTAGCCGAATTGTGGTTTCTAACTGTACTGAAGTAATTGGACCGAGTTTGAGAACTACGAGGTTTGAAGCAAGTACATAACGCTTGTATTTGCCATAAATTTTACAAATTCATTCGTTTATGGCCAATCGGCTAATTTCACTAATCCCCTTCTCCTCCTCCTCCCCCCTCCATCCTCCGTCCCCCCTCTGAAAAAACGTGAGAGGGTGTCAAGGTAAGTATATGTAGTATGTCTATAATATATTCAAAGATTCAAAGATCGCTCGGGCCTTCAGTGCGATGTCTCGATGTTACTGAGATGCTAATGCACGCCGAGCACAGTCATTCCTTTGGCTGTTTTAGCCCGTTGTTAAGTACCACGTGCTAGCTGGGCTGTCCGTGGTATGATAGGAAGCAGCCGGTAATCGATCCAGGTCTCCCGCATACGAAGCGGGAACTCTGCCACTGAGCTACTGCCACCCGTTTGTTTGTATCATAGATAGTAAAAAAGACTCCTCGTTCATTGTAAACGATCTGGAAACAAGAATTCAATGCGGGAACTCCGATTCAAGTTTCCCAAATAATCGATTGCAGTTCAGAATAGCTGCTGAACTGCCATAATTGATTTTTAATTTTGCTCCATCCTCCATCCCCCCTCTAAAAAAACGTGAGAGGGTGTCAAGGTAAGTATATGTAATATGTCTATAACATATAATAATTAGTGCGTCTATAACATATTATAAACACTGCATATGTGAGCGATAGCGTGCAGTAGTTGAGTGACAGAGCTCATGTTTCGGATGTGAGAGGACCTGCGTGCGATTCCCGGCTGTCGGATCGCCAGCAGGCTGACCACCAGGCGTTCCGAAACTGGTTAGAACATTTGGGCATGGTTGTCAGCGGCTTTAATATGGGAATCGATGAAATTACAACTGCCTTTGCATCTCTTTGAATGTCATCGACAGTAAACAAGACTTTCCTCGTTCATTGTAAACAATTTCGAAACAAGAATTCAAGGCCAAACACACGACTCGATCTTCCCAAATAATCGATTTCAGTTCAGAATAGCTGTTGAACTGCCATAATTGATTTTTGATTTTGTCGGTACTCTTTTTTCGTAATTTTCATAACCTTTTTCTCCTTCGCCTTTGACAGAGTTCATGTATTCTTTCATTATTCGGTACAATTCACTAATTTGAGCAAAAAACAACGAACCAACTGGTTCAAACATCGCTCGACAGCGCGCAAATCTTTTACTGCGTATTTTTCATTTTTGATTTTTGCAGAGACAGCGAAAAAGATTGACTTGAACCACAATGGCTCACTTTACAGTTTACACTACTAAATTTTTTAGAATAACTTCAAGTCGGGTTTCATTTTGATTTCCTTAGTCGTAAACGTCCACAGAATGCTAATATTTTCAACTTGGCAAACGCCTTTGCTAAAAGTTTTAACTTTTAGCGAAGGCGTTTGCTAAATGCTAAATGCGTTTAACTTTTTGAATGCGTACAATACTTTAATGAAGGGTGAACACGTCAAGTAATGTTCGATATATAGGAGTACGTGTGATCGTTTAGATGACAGACACGAATGGAAATGTTGCAATGAGTCTTCCTTCACACGGGAATGCACATATTCACCATATGAACTTAAATAAAACCCCGATGCCGTATGATCTCCTCCAGAGGAGCAATCGAAAAAAATAGCCTTCCTCTCAGCATGGTCTCTTCCTCCACATATACCTGACAGTTCTATATTAAAAATGGCAATCAACATACGCTAATTAAGACAGGTCCCAGCAACATGCCCTCCGGTCTCATAACGGTTTGTCCTCAGTAAAGTTGTGAACTTAATAACTCCTAAGGAAGGAGGGTAGGGACCCTTCGAGGGAATAATCGTAGATGATAATATTGTGAAATCGGTTATTTTAGTTTTATAGGCGGATCGAGGAAAGAGCTTTGCAAAGAACGTTAGATATTTCGAAAAATGACGTGATAACGAAGTCTAGCTGCCCAACGTAGAACTATGCATTATAGTAAATCGTTGAGCCGCAATTCCTTTACAATCGTGTTCCACTGAGCTATCAGCTTAGCAGATCGTTTAATATTAGTTCAGGTAAGCATTATTGTAGGTCAAGTTGACAGTCATCTCGATAATAACCGCCTTAATAGGATCCAGCCCCATAAATCAGCCCAGTTTGAACCCTCACGTCCGGGAAACTACGGCTTACTTGTTATAGACTGTTAAATAACTTCTGTTAAATAACAACTGTTAACAACGGCTGTTAAATGATGGCTGTTAAATGATGGCTGTTAAATGATGGCTGTTAAATGATGGCTGTTAAATGATGGCTGTTAAATGATGGCTGTTAAATGATGGCTGTTAAATGATGGCTGTTAAATGATGGCTGTTAAATGATGGCTGTTAAATGATGGCTGTTAAATGATGGCTGTTAAATGATGGCTGTTAAATGATGGCTGTTAAATGATGGCTGTTAAATGATGGCTGTTAAATGATGGCTGTTAAATGATGGCTGTTAAATGATGGCTGTTAAATGATGGCTGTTAAATGATGGCTGTTAAATGATGGCTGTTAAATGATGGCTGTTAAATGATGGCTGTTAAATGATGGCTGTTAAATGATGGCTGTTAAATGATGGCTGTTAAATGATGGCTGTTAAATGATGGCTGTTAAATGATGGCTGTTAAATGATGGCTGTTAAATGATGGCTGTTAAATGATGGCTGTTAAATGATGGCTGTTAAATGATGGCTGTTAAATGATGGCTGTTAAATGATGGCTGTTAAATGATGGCTGTTAAATGATGGCTGTTAAATGATGGCTGTTAAATGATGGCTGTTAAATGATGGCTGTTAAATGATGGCTGTTAAATGATGGCTGTTAAATGATGGCTGTTAAATGATGGCTGTTAAATGATGGCTGTTAAATGATGGCTGTTAAATGATGGCTGTTAAATGATGGCTGTTAAATGATGGCTGTTAAATGATGGCTGTTAAATGATGGCTGTTAAATGATGGCTGTTAAATGATGGCTGTTAAATGATGGCTGTTAAATGATGGCTGTTAAATGATGGCTGTTAAATGATGGCTGTTAAATGATGGCTGTTAAATGATGGCTGTTAAATGATGGCTGTTAAATGATGGCTGTTAAATGATGGCTGTTAAATGATGGCTGTTAAATGATGGCTGTTAAATGATGGCTGTTAAATGATGGCTGTTAAATGATGGCTGTTAAATGATGGCTGTTAAATGATGGCTGTTAAATGATGGCTGTTAAATGATGGCTGTTAAATGATGGCTGTTAAATGATGGCTGTTAAATGATGGCTGTTAAATGATGGCTGTTAAATGATGGCTGTTAAATGATGGCTGTTAAATGATGGCTGTTAAATGATGGCTGTTAAATGATGGCTGTTAAATGATGGCTGTTAAATGATGGCTGTTAAATGATGGCTGTTAAATGATGGCTGTTAAATGATGGCTGTTAAATGATGGCTGTTAAATGATGGCTGTTAAATGATGGCTGTTAAATGATGGCTGTTAAATGATGGCTGTTAAATGATGGCTGTTAAATGATGGCTGTTAAATGATGGCTGTTAAATGATGGCTGTTAAATGATGGCTGTTAAATGATGGCTGTTAAATGATGGCTGTTAAATGATGGCTGTTAAATGATGGCTGTTAAATGATGGCTGTTAAATGATGGCTGTTAAATGATGGCTGTTAAATGATGGCTGTTAAATGATGGCTGTTAAATGATGGCTGTTAAATGATGGCTGTTAAATGATGGCTGTTAAATGATGGCTGTTAAATGATGGCTGTTAAATGATGGCTGTTAAATGATGGCTGTTAAATGATGGCTGTTAAATGATGGCTGTTAAATGATGGCTGTTAAATGATGGCTGTTAAATGATGGCTGTTAAATGATGGCTGTTAAATGATGGCTGTTAAATGATGGCTGTTAAATGATGGCTGTTAAATGATGGCTGTTAAATGATGGCTGTTAAATGATGGCTGTTAAATGATGGCTGTTAAATGATGGCTGTTAAATGATGGCTGTTAAATGATGGCTGTTAAATGATGGCTGTTAAATGATGGCTGTTAAATGATGGCTGTTAAATGATGGCTGTTAAATGATGGCTGTTAAATGATGGCTGTTAAATGATGGCTGTTAAATGATGGCTGTTAAATGATGGCTGTTAAATGATGGCTGTTAAATGATGGCTGTTAAATGATGGCTGTTAAATGATGGCTGTTAAATGATGGCTGTTAAATGATGGCTGTTAAATGATGGCTGTTAAATGATGGCTGTTAAATGATGGCTGTTAAATGATGGCTGTTAAATGATGGCTGTTAAATGATGGCTGTTAAATGATGGCTGTTAAATGATGGCTGTTAAATGATGGCTGTTAAATGATGGCTGTTAAATGATGGCTGTTAAATGATGGCTGTTAAATGATGGCTGTTAAATGATGGCTGTTAAATGATGGCTGTTAAATGATGGCTGTTAAATGATGGCTGTTAAATGATGGCTGTTAAATGATGGCTGTTAAATGATGGCTGTTAAATGATGGCTGTTAAATGATGGCTGTTAAATGATGGCTGTTAAATGATGGCTGTTAAATGATGGCTGTTAAATGATGGCTGTTAAATGATGGCTGTTAAATGATGGCTGTTAAATGATGGCTGTTAAATGATGGCTGTTAAATGATGGCTGTTAAATGATGGCTGTTAAATGATGGCTGTTAAATGATGGCTGTTAAATGATGGCTGTTAAATGATGGCTGTTAAATGATGGCTGTTAAATGATGGCTGTTAAATGATGGCTGTTAAATGATGGCTGTTAAATGATGGCTGTTAAATGATGGCTGTTAAATGATGGCTGTTAAATGATGGCTGTTAAATGATGGCTGTTAAATGATGGCTGTTAAATGATGGCTGTTAAATGATGGCTGTTAAATGATGGCTGTTAAATGATGGCTGTTAAATGATGGCTGTTAAATGATGGCTGTTAAATGATGGCTGTTAAATGATGGCTGTTAAATGATGGCTGTTAAATGATGGCTGTTAAATGATGGCTGTTAAATGATGGCTGTTAAATGATGGCTGTTAAATGATGGCTGTTAAATGATGGCTGTTAAATGATGGCTGTTAAATGATGGCTGTTAAATGATGGCTGTTAAATGATGGCTGTTAAATGATGGCTGTTAAATGATGGCTGTTAAATGATGGCTGTTAAATGATGGCTGTTAAATGATGGCTGTTAAATGATGGCTGTTAAATGATGGCTGTTAAATGATGGCTGTTAAATGATGGCTGTTAAATGATGGCTGTTAAATGATGGCTGTTAAATGATGGCTGTTAAATGATGGCTGTTAAATGATGGCTGTTAAATGATGGCTGTTAAATGATGGCTGTTAAATGATGGCTGTTAAATGATGGCTGTTAAATGATGGCTGTTAAATGATGGCTGTTAAATGATGGCTGTTAAATGATGGCTGTTAAATGATGGCTGTTAAATGATGGCTGTTAAATGATGGCTGTTAAATGATGGCTGTTAAATATATAGGAGTACGTGTGATCGTTTAGATGACAGACACGAATGGAAATGTTGCAATGAGTCTTCCTTCACACGGGAATGCACATGTTCACCATATGAACTTAAATAAAACCCCCATGCCGTATGATCTCCTTCAGAGGAGCAATCGGAATAAATAGCCTTTCTCTCAGCATGGTCTGTTCCTCCAAATATATCTGACAGTTCCATATTAAAAATTTCAATCAACGTACGCTAATTACAATAGGTCCCAGCAACATACCCTTCCGTCTCATAACGGTTTGTCCTCGATAAAGCTGTGAACTTAATAACTCCTAATGAGGGAGGGTAGGGACCCTTCGAGGAAATAATAGTAGATGATAATATTGTGAAATCGGTTATTATAGTTTTATAGACGGATCGAGGAAAGAGCTTTGCAAAGAACATTAGATATTTCGAAAAATGACGTGATAACGAAGTCTAGCTGCGCCACGTGGAACTATGCAGGATAGTAAATCGTTGAGCCGCAATTCCTTAACAATCGTGTTCCACTGAGCTATCAGCTTAGCAGATCGTTTAATATTAGTTCAGGTAAGCATTATTGTAGGTCAAGTTGACAGTCATCTCGATAATAACCGCCTTAATAGGATCCAGCCCCATAAATCAGCTCAGTTTAAACCCTCACGTCCGGGAAACTACGGCTTACTTGTTATAGACTGTTAAATAACTTCTGTTAAATAACTTCTGTTAAATAACAACTGTTAACAACGGCTGTTAAATGATGGCTGTTAAATGATGGCTGTTAAATGATGGCTGTTAAAATAACGGATGTTAAATAACGGATGTTAAATAACGGATGTTAAATAACGGATGTTAAATAACGGATGTTAAATAACGGATGTTAAATAACTGCCGTTAAGTAACCGTGACAAACAAATCTTCGGTAGCACACAGTTCTCACAAACTCTTGGATTCTTCAATTAGATGCATCCACATTCGTTTCATGTTTCTCTTTCAGCTCGTTTAAATTCTTAACATATATAAGTCGTGGTCAAAAAGAATGAGGAGAAATTACAATAAAACAATAAGATTCCCGGCTTTCCTGTTCATTATATCTCTAATCAATCTGTTGTAACTTCTAAATTTAGGTTGTAAGACTATTTTCGATTGGTGAATTCGACTACTTCAACAGAAATTACGGTCGCTAGGTTTTACGGAAGAGACAAAAGTTTGCGAGATAGCACTTCCAACTACGAGAAGAGAGCTAAGAGAGCTGACAATTTCGTCTCAGTTGTAAGCGGTGATGTAACGACGATGGCACAAGTGTCACGAAGAAAACCGAGGATGTAGGGTTGAGAGTGCTGAGTTGAACGGGTTCCGAGCATATGCACCCTCGGTGTTCGTCGAGACGCACTACCTATTGAATGCGCCAGCAAAGCCAACGATACAAACAGCTCAGCTCAACCACAATCGAACCTAGTTGGCGTGAACAATGAATGCATACCGCTTCGATACTCCCTCAACCATATCTGATCATGGGTTTCATAAAGTTTCCTCGCAGACAGTGAGTAGCACCCAGGTTTTCCACATAGTCTTTGAAAACTGTAAAGCGATAATTTAAATTCTATTTGATCCGATCATTCGTACAGATCTCTCGCAAATATCCTTTTGCCTATGATTTAACCAATCGCAGGTTTTTTATGCACTGTTAAATACTTATAGTGTTTCTCACAGTTGATGAAAAACTTGGAATGGACACAGACGGTCACCGTGGAGTGTAGGATTGCTATCGAATTTTGTAGTTGTGTGGTTATTCAACTGCAGTCCATGTTTCTGCGGATCCCCCCAGAAGGGGAATTTTTCAAAAGTGTTTTAGACAACCGATACAGAAGGTAGAAATGCTAATAGCGTAGAACGCGGCGTGCATGGGAACACAGCTGAATGCTAGCTGGCACAGAGTGCGCACAAGTGTTTGTATAACGTGTTTACCGAGCGCAGAAATTGATATATATATATATACGTATATATGTGTGTGTGTGCTATTCGCTGCGCACATAATATAATACTTTTGTCTCACTTCTTCCAAATTTCAACATCGCTTTGTGTTAGCACTTTTTTAATACGATGAAATTACTTCAGTCCTTAAAATTAACTCGATTTTTTCATATATGCTTGGCCATATGGCTCTTTCCTATAGGATACTTCGAGGAGAAAATTTTTATGACCATAGCCTTATGGATGGTTTTCAATTTTAGTCGATTAGTTGTATACCCTCAGGGCATACATAACATTCTCAGGAACAGTTTCTTCGTTATTTTATTCTGCTTTAAGGGATCATCAAATTATTATTTTTCAAAGTGATGGTTCACAAACCTTTTTCCAATTTTTCGTAGCTAAACGAAATTGTTCTCTTTATATCAAGCTTATGATCGTATCTGCTCTCTTCGAAGTGCAGAATATCGCCTTAGCCGACGTGTGGTTTCTAATTGTGAATACACACGTATATTGCTGTATGTTAACAACTGTAACTTGCTTCTTAACGTACAGTATCACTATTCAAAGATTCAAAGATCGCTCGGGCCTTCAGTGCGATGTCTCGATGTTACTGAGATGCTAATGCACGCCGAGCACAGTCATTCCTTTGGCTGTTTTAGCCCGTTGTTAAGTACCACGTGCTAGCTGGGCTGTCCGTGGTATGATAGGAAGCAGCCGGTAATCGATCCAGGTCTCCCGCATACGAAGCGGGAACTCTGCCACTGAGCTACTGCCACCCGTTTGTTTGTATCATAGATAGTAAAAAAGACTCCTCGTTCATTGTAAACGATCTGGAAACAAGAATTCAATGCGGGAACTCCGATTCAAGTTTCCCAAATAATCGATTGCAGTTCAGAATAGCTGCTGAACTGCCATAATTGATTTTTAATTTTGTCGGTACTCTTTTTTCGTAATTTTCATAACTTTTTTCTCCTTCGCCTTTGACAGAGTTCACGTATTCTTCCATTATTCGGTAGAATTCACTAATTTGAGCAAAAAACAACGAACCAACTGGTTCAAACATCGCTTGATAGCGCGCAAATTTTTTGCTGCGTATTTTTCATTTTTGATTTTTGCAGAGACAGCGAAAAAGATTTACTTGAACCACAATGGCTCACTTTACAGTTTACACTACTAAATTTTTTAGAATAACTTCAAGTCGGGTTTCATTTTGATTTCCTTAGTCGTAAACGTCCACAGAATGCTAATATTTTCAACTTGGCAAACGCCTTTGCTAAAAGTTTTAACTTTTAGCGAAGGCGTTTGCTAAATGCTAAATGCGTCTAACTTTTTGAATGCGTACAACACTTTAATGAAGGGTGAACACGTCAAGTAATGTTCGGTATATAGGAGTACGTGTGATCGTTTAGATGACAGACACGAATGGAAATGTTGCAATGAGTCTTCCTTCACACGGGAATGCACATGTTCACCATATGAACTTAAATAAAACCCCCATGCCGTATGATCTCCTTCAGAGGAGCAATCGGAATAAATAGCCTTTCTCTCAGCATGGTCTGTTCCTCCAAATATATCTGACAGTTCCATATTAAAAATTTCAATCAACGTACGCTAATTACAATAGGTCCCAGCAACATACCCTTCCGTCTCATAACGGTTTGTCCTCGATAAAGCTGTGAACTTAATAACTCCTAATGAGGGAGGGTAGGGACCCTTCGAGGAAATAATAGTAGATGATAATATTGTGAAATCGGTTATTATAGTTTTATAGACGGATCGAGGAAAGAGCTTTGCAAAGAACATTAGATATTTCGAAAAATGACGTGATAACGAAGTCTAGCTGCGCCACGTCGAACTATGCAGGATAGTAAATCGTTGAGCCGCTATTCCTTTACAATCGTGTTCCACTGAGCTATCAGCTTAGCAGATCGTTTAATATTAGTTCAGGTAAGCATTATTGTAGGTCAAGTTGACAGTCATCTCGATAATAACCGCCTTAATAGGATCCAGCCCCATAAATCAGCTCAGTTAAAATCCTCAAGCCCGAGAAACAACGGCTGATTTGCTATAGAGCCGTTCACTTAATTCACTTAATCACGTAAGGAAATGTCTTGACTTTATCAAGCAAACTCACAAACCGATTGCAATGTTACGGCTTCAAGCAAATGCAAAAATAAAAGAACTTTAAAAAATAGCTTTTCTCTGTAGCGGACAAGTCATCTGATTACTAAGGCACACATAATAAGCACATATAAAAGCACACATAATAATACACGGAAAGAATATTAAGCGGATGAAAAATCAATTACCGATATTGGGCAAAGGAGATTTAGCGATCGCGCAACAACTTTCTTAAACCGCACCTTATGGCTAGTGTTGTTTGTGTCGTGGACATACCACTTCGCCTGGTCATGTTTGTCGTTTTATTGCGCCATCGTTGTTATGTTCCAACACTCGCTCATATTGTCACAAATGAATTTTGTAGGCGCGTTAGGGGTATACTAGGCCTATCGCGATGGATGAGAAAGTGAATAATAGACAATAAGGCCACCCACTAGTGGCAATGCTAACGGTGCAGCCTAGTGCCTATAAGAACACACAATGCACGACGATCGAAACGGTTGCCATGAAAACGACAAAACACTCAGACGTTTGCGAAATGCGGGCACTCACGAGCAAGAATATTTTTCAAGTGACTGGCATAAGCCAAATCGTTCATTATTGTTTTGATCGAACAATTTAAGCACGGAACCAACTGCGTCATAACCGATGTACAATGAAGATCAAAAGGATCATCTAGCGCTCCGCAACTTTTGCTCACGTTTCACGGTCTCGTTATTGAGGAAACCAACTAACTAGGACAGTGTATCCGTTGCAGTCGTCGAATAATTTCATGATATTGTACAGCATTTCCGGCCTTTAAGTTATGTTAAATTTTGTGAAAGTTTTTTACATTGTATGTTCAAAAATTCTTTTTTTATTGAGTTACTTAATTTTCACTTCTGCGATGATCTGATTGACCTTCGTTATGTTCTGATCTGTGTCCAATATGCGATCGTTTGATTTCGAAGTGAAATTTTGCACAAAAAATGCAATGACTTATTAAGGTAACAATTCCTGTTCGTCGAGCATGACAATTTGTAGAAGCTTTTTTTTAGATTTTTATTTCTAATAAAGTCTTATTTACAGACAAATAGACTTCTTGAACAAATAGGTATATTAAGACATACATAATAACAAATAGTGAGGAAATTATAAAAACGATATGAAGCTAAGCAATTGCTTACGTTGTCCAACGTTTGAAACTCCAAACTTGTACTCGACTCATCGATTAAAAAATCCACGAATACTCCCTCGTGGCTTTTAAGTGATCTTTCTTATTGACTTTTTGCTTGAAACAGTCCATTTTCATAGCATAAATTTCTATTTAAGAATCGATGAATCGAGCTGGGCACGCCATTCAATGCATCATCAAAACGATCGAGCTCGTTTAAAGCAAATGAGAGTCAAGCAAAATTTCTGCTTGATTTGACCATTTTCACGACATCATTCACAACTTGCTGCCAATATCTTCTAA
>JPKZ01002782.1:851-12244 GCA_000803305.1 Toxocara canis | reverse complement strand
ATCTATAACGCCAAAAAAAACAATTCTGAGTATACCGTCGCCCTTAAAATTAACACGAATGTGAGAAACGATATCAATGTTTCTAGCATCGCCAACGTAGTTCTTGCCTATCGAACGAATAAAAGATCGATTGCATTCGATTCGAAACAAACGATCATCCTTTGCACCTCTCCCACCCCCATCCACTTCCGCTCCCTCTAATTTTGCATCTGATTAAATCGCCGAGTTGGATCAAATTTAATCTATATAATGACTGCTAATAAGATCTTCAGAACTGATTTCGAGACTCGCAAGGATGATTCTCGGAGGTGCTGACGCTGTCTTGCCTCGTTTCGTAGTAGGATGGTAGTGCAGGAAATTGGTTGTGAGAATCTGTGGTCGTTTGGTGAGATTGTGATGTGGAAGAGTGAAGGGAGTAAACTCGAAAGATGGATTTCGTTGGATGAGCATCTAAGCAACCGACGGTTCGAACGTTTTGTAGAAGACGATCATTCTCCGCTCTTCGTGCATCGTCAAGTTGATCAGTTTTTTCTAGAGGAACAATGGCAAACGATGGTGCATCCGACTGATAGGCGTAAAGTTGTGAAACGTCTAAAACGCTCACATGACTGTTGTTGATCGGTAGTTTAGCACTCATCACTAGGCACTTGCTAGTTGCTTGGACCTGCAATGAAGTTGTTTTGAAATTAATCCTATCATATCAATTTTTTAATTAAATTATTATGAACACAGTTTAATTCCCTCATATCTCCAAAGAAACGATTATGAAATTAATCTAATTTACGATCGTCGTTAAAGAAATTTTAATGAAATTTCTCCAAGTCGATAACGTTTTTAAAAAATCATTACAAAATGACTCTCATTAATTAAAGTACTTGAATGAACTATTATAAAAGTATTCGCTTCTGTTAATGCCTATTAATATTAACTAACTTTTTCGAGTAAATTATCTCAGAACCAATAAAGTTTTCTAGTAATCGTAACGAACGTTGACAATTTTAAAAAGATACAAGATAGAAGCATACAACTAATTAGAGCATTAGAAGCTTTAGAAAGTTGGAAAGGAGAAATCGAAAACTCTTGGAGACTTTTGGAGAACTAAGGGATCCTTTTCTTTTCCGCAATTTAGGGTCGGTCATTTTTTGTCTCTGTAGATTTCCTTCTTCAACTAGTCTTTCGTTTGACTACAACTGATATGAACGAAATAAAAGGGAGCAAAAGTTGCTGCGTAGCAACATCGACCACCTTAAGACCACCTTAAGATCGACCACCTTAAGACCTTAAGTGGCAGTAATGTTGGAGCTAAAAACAACTATCAAAAATAGTTTATTTTTTACTTTTAGGGAAAATTTTTCATTTCAAACAATTTGAAACTGTTCCTATCTAGCAAACTGATCTTAGCTTAATCAACTATACGCCTTAATATAAAAAATTTGCATTAACTGTCGAATTTTTTGCATTTTATGTAAGTAGATGAAGTTTAATAAATGTATATAATAATTTAAAAAAAAAAACTATTCTTAAAAAAGACAGGCTTCATATAGTAGAAATAGTAACTGGTTGTGGTAGGTCTGGATTATCTTCAACCAAAGGCGGAACGAAATTGCGCTATAGCGCCTACTCTAATGCCATTTGATCACCACATCAATCTCGGCTACAATAATTTTATAGTGAGCGAGTGGCTTCATGATACGGGGGGAAGGGATCATCAAGGAGGGACAGAGGGAAGGGGTTGGGTGGGCAGTTGCCCTCTATTCTATCCTCTCGTTCTTGCTCTCGAATTCTATTCACCATCGACCACCTTAAGACCTTAAGTGGCAGTAATGTTGAAGCTAAAAACAACTATCAAAAATAGTTTATTTTTTACTTTTAGGGAAAATTTTTCATTTCAAACAATTTGAATCTGTTCCTATCTAGCAAACTGATCTTAGCTTAATCAACTATACGCCTTAATATAAAAAATTTGCATTAACTGTCGAATTTTTTGCATTTTATGTAAGTAGATGAAGTTTAATAAATGTATATAATAATTTAAAAAAAAAA
The DNA here is from genome assembly GCA_000803305.1 of Toxocara canis. Lineage (NCBI taxonomy): Eukaryota > Metazoa > Nematoda > Chromadorea > Rhabditida > Toxocaridae > Toxocara > Toxocara canis. The sequence goes on along the minus strand of JPKZ01002782.1, from coordinate 10,201 downwards.
ACTATTCTTAAAAAAGACAGGCTTCATATAGTAGAAATAGTAACTGGTTGTGGTAGGTCTGGATTATCTTCAACCAAAGGCGGAACGAAATTGCGCTATAGCGCCTACTCTAATGCCATTTGATCACCACATCAATCTCGGCTACAATAATTTTATAGTGAGCGAGTGGCTTCATGATACGGGGGGAAGGGATCATCAAGGATGGACAGAGGGAAGGGGTTGGGTGGGCAGTCGCCCTCTGTTCTATCCTCTCGTTCTTGCTCTCGAATTTTACACACCTTTAGAACCGCATATAAACGTGGTCTCAAAATTCGAAAAGGATTTGATAAAAATTTATTTCGTCAAACAGAGCGAAAAAATTAGCGATGTAAACAGAACTGCTGAATTGTTTATTTCGTCAAAGAAAGCGAAAAAATTAGCGTTGTAAACACAACTGCTGAATTGTACTGTTCGGAAAAACTTTTGCCTATATATATTCCTGCTCAAATTTTTCTATTAAATTTTATTTTCTATTATCTGCGAAATTTGGAAAAAAAACGAAAGGAAAGCTGTTTAATCTACATGTAATAAAATAATATTGTTGTATAAAAGTTTAAGTGAAAATATTTTTTCAATTTTTTCAATAATGTTTTCAATAATTTTTTCAATAATGTTTTTCTTTTCATTTTTATTTATAAAATAAATTTGATACAAACCTTAAGTTTAGACGTTTGTTGAAAGGCGAACGAACTTTCCAAATAGACCGCTAAATAGAAGAGGAATATCGACTGCGTGAACAAAAGTACCGTTAAAACATTACGCCAAATATCGTCGCTTGGCATTGTCGAAAGCAAATAGGTTGTCGGTATGAGTAGTATGGCGTTCAGCACAAAAACGACGATCTTCACAAGTTGAAATGGAATCGAGCATAATGTGGCGGCCATCTGCAAAATACAGCATTTTCAGAAGCAAATGTTTGATAACGATGTTGTTACGCAGACGCATATTCGATAAACATTCGTAAAAGAATTGACGTTGAGACCACATAATGCGTCGAGGAAAATGGTATAATATATTTATGCTGACATTTCGGCTCATAAAGCCATAATCATAGCACCACAAGCTGAAAAAAGATCAATGGATGTGTTGAACTATTATCCTTAACTAACTTCTTCGCGCACGACCTATGACCCTTCTCTACTTTATTCCCTTGTCTCCTTTCCATTCTTCACAGCTGTTCTTGTTATGATACACCGCTTGTTTCTCCTGTCCATCATAGAATCGCTGCTGTTGTTTACGATCTTTTCCGGGAAATATATGATTATTGTTTTTTCAGCTTGTGGTGCTATGATTATGGCTTTATGAGCCGAAAAGTCAGCATAAATATATTATACCATCTTCCTCGACGCATTATATGGTCTCAATGTCAATATCTTTTACGAATGTATATATATATATGTATGGATGCTCGACATTACTGGATGCTCGACATTACAAGTTGCAAATTGAAGAGGAGGTAACTTTTGCACTGGAATGGGAAAGAATGGGGCAAAGGGGAGGGCGAATTTGAGGGACTGAGCTGGAAAGATCTGAGCAGAAGCTAGCTATCAGGACAATATGGCAGCAAAGGGAAGTTAAGAAGTGGCCTTGGAAAAGGATTAAAAAGGTGAACATATCGATGTTCACAGCTTCTCTCATCGTTACGACCAAAGCCAAGTAACGAATAGCGTTGAAGCAGTCAATTTAGCGAAATATTTCCTCGCATCATATCTGTCACCCTTTCTCCAGCTATCCTCCCCCTTCCCTTCCCTTCCCCCCCGCACCCCTAACTCTCTCATCTCTCGAACTAGTGAGCTGGAAATGCGTGGAAGCAAATTGAAAACAAGTACTGTCTAGCAGAACGAATCAAACACAATATTGTTTTGGAACGTGAGCATTATTTATTGCTATGAATGGAACGTGTTCATGTAGGAACAATTATCGATGCGGTCTTCAAGAAGGAAGCGCACATCGAAGAAATCAATATCATATCGATGAACACAACACATTTGTGCTCCTCCACTCATGTCTTTTTAGTGCCTCATACCGACACTCAACGTTTCTTCAAGTAAATCTCTCATTAACTAATTACCCACCGATCTACTTTACAATTAGGGCCGGAGTGGCTTCAATAAAAAGTTTCGGGTCATATATTTTCTCCAAGTAACCAACTCTCGTTCAGATACACTCCTCAATCCTATATACCTCCCCTTCCGCAATAATCGATGAATGGAAAGTAGGGGCGATTGGGAAAGAACGTTGGGCATGCATGCTGGTCAAGCACAGAGCCAATTGATCACTACCTACTACTAACGCATTTTATTCTGTTTAGCTAATTAACCAGCCTTTATTAGCTAAACAAAATCGTGCAACGTTGCTTTCACTGACTGATATGAAAACCATTCGGAAAATACCCCCATGAACTGTCTTTCAAGTCTTTATATACGCGTCATGAGAATTAACGAGTGCGTAGGTGTTTTTAATCAGAATCTTTTTAGATTCGCTGGACAGACAAGTTCCGCATTTAAGAGATGTAAAGAAAGGAAAAAAGCATATCGTCACTCTAGTGAGATACTCGCTACAGTTAACCAGAATACCAGCAACCGGTGTCCAGCGAACAGAACTAGACATGCTGGAGAGCACAACTGGTTGAAGTCAACAATCCAAAGTGAAAAGACGGAGGGAGGAGGAGACGATAAGGCGAGTGGAGGATGACTTACTTTATATGAACACGAGTTTATTGGCGGCGAGAGCATATTGGTATTATACTTTTTTGGTATTATTTTTGTTTTTTTTTGGTGCTTTGGTATTTTTGGTAATATTGGTATTAAACTTGCAAAGCGTGGCAAGTTTAAAAATCAATCACTTTAGGCATCTCAAGTTGTTTACAAAATGCCAAAATATTTTTGATTGACAGCGCCAAAAGTTTGCAATTTAGGCACCATCTGATGGTTAAAATACAGTATTCTCTATATTACAGTAAATAAACGAGAAAATTACCGAGTTCAATGGTGAACCTGGGTTACCGAAAGTGAGAAGTGTGGGCGCCCTTTCTTAAAAATCACAGGTGGTCCGTGAAGAGCCGGTTGTCTATTTGTGGTTTCATTACTGTTTCATTGGTCAGAATGCTTCTTAAATGAATTAAATGAAATAGCAAACATAAACAACCTATCAAGACAATAATTGCATGGAGGTATGCATAGGCTGGAAAATTCATTGACACTCTGATCAATGAAACAGGAACCGCTTGGAATCTAACAATTTTAAACGAGCAGTTTCATTGGCTGACAACCATAGAATCGCTCTTCCATCGATTAGCATATCACAACAGTGAATTTATATAAGCGATGATCACTACGGATCCCTCAAAATCGATATCAATGATAATCAAAACGCATGATGCAACCATATACTTTGGCCACTTCATTATGCGTTTCTAATCATTTGCAAATTATCCTTTGCTCTGCACCCATACCTTCCTTCGCCTAGCAGCTCAGAATTATCCGATCCCTTCAACAGGTCGCATCAGCTCAACCACTAGACGGTACCTGTCGTGGAATTATTTTTCGACATTGGTTGAGATACTATCGGCACTACGTTACGAACTGAAAGTCACTTCTTCCACCGTCTTCCTCTCCCTCCCCCTCATCCCCCCTCCTCTTTTCGTTTCCTAGATCCTTCCCTATAAGGGCTTTCTTATAACCGAAAATGGTTCTCTAACAGCGTACTACAGCTGTCTAATGAAATTTCAAAACAATTCCGATATATAAAGGGGAAGACGGCAAGTGGGCTGCCCTGGACATGAATGACTGCTATCGCAATTAACAACTATAGTGTCACCTAAAAAGTTGGTCGTCACAATTCGCTTACATTCTCAAAACGAATGTTTTCAGCGAAGAAAAGTGCGCCACTCTTTTTCAAACGATCGAAGCGATTCAAGGTGCAATTCTTTTCAGTTCAAAAATTAATGTTCGTTATTTTTGACAAAGGATCGATAAAGTGGAAGCGAAGAGTTAGTTGTTAACGTTGAAAACGCCTTTAAGTAACTGTAAATCGTATCGGTTGTATGTAATGGAGGTGAAAGTCCAAAGTGCAAAACAAGGCTAAATTGGTTTCTATTTAGATTCACATCCCCGGCATCCCCGGCGTCCCCTGCATCCAGGCATCCCCTGCATCCCGGTATGCCAGCATTCACAAAAATTTCTGATACTTTTTCATTTTGGCAAATTTAATTTTGTCAAAAATCTTATACGGCAAAATAAAATGGTCAAAAAAGAAAACTTTCAAAAAAACACTCAAACACATACATATAAGCGTGTGCTATTTGTGCTCTTTTGCGATTGAATACGTTTTAGACGATTCATTGTAATGATCACAGAAAGTATTTGTTTCATTTTGCTTTGAAAAAAATACAAATGATAATTTTTAATGGTTTTATTTTTTTAATGGTTTTATGTTGCTTATATGGTTTTACATTTCGAAATTATGGTTTTACTTAAATGTTGCTTATATGAGAGCAGTAGAGGACAAACAAATGTTTATGTCAATAAAGTGCATTGTAAAAATTGAAAAGAAAAAAACATCTAGGTTAATTTCCACTCACAAATTTGTTCGCGAAACTTTGCAAAAATAAATAATAATAAATAGAATAAAAATAATAACAAATAATAATAAAAAGAATAATATAATAATAAATAATAATAAAAAGAATATTATAATAACAAATAATAATAGAAAGAATAGTCGAAATCAAATTCTTGAGTGGTAAAATTGGTTTTGTTTTTTGAAATTTTAAAAGGAATTTTCATTTGAATCATTCAGAAATGTTATTTGACTCACTCCCATTAAATCGATAGGCACCACGGTTACGAACAATAGAGGAGACTTAAGAGAATTAGGGAATTAGGGAATCCGATCATCTCTAACAACTTCTCAGTGTGTGTGATCGATCTCTAATCGCTTCATAAATATTACCGAAAATCAAAGCAATCGATCATGTTTATTTACATTTCATAGATTCGAGATGAGTGTTTTGCTAAAGCAAACAGAACGCAAATAAAATCTTAAATGTTGACAATTGGAAAGCATGATAGATTGGATACGTTAGTTGTATGCAAAAAAAAATAGAAAACCAAAAAATCTAAAGTTTTGTGCAATTTTAAAATTTGAATCGAATAGCTGTTTATTTTCAAAAGCATGCGATGAAATGATTTTTAAATTTGCAAAAAAAAAATAGAGAAAAATATCTCAATCAATTGCCATTATGAATTTGCGAACAAATATCACTTCTCTTCAAAAAAAAAACCTCTACATAGCTTTATCATTAACTATTACTATGAGTTAGATGCAGGAGAGATCGATGCACTACTGATCAATAGTTATATGTGCTGATCAGAAATCATCAATGTGATCAGTAATTGTGCGCTGATCAGTAGTACTCATGCACTGATCAGAAATCATGAAAATGATCAGTAATTGTGCACTGATCAGTAGTTATGCATTAATCGTTCGTTATTACAGACTGAAATTCAAATGAAGACACGTTCAAAAGCTAAAATAAAAAAGCTAAGAAAAGAAACACTAACAGATTTCAGTGTGAAACTTAGTGAAAATTTCCTCGAAAAAAATGATTAATGAAAACATGAAAATATTGATGATGACTGTTAACGTATTTTTAGTGAAAAGAGTAAAACATATTTTCCATCTAAAAAATTCATTTAGTAAATTTTCCACCTGAAAAAATCATTTAGCAAATTTTCCACCTGAAAAAATCATTTAGCAAATTTTCCACCTGAAAAAATCATTTAGCAAAAGTTAAAAGAGTAATTTTCAACAATTAGAAAATATCTAATTATTGTAATCATAGCGAAATGCTAAATTTCTTCTGCAATTTTCTTTTTTTTTTTGCAATTTACAGCAGTATATCTCTCATGTTCGCTTTCATTCATCTTATTCACTAATTTAGGCCGAGAAAAACGAAATGTTTGCGGATGTTCAAATTTGTGCTTTTCACTATGGGCGATAAAAGTGGTGAAAAGAAATCAAAGTGAACGATTATGATGCCCATCTAAATTTTTTTATAATTTGCAAGTGAGTAAATGAGAGCAAATTTCGATTTTCAAACCACTAATCACATTTTCGATCAGCAAAAAAAACACAAAAAAGAAAAAAATATACCGTTCAAAAAATGATTTGTCTTTTTGATCAAGTTCTCAACACTTTGATCGGTTCCCGTTTCAGTTGTTCGTTTTTCTTTGCTCGCCTTTTCTTTTATCTTTCAACGAAATGCTTTTTATGCTTTCTTTCTTTTTTTTTTTTGATTTTAGCAATTCCGAATAAAAATATTCCTTAAAAATTCCATAGATTTTAATTACTTAAAGGCCTCAATTTAAAAATTATATTTTTTATTGATAGAACCTCAGAAGAACACTTTTGTTGATTAGTTTTGTTTTCCATTGATTAGTTTTGATTTTTATTGATCAGTATTGATTTTTTTTGACTAGTTTTGATTTTTATTGATTAGTATAGTATACTTTTATTGTTATGCACTTTCTTTTCTGCATATATCTTATGGCAATCATTATCGCATTGTTAGTACTATTTGCTAGAAAATATAGACAACGCAAATGCCGCGAAAGATATTTAGACGTTTCATTCAAACGCTGATCTCTTATCAGTTAACCAACGAGGAATCGCTAAAGATCACTTTCGCGCTAAAGATATTCTCGATGAGGATATAGCTTTCGATTTACTGTGTCCTAGAGTAACAAATGTATAATTACTAATCTATACTACACTTGCACCTATAGTATATTATATATATATATGTATGTATATATATGTATACTTACAAATGCACACTTGTATTTACTATTAAACAGTACTCATAGACAACAGTAAACAACAAGGTAAAGCGTAGTAATCGGCCATTCCCACACTCTCTCTTAAAACTCACCCGATAATCGAGTAGTGTGAACGTAGAACTCGTTACTTTTTGTTTATTTTTAAATACCATAATTTTTAAAAAAAAATTTTAACATCACTATCATAATTCATCCCACAACTCTAATATCATCATTTTTCCATCATCTATTTTGTTGTTCACTCGTTCCACTCCGCCTCAGATATTCGATCACTCCAGAGATCGTTTTCAGCATGTTACACTACTTCAGCTGGTGTAGCGTGCTAAAAATCATCGAGCTTTTTCCATTCGTTGAAACGTCATTTTTCCATTCGAACACTAGATCTTTGGGGTTCGTTTTTTTTGGGGTTTCAGTTTGTGCTCAGTTTGTCTCTCCCAACAATGTCGCAACGATCTTTGGCTGTACTGTTGTTCACTGATGACAGCGGCACACAACCAATTGCATGACGAAGCAGCACGCTGACGATCTTCCCACTCACTTCGCGGATGGTAAGCGTCTTTTCTTCTGTGGTAAATATAACTGTGCAAACAGTGCACATTCACTACCATACCTACCTGTGAATGTAGATATGGTAGTGAATGTCCCTTCCTTCTCTTGCATTGAATTTTTTAGTCAAGTGAGATTCTCTTCAACGCAAGAGAATTAAGGCCAACGATCGTTGCGACATTGTTGGGAGAGACAAACTGAGCACAAACTGATAACAACCAAAGAGGATAAGAATGAGAAGCGAAGTAATGATGAGGTAAATCCTACCTCCCACCCAAAAACACGCAAGAAGATGATACTCATTCTTCATACGCTAACTAAGCACCTCGCATGAATGCAATCATCGAAGTTCCTCCATCTCTTAAATATTGGTTCTGATGTGGCGCATTTGAGGCGGGCAAATCGCACGACCCAAGCGACCACAGATCGCAGTCGTTAATTTAAAGATGCGCATGCTAGAAGTTACAAATGTTGCAAAAGCCCATATTGAACAAAGAAAAAAATATCACATCAATGATGAGTTTGTTTGCTTCGATCACTAATCAGTACCACATTTAGTGGAGGGAACAGAGATAAAGAATGATAAAATACGATTCTAAAAAATTCAATGCAAGAGAACGAAGGAATGCAAACTGTGGAAGTGCAAAGAAACAGAACTGAAAATATAGCGGGAGTGTAAAGCAGAAATGAAACGGACGAAATGAGCAAAAACAACAAAAAATTTGACGGCACAAAAAATGGTCTTCACGATCGGAAAGGTCACACTGAATTAACCCACTTGAACGGTAGACGATAGTTCATTTCGTAGTTGATGAAAGGTAAGAGCTGCGGAAGAGAGAGAGGGAGAAAGAGAGGGAGAGAGATATGGAAATACAGAAAACGAGAAATGAAATGAAGGAAAATACAAGCGGGCAAAGAAAAAACGACGAGAATTTGACTGTTTCAAATTACCGACTTTAAGGATTGACGAAATTATGTACAATTCCCACACGTCACTTTAAACAAAACCCGAACATTGTAGGTAGGTTACGTGATCGATGGAAAACGATCGCTACTGATGTTCGACCGTTCATCGGATACCACTTCGTAAAAAAAAATGCACTGCTCCCATACCAATAAGAAATATACAATTTTAGGTACGCATATTCGGCTCTGATGATCTATGATATCGCGAAAGGCTATGTCTTATAATATGCATCATAAAACGCTATGTAATTTTTTGCTTTATAAAATTTGGACTTTAAATACGCGCCTAAAAACTACTGAAGTAAATATCTGTCTACGACGATCGACATAATTATGGGAAAAGATAAGAACTGGAAAAATTTTCAGCATATAACGCTTATAAAAACTGATAATCAAATGTAGACCGATGGAACAGTAAACATTTCCGCTTTTCATAAAAACTAGACGTGATTTGTAATGGCATGCCATATAAAACAAATGTCTTACAATGTGTCCTAGTAACTGATATAAGACATATTTATTATACTGACTGATTAATGATTTTTTAAAAATATCCTCATCGGTTATGCAATTGTAATTTTTCCAATACGCCGAATTCGAATTACTTTTTAGCCTCAGCCTATCGTATCATCCAAGTTTGCCTCTATTGGTCAAGAGTCGTCTTGTGAACGAAAATTTAAAGGCAATCAACAGTTTTCACGCATAACGAAATCAACAACGTTCGATATTATCGATCGGTTTGCGGAATCTCTTAGAAATTTGTGTTCGCTTTGAGGAGACACACGATTTGATGGGTAACAAGAACTATAGGCCATAAATATTTTTTGCCCAGATGGCAAGCCGTAAAGTAAAACTCGAAGTGCAACTCAACAGATCGACTCATTTCCCTAACGAAAACTGCCGTCCGTTCTCGCCACTCGCCGAATTGAGACCTGTACAATGTGATCCCCCCCCCCC
>JPKZ01002781.1:490982-509111 GCA_000803305.1 Toxocara canis | reverse complement strand
AAAAAAAAAACATCAAGGGAAGATAAAAATAGGAAACCACGAGATTCAGATAGGGAGAACTCTCGGCGCGTTTACTGCTCGACAGTTATCGAGGGAGCATTTCTTTTCCCTTTGGTCGGCTGATTCATGCCGGTAACCAGCCGAACTACATTACCAAACCACACGCTAACATGCGCGAAACGAAGAGATGGAAGAGCAGCAGAAGCTCTACGATTTCCCCATATGAAGCTCATCAACTTGCCTATTTCACTGCACCCATTCTGTTTCGACCATTACAATACAACTGTGCGTTCTTTATAACACCAGCTGGTCGAAAGAGGTAATCAATGTAGCAGCATCACATGATACTAGTTTGCAACAAAACTGTTCCCTAAACGGATCTTCTGCGTGAGAACTATCTTTCATCTTTCCCGTTGAAACACTCCCTCGGCCAAACTGTTCGCCACTGGACGACGACGCTCCTTATTTTTTTCGGTCGGGGTCACCTGCGGCCAAAGCGCTCACGAACGAAGTCCTCCTCAACGAGATGCTCAACGGTGAGATTCTACCTGACTCAAAACTGCTCCTTCGTCTGACATTCATCGATTCAATGTTCTTCGGTATCATTTTCACTTCCCGATCTCGACGGAGCCACCCTTTCATTTCTCTATTTCGCTTCTTCAAAAAAAAAACAATGCTAATTAAAAATGTAGCAAACGAACTTAAAAAGTGCTTAACAAAACCAGAACTCCAAGAAAAATTGAAGTTCCAGGCTTCTAGAACCAAAATCCTGGTGGCAATTCCGATAGGCCCATGCATTCTTCAAACAAATACGAGTATACGTCAAATAAACTTCTACCTCCCCCCCCCCCCCCCCCCCCCCCCCCCCCCCTCTGCCGCCAGGTACGCTGTAGAAAGAAGGCACAAACTATGCCCTCAACAACCGTTCTCGACTAGTTAAATGAATCGACTTATTTTTAATGCTTACGGTGTTGCGAAAACCCCAATTTTAGAATCAATGATTAAAAATTCCCTTTCATTGACACTTGATCATAACATCACCGAATCAAAGAAGGGAAAAAATTGTAAGGAAGGGGGGGGGGGAGTGGGGAGAGACAGAAGAAGGAATGATGAGGAAGGAAGAGTGTCAACGTTATGATGCATAAGTAAGGACGAACCCACAGCGCGGAACAAGCATGCTCCATCACCTCGCACAGCCTTAATATGAAGTCCGCGCACACGACGCAGACGTTCCTCAAACGATGCCTCCAACTGTAAATATTAACATGTGCATTTCTTTACGATAAATCACGCCAGATGAGCAAGCTTACTTTTTGAATTTTCTTCAAACCAGCAACACGCAAAACGATTTGAAATGTTTAACAACCTCAACTGGCCATTTCGCTCTGTGCTTACATTTTACATATTCATTTAAAAAAAAAAAACGATAAAAGATTGATATTAGACTGTCTGAAAAGTTTCGGAGGAATTTAAAACAGTTTATTTGTTAAACATTATAATATTTCTAAGTGGAAAAGGACTGCTGTAACCCAAAGAAACACGATCTCGTCATCACATCCTTTCCTTGTTCCAGCATTTGGTTGCTGTTTTCTTCCTCTTAGACTGAAGAAAGTCCAATTCTAGTCGAACATAACCAAGTACTTAAGTACCTGGTTAACACCCTTCAATGAAACTTAAAAGCACTGTTGCGAAGTAATGTAATGTATGTAATGTATGTAATCCATCTAATGTACGTAATGTATGTAACGTTCTGTATGTAATGTATGTATTGATGTTATGTATGTGATATGTATGTGATGTATGTATGTAGTGCATGTAATGCATGTAATGTAATGTATGTAATGTATATAATATATGTAATGTAATGTAATGTATGTAATGTATGTAGTGTATGTAATGTATGTATGTAATGTATGTATGTAATGTATGTAATGTATGTATGTATGTATGTTATGTATGTAATGTATGTTATGTATGTATGTATGTATGTATGTATGTATGTATGTATGTATGTATGTATGTATGTATGTATGTATGTATGTATGTATGTATGTATGTATGTATGTATGTATGTATGTATGTATGTATGTATGTATGTATGTATGTATGTATGTATGTATGTATGTATGCATGTATGTATGTATGTATGTATGTATGTATATAATGTATGTAATGCAATGTATGTAATGTAATGTATGTATAAATGTATGTATGTATGTATGTATGTAATGTATGTAATGTATGTATGTAATGTAATGTATGTAATGTATCCAATGTATGTAATGTACGTGATGTAATGTATGTAATCTATTTAATGTATGTAATGTATGTAGTGTATATAATGTATGTAATGTATGTAATGTATGTAATGTATGTATGTATGTATTTATGTATGTATATATGTATGTATTTATGTATGTATGTATGTATGTGTGTGGTGTATGTGTTGTGTGCATGTGTATGTGTATGTGTATGTGTATGTGTTTGTGTGTATTTGTGTGTGTATGTGTATGTGTAAGTGTATGTGTATGTGTTTATGTATATGTGTACATGTGTATGTGTATGTTTATGTGTATGTGTATGTGTAGGTGCATCTATACGTATGTGTGTCTGTATGTATATATGTATGTATGTATGCATGTTTGTATGTATGTATGCATGTATGTATATGTGTGTATGTACTTGTGTGTGTATGCGTATATGTATATGTGTATATGTGTATGTGTATGTATGTGTGTGTGTTCGTGTACGTGTTTTTTTGTGTTTGTGTTTGTTTGTTTGTTTGTGCATGTGTTCGTGTGTGTGTTTGTGTGTGTGTGTTTTTCTGTCTTCGTGTGTGTCTATTTATTTGTATGCGTGTGTTTGTGTCATTTGTACTCGGTAGCCTATGACAACGAGTATTGGGCCAATTTGCGCAAGAAATTGACTCGTTGCAGTAGGTGTGCAGTGATGTTAACGAGAGGAGTTGCACTCTTCGATCACATGCTCTTAGTATGGCGATTGAGAGAGAGAGAGAGAGAGAGCGCTGTGTTTAATGCGTTAATGATTGCTTGTGGTCGAGCATTAACTGTGCTTCACTGTCCGACAATTCCACCGATACCTTTCACCCTTCGACTAGAGGTGGCGCTGTTTCGGTTTTTCTGCCACTGTTTAGTCTTTCAGCGAGGGTCTTCCGCATGACCATTACAAGATCGGCAGCTAGCGGTATTCCGGAAATGAATAAATGGCTTTTCCAGCGATTATTCAAAGAGAAGGGTGTAATCGGTATTATGCAGTCCCTGACTTTCACGTATAGAAAAAGATTCGTCTCTAATTAAGGCGGTTACAAGTCTCTAATTGAGTTAGAATTTCTTATAAAATGGCTCTGAACATTTCGCCGTATTCATCTCATCTTTTACTGTGTTCACTTTTTATTTGCCATGAACACATCAGTGTTCCCTTTTGAAAGCCTAGTGTATGTACTCTTTTTTTTTACTTCTTAGGCAGTTGACGACTTAATTCAGCCGATTAATTAATGAGAAGTCTACAAACTAAACAATGGTGTCACAGAGGGTCACATATTACGTGCTACTTACAGGTGTGTTTAATCGAGAAACAGCGACCACATACTGGTGTTAACAGTCGATCCTAGTTTTGGAGATTCCTATGCGCTTCATTTTTATGCACCGGATTTACGTGTTGCAGATTAGTCTCGGTTAGAATGGACATTTTTCCACGCCTTTCTCTTCCAGTCCTTTCCATACGGTGTAGATGAGTATTGTGTGCGTTTTACTGCACTTGGTAAAGCTAGAAGGGAATGCATTGCATGTTTGCATCGGTGCTATTGCGTGTGCTTTTTTTGCATGCAAAACATGACACGGTGGCGTACTCTATGTAGGTCACACGTGCGCGTCGTTCCCTCAGTTGTCGAAAAAGCTGACTCTATTTTGGCCATATTTGAGGACATGCCAAAAAATCACATAATATCGCAAATGATCCGCAAAGCGCGATTTTTTGTGACCCTTTGTGTGCCGAAGGAGGCTGAAAATTGTACGCGTTCAGACGTGCAATATTGGAACAGAGTGTTCCTTCTTCCCCAAAGTTTAGGACTACAGTACTTAAGGTGCCGTTATAAAGAAAAAGTCATTTGAAATGAGACGATATCTGTTTCCGCACTTTTTTAAAACAATTTTATAAATCTTTCTTTTTTTTTACATCTCTTCTATGTCGATAAGAATGCGATTCTCGTAGACGTTTCCACCAGCAAAGGCGACAACCGTTGGTTGGGATAGCTTCCGCGTCATACTCAAGAACGATTAGGCTGTCTAAGGCTCCATATATTTGATGGCAAAAACAGGATTAGCGTGATCGGGATTACCTGTTCACAAATGAACTCTACTTAATTCTTGGTGTTTTATTGGACCGCAGTTTTCTGGCGGTGGTCGCAGTTCCATTCACATATCTTTCGGTTGCGTGTTGTGCGGATATTGAACTAGTGAACGATCTCTTTCTGTAGGCTGCACCTGAAATTACTTTGTTTTGTGTTCTTAGTAAAACATCTCCTCCTCAAGATATATCGATGCCGTCCAATCTGTTGCGGTCAAGGGGAGAGAAATTTCAAGTATGATTGCAACGTTACTCCTTAGGCGTTCCCCTTACATCTGTTGGTCTCGTTTCAGCACCTGGAGTTTTTGCGCTTATAGTTCGCCTAAGCAATTTCGACCTCGAAAAACTGTGAGCTAATTTTCAGCTGAGCTTGATCGACATTTGATTTCAGTCGTCTTGATGCATGTTTTGTTCTATTGTTTGTTTGGTTTCCATGTTCTGGTCGTTCTTTATTTTGTTTGGCTGAATAAAGTCCTCCAGAAAAAATGGGATTCAGAAATCAGACTTCAGTGTGTTAGGGAAGGGTTCAGATTGGAGTCCTTCTGATATAGACTCTCCAAAATGACAGTTTTCTAACTTGGATAGCCCCAAAACAGAAGTTAATTCCCGAAGTCTGCTCTTAGAGGTTGCAACTTCCCAACTTACAGCTTTTTCGCACGTTCTTCCATTGCCTCGTCATTTCATTCTTCACTCTCGATACGTGCGAATGCACATTTTAAAAAAATTTTTTTCTTACAACTCCCATAGCGAATGCATCGTTTGGGCTTGTTTGAAGCAGCTCCAACTCAAAAACGGTTGGCACACTCAACAAAATAACTTACGCTTTCTATTCGAATTCTCAGTATTTTGAACAAAATTATTCTATAAGATACTAATTGTTCGTTACTTAAGTGTACGAATCACAGGGAATTTGAAGCTGTTCGTGCAATTCTACGTAACCTTCCATCTTCATCCCCAATGATTTCTAAAGGCTTTTGGTGAATGCGAAATCCGAAAGATTATGCCCTGTTTTTTTTTTTTTTTTAAACACCTCATAAGCTTTCATTGCCCGAAGAGGAGCGTCACTGCACCCACTGTAAGAGCTTCAATGATACCGTATCTTGCAAGAAATTATTTTCGTGAATTCCTGAGCTCTGGATTTCAAATTTCTCTCCCACCCGTCAGAGGAGCGGGGCGACGAAGGCTCACTCCCCCTTTTAACGATGTGATGAAGCGAGGGGACTGCGCTCTTCCCTCTCGCGTCCTCCGCTCTTTCAAGTAAAAGCGTTTTGCTATTTGTGTTTAGCGCGTGTCACAGTTCGAGTTTTTCGACGAGTTGTCCATAGGGCGAGTCACTTGAACGAACAGATATCAAATTTTTCTTGTCCGAATGTGTAATGCGGAAGGCGTTAATTGGAGGGACTGATGTGTTATACTTCTTGTAGCAACTAGAATTTTGATGTTCATCGTTTTTAATTTATTCGTGTAATGTATGGTCATGCCAGGCTACTGCATTTCCAAACACATGCCTTTGGAGAAGCACTGAAAATAAATTTATTCCGAGGACGTTAGTCAGCCTCGTTGGTCACTAAAATGGACTGGCAAACGAAAGCATAATCCGAAACAGACGTGCAGGCAAAAATAAACATGCGAGAGCGATATCAACCAGACGAACGTTTGACTCTGCGAGTAGAAGAAAACTGTTTCATAACGGTACGGGAACGGTTAATTAGTTGCTGCTGTCTGGTCTGGCTGTGTCAGTACTATCATGAATTAATTTACGATCTTATTATATGTTGACATGCGCACATGTTCGGAGATATCATTGACTTGTTCGGATGTTCGAGTGCATGGAGCTGAGATCCGCTAGGGTGTGCAATGGAGTCGATCGAATGAAGGGTTGTGCTACTCGGGTCTTCGAGTTGTGATATCGTTGTTTGTGGGGCAGACCCGCACGATGTTCTTGAGAATGCATCAGGTGGAAAAGTAGCACTTGTCAACGTGCACGTGCACCTACCTACCTTAGTCTGTTTTTAATTGAGCAATCTTTCAGCGAGCGTCTGTCTACGTGTAGGGCGCGCCGCACTTCTTATGCATGCAACAAAACGCACCCAAGAAGTGCGGCACGCAGCTGCCTGCCGCTTGCCGCTGCGTTGTCGTAGACGCCGCACACTGGAAGTGCGTTTTCTCTGACCGCATTCGTCTACATTTCCCTCTCCATTTGTTTCATTTCCGTCGAGTGGGTCCGATTCGGCAGTGCTCAGGAATACGCCCGATGAACTCACCTAGGCGTATTCTTTGTCAGCTTACGCGTTTTTTTTTTGAAAGACCACTCACTGTTTTTACTACAGTAATCCCTTGTACGCTCGCATGAAGGGTATACATGCGTGCTCGGAGGTTGCTGTAAATGCTCTTTGATTGGAGTATGATCGCTTCACTGTCGCTTTTACATAGACACCGTTTTAACTATTATCGTGCAATGTTCTATTCAGAGTCACGATTAGTCAGTGGAGCTTTTCATATCGTCCCCATTAAGTCAGTTTAGCGATTTCAGCTTGTGCTTAGTTTAACGATATAAGCTTGCACTTAGAACCATACACTCCATATGGCGCCTTCTTACCTTCCCTCTCTCTTCCACCTTCAGTGGGCAAATAAATTTCTCTCACGAACGTGCTGAAAAGAATAGCCCTCCATCTCGACATAGACTACAGTTTCCCATAATTGAAAAGTGTTGTGGGAAACTGTGGCCTTCCATACTAAGAACGCCATCAGGCAGATAATGAAAAAATAGCCACCCGTTTCCACCCTCTCCTTTCCTTCCTATCCATTTGGATCTTCTCTGGAATAAGCCATCCGCTATCCACAGAACTTCAGCCTGCGTAGCAGCTGGGGCTTTTTTGTGGTGACACTGTGATTTTGCCACTCTGTTCAAAATCTTTTAACAGTGTGGCAGTGACTTACTAAATGGGAGGATTTTTTTATTCGACAAGTTTCACTTTTACGGGATGCTGCGTTAAGCATGCTAAACATATAGTTGGGTTTATTCCGGTCCGCAGAAACATCCGCCTTCATCGGATACAAATCTGAAACAAAGTAAGTCTGTTGGGGGCGAATGTGACTTTACGTATACGGGCGTTTCACATACAAACTGGTATCTGATTCTTTTGATCATTGTTATCTTCATGCGGTGATTTCTTTACACGTCTTCTTTGGTGATAATTTCACATTTTTCACATCGATTTTCACAATTTCCAATCTTTGGACGCTTATTATGATGACAGCTGACCTTCTAGTTTAGCGTAGTATCGATGCGTGCTTGCAAGGAAAATCGCTTGCTCTTTCTCGAATAGCGTAGCGGTATTATGTGTCGTCTTAGCGCATGACCTGCGGCTTTATCCGATCACCTAAACGCTCACCGTTCAGTAGGTATCGCCTCATAAAGGGTGATCAATCAGTTTGTGCGCTGCCGGTAAGTGAAAAAGAAGCGACGATCAGCTTCCACATTTGTACGTTTTGCAACTTCATTACGGTGGTTGTTTGTTTCGTTTCCATTTTTTGGCTCTATTTTTATCGTGTATTTCATAGTTGGATTCCATGTAAATCTTATTAAATATAACATGCAAATTTTCCATAGTTGAACGGTAACAAAAGATGCTCCGGTATTGGGAAAATACCATAGTGGAAGATAGTATTGGGAAAATATGAGAATTTCTTATGAGTTGCTGAACGATTTCAGTGACTGCATGAAAACGGCAAAGAGATTTAGCATTTTAAGGGCATCAATAATATTCTCATCTATTCTCATTGGTTTGAAATGATTTTTAAAACTTTGAATAGAATTTACGGTGATGTGCAAGAGTATGCGATCGTGTAGACGTTCTATAAGATAGCCTTTATGAAAAAGTTATGGAAAAGAATACAATTTGTCGTATATTCGGCAGTTCTCATGAGTACTTTTAGCACCTCGGCGAATACTTTTTAGTTTATATTCCAGTTGTTCTTCTTTGATTTCGAAAACTGCACAGTGGGTGAAAAACGAGTTCGTCTTCCTTGCTGACTTACCTACCTTGTATATTTAGTCGTGGAAGTATTCCATAAAAATCGGATGAAATTCAAGTTTTTTCTCCTTTTAATTGGCGCAATAAATTACTTTACCAAACCTCATGATTTGCTTAGTTTCGCAAATGATAATTGAAATCGTTAATTGTTGTTCATTTAATGGTTGCCCTAGTATATGAAAGTAATGTCGCCCGCACTAATCCAGTGGTGCGCGTACGTCGTCCGTTTACTTCTGAACCTGTTTTGTGGCACTTTTAAACCCATACAAGTAGTGTCGAAGTGATGATATCCTCTGCCTATGGGTGAACGAACTTTGCAAAAACATTTTGCATGTTTGTTGTTTGATTCAGCTTTCATTCACAAAGACATCTTGACTGGTGTTAAATAAACCTTAAATACTTGAAGCCTCCCTTAAATATAATTTTTCGTGACTGTTCACGGGAGCCTATCCGTCCTACAAATCGGTCGTCGCCTCAAAATTATACATCTTGAATTTTCGACTTCCGTTGAATTGAGTTCTCACTTTTTTGAGATGTCACTTTCACTCCTTTTCCTTCTGGCCGTCGCCCGCATCATCCTACGCACTTGTGCGCCCTTACATTTCGTTTCGAGCTCTTTTTCGCTCGGAACGGCATCGGGTGAAGCCATTTCGTTTGCTGTACAAACACTATACGAATGAAAACAACGAGCAAGTAGTTACAGGTTGTTTTGCGCTACCTTGAAATTTTCGCAACCTACAGTGTCATGAAGAAATTGTGGCAAAGTATGGCCGAAACATTTAGATTTACGGACGTGGCACCCGTGACGCATGAATTTGAGACGCCATTGAAGTCGATTAGTGATTTTTAGCAAAAAAGCCGTTAGAGTTGTTGAAAAGTCGATGCATTCAAAACATGGCGCAGTTGTTACACTGTTCAGTGTTGATTTTTTTTTTGTTTTCTAATAACAACTCGACGGTTTGCATGAGCGGATTGCTCTACTACGTTAAATGTAGAATGAACGCTGGTCTGGAACTTCGAAATTGTCAGCCACGTATACGAAAACTGAACGTCTAAAGATTTTCTCTTTCGTCTTTAAACGTGCCACGAAAATCATACAAACGAACAGCTTGAGGAATTGAACAGTAAAAAGTTTATTTATTGTGGCCAAACAGCACCTGCAAAGGCGATTTTTCAGTTACGCTACTGACAATATATTTTGAAGTATGGAACGCTTTAGTGATCACTTGTCAAAGTAGCGTTTACAAAGGGAACTTTTTAGAAGCAATTTAGAATCGTAGATAGAAAAATTGTGAACTTGTCAGTGAGGTTAAAATAAATTTTCTCTACTTTTTTTCAGACAGGGTAAAATTAAATTTACTTTTTTTGACGAAGTAGTTGTAGTGGTTTTCGAGCAGGTTGTTCTTTTTTTTTGTGAATAATTCTTCTGTGAAAATTTGAAAAGCGAAGAAACGAAATGGATCTTCAGGCGGCTTTCATATTAAGAATAGAATTGAACTGGCAAAAGTTGCTTGTGGATTTAACGATTTAGAAAAGCGTACGTACAACATATGAAAAGCACAAGCTCCGATTAGCTATCGCATGTCGTAACAATTGCGTTACGCTTTAAAAGTTTATGCGTTTTCAGCAGATAATACCAATTGCTCAATCACTTTTCATTTGGGAATATTCAGCTCTTAAAAAGTTTGATTTATAAACGAGGATGTTTTTTTTGACAGTTCGTTACTTAATCGGCTAATGGATTGCAAAATATCGGCACAATGCCGAACCAGTCGTTCATCTTTTTCCCCGTTGTTTGAGACGCCTTTAAATGCCAAACTCATTTTTCCCTCTTTAGGGATGTATATGGCAAAAGCAGTTCTTCAATGCGTTTCGCATTTTGCAAATACGATCACAACATCTTTAACTTATGAGCTTGCGAGTGCTTTTGTTTTCAATTTTGCGTTTCATAAGCCCCTTTTGAGGTGAAATGTGTTGAGCTTTTTTTATATTATTTCTTCGATCACTGTTGTCGTAATCGGTCTGTGATTTTGGGGCAAACAATGGCGCGAAGACGCTTATTGTGCGGACCACCTGCCTGTCTTTACCAGTTCTGATCAGTAGAACTACCTTTCAACTTGAACAGCATATGGCATCATTTGAGAGTTATGCTGAATATGGGAGGGTCGTTTACGGAGTGGCATTTCCATGGACGAAGTGACAATTCAGGAGCAGGCTGACTTCGCAGGTCCGCGGGAATGGGATGTTCAAAGGGGGCTAGATTTGAAGAGGATGTTAGTTGGGGTAGGGGAGGGAACAGCATTCCATAACAGGCAAACGGGCCATTATATAACCTCGAATTTAGCCACCTTCAGATGGTGGCTAAATTCGAGGTTGTATAATGGCCTATTTACCTGTTATGGAATGCTGTCATTTACTTTGCATCAGTGCCCCAGTATTTTGTTCGTTGACTTTCATGTTTCTGAATTATGTGAAAGCCATGAATTGTCGAGCCATCGGAAGCTTTTCATTTGTGTTATGTGGGCAGATGAAGATACCTCAATGTTCCTTTAGGATGTTCCTTGCGGGAGAGGAGGGGCCTTTCTCCACCCCCGTTTTTCTCTGTTACGCTATACTTCGCGTCGTCGCGTATCTACGTTCGTTGTCTTGATGTTACATCTTGCAAGCAAGCTAGGCAATCTTATCGATTTAGGAACTATTCACACGCAGCTGTATCGCAGGGTGCTATTCACGCATATATTAGGTGCATTTAGTTGGTTTTGCGTTCTCGTAGACATTACTTTCAAAGAATGCCAAAGCGAAGGATGCGCCTTTATGAGGTGACAACCGGCATGACGAGTGGCTCAAGCTTCACACCTGTCGGTGATGCTATATCGTCGTTTAAAAACGGTATGTGCACTTTATTCGCCGATACATGTGCGAGTGTGTTTCAACATGCCGGCAAATGACTTCTCACGTCGTAGTGCCGTATTTTACAGTTACATCTTTTGATGAACTACAGCTCCACTTTTATCGTTTTCAGAGCCACAAAAGTGACACCTTTGGAAGCCGTCTTGAAGCGTTTTTGAAGTGTAAATGCTGGAATGTGATATTTACACACTGTCGTTTATGTGGGTCTAATTGTGTGCATGTACAATTTACTTGTTGAACCATAACTAATGATCGATCGTTTTTCATGCTTTGTTTGTGTTTAAGTTCAGTTCAACAAGTGTACATTACGGCATAATTTAAAATCAGTTCTTTTCAGAACTACCTCTTATAGCTAAACATTGAGGGATTTGTCCACGTAGAATTGGCCACAAAATTGGGCGTTTCGTTTTAGCCGAAAAAAAAAGTCCAATGACGTAAGGGCATTACTTACTGTTGGCTGCCACAGGAAAATCAGAGCAATGTTTTCTGCTTACTATACGTCTCAAGTGCTTGTTATATCACAGAGCGTCTGATGAAAATGTCTGCCGCATGTTCATCGAGCGATGCGAGTTACACGAGTTTGAATGGAGGTGGAGCTCGTCTACTGTGCGACGTGTGTGGTGATGTAGCGTTCGGCAAGCACTATGGCATTAACGCTTGCAATGGTTGCAAAGGATTCTTTCGTAGAAGGTCAGCTTTTTGCGCCTTCTAATCCTGTGACAGCCCAATTCCGCCGCGTTCCCGGCTGTGGTGTAACTTCCGCCTGGAGGGGATTGCAGCATTGCAGGGAACGTGGCAGAAATGGGCTGTCACAGGATTAGACGGGGGACGGTGGAGGGGGAGAGGAGTAAGCGGAATCGGACGCGCTGTCAAACAAGAGGATGGTTGAGTCGTTCCACTTGCCACTTGTCCTCATTACTTTTTCGTTCTTGCAGTCGTGTTACGGAAACGTTTTCGCTATACGTGGGAAAGCGGAATCGGACGCGCTGTCAAACAAGAGGATGGTTGAGTCGTTCCACTTGCCACTTGTCCTCATTACTTTTTCGTTCTTGCAGTCGTGTTACGGAAACGTTTTCGCTATACGTGGGAAAGCGGAATCGGACGCGCTGTCAAACAAGAGGATGGTTGAGTCGTTCCACTTGCCACTTGTCCTCATTACTTTTTCGTTCTTGCAGTCGTGTTACGGAAACGTTTTCGCTATACGTGGGAAAGCGGAATCGGACGCGCTGTCAAACAAGAGGATGGTTGAGTCGTTCCACTTGCCACTTGTCCTCATTACTTTTTCGTTCTTGCAGTCGTGTTACGGAAACGTTTTCGCTATACGTGGGAAAGCGGAATCGGACGCGCTGTCAAACAAGAGGATGGTTGAGTCGTTCCACTTGCCACTTGTCCTCATTACTTTTTCGTTCTTGCAGTCGTGTTACGGAAACGTTTTCGCTATACGTGGGAAAGCGGAATCGGACGCGCTGTCAAACAAGAGGATGGTTGAGTCGTTCCACTTGCCACTTGTCCTCATTACTTTTTCGTTCTTGCAGTCGTGTTACGGAAACGTTTTCGCTATACGTGGGAACTGAAGAGCGTTTCAGTGTAAGAACGGCTTAGGAAAGAAGGTGGGGTTCAATTTTACAACATTCTACTAGTGCCGAACAATTTATTGCTAGTTCGCAAAAACGAATCACTATACCCTATGTGGTGTTGTGCGAGTCGTTGGGTTATTGGATGCCAAAACCGGTCCCATTGAACGCTGTGCTGAAAATTCCTTGAGCGCTTTATACCCTCTTGCCGTTCTAATTGGTGAGCAAAACGACTGCGGCAAAGCCGATCTGAACAAAAACTCTTTAAAGGACCAAAAAAAAACACGAAGCGAAGCCATTTAACTGTTTTGATATTGAACGAAATAGTGGTGTGGACCTTGGAGCTGTTTACTCAATTTCGCGTTGGAAGCTGGCTAGCACATTTCATATAAATTGTACACCGTTCACTACTTCAGTTCAAAGTTCCAGTTACCAGCAAAAATTTCCATTCATTTGGTCACTCGATGTTGTTGCTTTGCGTCAGCGCTTTTTGTCTTAAGGCATTCATAGCCACTGTCACGTAATGTCG
Source organism: Toxocara canis (assembly GCA_000803305.1). NCBI lineage: Eukaryota > Metazoa > Nematoda > Chromadorea > Rhabditida > Toxocaridae > Toxocara > Toxocara canis. The sequence goes on along the minus strand of JPKZ01002781.1, from coordinate 495,696 downwards.
CAGTTCCAAACCCCCTTTCTCTTCTCTGACTCCATCTATTCCCTCATCCAACTATCCACATTTTTTTCTCTTCCCACTTCCATCCCCTCCACCTCCAAAATATTTCCACATCGGAAAAATGAACTTCTGCTAGATGGATAGTACCGCAGTCGTTCCTGCTTACTTACTTTTTTGCCGTCACAAAAGGCACTATGGGACCGTGAATACGAGCATGCTTACCTCTTGTAAGGAAAGTAATGGGAATGTTGTGTCCGCTATATCGCGAAGAAAATTTTCCAAGTCAGTGCTTCATCCTCCTTCTTTCTCCGTCCCTCCCCCTCCCCCCACCCCTCCTCCTCAGTAAATCTTTCTGACAGAGTTTGAGATCACATGGTGATGCACGTTGGCTACGGTCATGCCTTTTCAAACATTTCAAAACAAAACCGCAGTTGATGCCAGTATTTGAACTCCCGGTTGTGAAATAGAGCATCCGTAGAAAATGGATCTGAATTTTTCCACAAAAATCACCAACAACAAAGGCAGTTTTGATCCGTTAAACAAACCGACCGCCCGTCCTCACACATTTTATATCACGTGCAAGCTTCGATCGTCCGCAGGGCGCGGCGCTAATGCGTGCGCATCAAAGCATTCTATCGTTGTCTTGTTTGATTGCGCAGGCTTGGTGCTCATTCTGTTTAGAACTCCATTTGTTTGGAACTTCCTAAGTGATTAACTCAAGTTATTCATCGAATTTGAAATTTTTTTCATCTGTTCAAAACAACGGCGAACATGCTTATGAGCACTCCCCTTAACTGCGTCTTTGGAGTTTCCAGTGAAGGGTGGAACGCTGAGCAAGTTTCTTTTAATCGTTTTTTTTGCAACCACAAACAACTTTCACTTCAAAAATTTGATTTCAATTAAAGTAATACGAACGTTGAGCGTTGATGGCGTCACGAACCGAAACTCTTCACTGTTGGCAGATAAATGCTTTTGAAGAAATCTTCAACAGCGCGTTACTAAAAAACTGCTTTGTGATCTCGTCGAATTTGATGTTCGCCGTGCGTTTTAGTATGCGCTGTGATTAAATGCTAATTTTTCGACCACTGACTGGGTTCTCATGCGGCTCATTTACTCTCTTTTGTCTCGATTAGTAGTTATGAGGTGCCTGTTCTCATCTCATAGGCGAGATATAGTGTTCTTTTAAAGTGATATAATCAAGAGGATCAATACAGATTGCCAGCGACTGGCCAGATGAGAAAAAGCGATGGAAAATGCAAAGATGAGAGGAAGACGTATTCGAACGAAAATCATTAAAAGATTCCCGAACGGTCGAACCGGGGGCAACTGTAGCGTGGAAGCTGCATACATCTTTGAACTAGGAAGAGAGTTATAAATGCATCAACTAAAGGTATTGAAAGGTCCATGCGAGTATGATAATCATCATGATTTCCTGTCACTACCCATTTTTTTTTCAGTATTTGGAGTCGACGGCAATATACATGCCGCTTCGGAGGCGATTGCCCAGTTGTCAAAGGTTGTGCTTTTTATCGAGGAAAACTAGGGTTGAGCGCATGAAAAATTCACCGTATAGTTGTAAAAGCGGTAGCGCGAATATGCCGAGAATATTTTGAAAATTGTGATATGTTGAATCGTATCGCTTTGTTATATAGTGCCTTAAAAAGTGCAAGAGGATATTGGTGGCACACGACATGATGCAGTAGCACCGCGATTTCAAACTGTGCTTATGACAGACTCTTTTAGAAACTTATGAGCATGTAGAAGTGTGCTAGTTTTTAGCTCGCTTCTTCGCAACGAAATCTGGTGATTTTTTCTCACTTTCATCGATCGGAAAGCGACAGCCATAAGAGACAAAGGTTTCGAGAAGCTCAAAAAGTCGATTGAAATTTGAACCATACTCATTTCTGTCTCCTCAGGTCGGTAAAGATACATTTCAGTGGAAAGAGCAGAATTGTCTGATAGCGTTTCTTTGGCGGCCAGCTGTATAATTTGTTTGAAACAAAGGGGGAAAAAGCAAGAAAAGGAAAGCAAGATATTTCAAAGTGTTTTCTTAAACGATTGGACTCGAATTGATAACTACACCTTTAAATTGGAATGGTAATTCCGGTTTGTGTGGGGCAAGGTGGCAAAAATATTGCCCCGTTGCGGTTGAACACTGTTCGAAACGGAGCTCAAAGCAACACAACTTATTCATTAATTCAACGACGAGAAATTTGCTCTGAAAGGAGCGAATTTTGCAGAATTGAATGAGAAAACTGAGAGCTCCAATCGTTTTTTGGTCGCTTTCAATTCGATATGCGGAGAAAATATGACATGTTGTGGTGGCATGAAATTATAATTTCCTCATCATCTAAACTGTTTCAGAACATCGCAACGTGTGCAGATCGTGTCGATTGAAGAAATGCTTTCAGGTTGGAATGAACCCAGATGGTAAGCTTTCTTCGTAGTTCATTTCCGTTGAAATTTAGTCACTTTTTTTTTTGAATTTTGATTAAAAGGCTCACATATAGTCGAGATATGGATGGATACAGGTAGTTTTTGCCATGCGCTTTTATTTGTTTTATGAAATAAATTTTATATCTAAATCTGATAAACAAATCATTGCGCCATTCAAATGAACTATATTTTAGCCGTGCAGAACGAGCGGGACCGTAATCTGAAGTCAAGTTGTTCTAGTCTGCCTCCGATCGGAGTCGCTGTCAACGTGTCAACTCAGCAAAAGAGGCATCCGGTTTCTACATGCTCCGTCGAAATTCAGGTAGTATTTTCTAACGGTATTCGCAGCGTATACTTCTCGAGCTGATTGTTCAGGCGCACGTATACTTCTGTTGCACAAAATACAACGGCTTCGACTGGGCTGCTTTATAGATAGAGTTTACAAGATATGGTGAACTTTTAGATAGTTAAATAGCGATCAGAAAGTACACTCTACAGTAGAATTCGTTGCGTTTAAAAGCTACAAGCTCGCTCATATAATTCGCTCGCTCGATATTTTTCGTACAAAGTATTGCTATAATAAACAGTAATGAAATTTAGCATTTTAAGTGCATGGCATGTGCTGTTAATGCTTGTTTTCACTTTTTTTTGTAGACAGACTTTTGTGACACGAGCGCTGCTGTTCTCCTGAGCCGTATCAGACAGGAAGCGCAGTCATTCATCGATTTCCATGGGCAGGTACTTTAATCCATTTCATTTAAAATGGAAAATGAACTAACATACCAAATTTTTGCCTACGTTGATGAAAGGGAATAGAGCCAAAAAAGAAATGAATGTTGAAGATTTTTTTATAAAATTAATTTTTAGCTATCAAGAGAGACGATGGAATGTCAGAATAAAGTGGAAGACTACCACACTAGAATAACAGTGGAGAAGGCAAGTGATTGCCAAAGTTCTTCCACGCAGTGCTATTTCGAATTACTTTTAGTAATGTTTTCGATGCGTGAGAATCAGTGTTTTTAAAAGAGCTCAGTGAGTGGCAAATTATGAGTCAAAAAACGAATCTGTAAACATCGGTCCGACAGTATTAATTTGTCGCGCTTTTTCTCTTTGGGTGGCTGCACGATTTTATTTGAATACCTACGCTAATTGGCACTTATTTGCATCTCTTCAGGACCTACCAACACCCTCATCTACCGAGCTCGACTCTTTGCCTGACAGCCTGATATTGCTCGAGAAGGAGGTGACAGTCCTTTAATTTTGGTTTTTTGTGCCATTAAACGGCAGCTAGCGAATCACGAGTCACATCTTTCGATCTAATATTGCTAGTTGCGTCAAGCCGTTTTACGCGAATTGTGAATAGGCGATTATTGCTGAAAAGGCTGGTCTGATCTGGTTAGATCTTTGCTTGCACTATACTAATATGGAATACCGTCATCATCAAATCATTTTTTGGCGTTTTTAGCCGTATGTCAACTTTTTATTTTTCGAACGTTGCCGATCACGATTTTCCGGCACAAGTTTTAAGATACCGAAAATTGTACGTCTAAAATTCGAATTTTTCAAATAATTCTTCTTAGTCATGAAAAGTTACTGTTCATTTCACTGCACACATCCGAAACGTATTGGTCAGTTTTGCAAGTTTGGATGCAAAAAGGTCGAGAGTTTATGCCGTTTTGTTCAGCAGTTTCCGTTAAGGTGGAATGTGTTTAAACATGTTCTTTTAATTTTTCGCTTTTTAATAAGCTTGTTACCTATCTTTAAGAAGTTCAGATTTGGTCGTTGTTGGAAGCAGATGACTATGATATAACAGTGACTGGAACGCATATAGACCTTCCTTTTGAGGTGGTTTTTCGCAGGCCATCGCTCGTCTCGAAACGCTATCCTGTTAGTTAGTTTTTGAAGTCATTCAGAGATACTTGAGTAACAATGCGCTCTTTAGAACGTTTTTCGAGCGTTTATGATTTGAATTTGGACTTCTTTTGGGTTGTTCTTTTTGAACGGGAACAGCAGTTTTGGAGACGTACTAATTGCGAAAAACAGGCAATAAAATCATCTCGTTATTTGAACTAAAGAGTTCCTGATGCTGTTTACATATTAGCCTTGAAAAACCGAATGTGTTGGACTCGCTTATAGCGTTTTGCGTTTTTATAGGCTAAGTGAAATTCATATGAAGGCTCGTTTTAGTTTTCATCACCATTTCTGGTTTCAGCTGTACCATAATTTATCCTATTTAGTCCCTCCCTCCTCACTTACCCCCTGCCCCCCTCCCCTCCACTCC
>JPKZ01002781.1:466907-490496 GCA_000803305.1 Toxocara canis | reverse complement strand
AATCGTCGAGCTTGGAAAGCTGAAGCACTACAATTTTGGTTTTTTATTCGAGGTTGCGAGATATGTATGTTGTAACTGGTATTGTTCATTTCTCGCAGATGCGGTTTTCGGGCGAAAGAGTGTTAACACCAGACGACTTAATCGACGGTTGGCGTCGGCATTTCGTCTTTTATGCCGACTGGGTGCAAAGGCTCGAAGACTTCGCGCATTTCTCCAACGAAGATCAGGTTAGAAAGGAGCGTTTTTAGCTGGGCGAGATGAATTTGAAAAAACTATACATGAGGCAGCTTCACTGTACTGTCTGAAGTTCATGTCGGCAATAGTTGGCTGGCATAAACACTGCTGGAAAATTTTTTCCCGTCTATGCTAGGCCATTTAAATAGAAAGGGACCAAACGTACCGGAAGTGGCTGTACTACTCACATAGTTTAGAACCTCAGCATAACACAGATAGGGAAGGCTAGATCTGCATGCTCCAGCATCGGACGTCTGAGAAAATTCCGGCGGGGTCGAGCTGCAGCTTGACCTAGCATGGGCACGAGACGTTAATGAAAAAGTGAAGTAGTAGCAGAATTGAAAATCGCCAAAAAACGCCTTCATTGGTTTCGCTCACCTTATTTCCGTTTGCCTCACATCGTATCAGACTATTGCTTTTTGTGTCCTACAGTTTTCACACTTGTTTCTATTCATGCTAATGTAACTCGCTGCTTCCGCTTAGTATCTAGCTGTGTTGCGATTTTCTTTTCCATCATGATTGCCTAGAACTGTACGAAACTTCTACCCGATTTATCCTCTATGACTGCACGAGGTTTTCTAACAGTCCTCGGGCATGGAACTTAGAAACTTCTTCTTAAAACGGAACAGCGATTTTCACATACGTTTGTGCACGTTCCGGTCTTCAGAGAGCGAATAATTTATGGAATTCGTTTCACAGCATCTGTATGCCGTGCTGAGCTTAAACAATTTGAGAACTAGTTTCAAAAATTTTTGGTGCTGAGATCGGCTGCCTTATGATGCAGCCTCATAAAGATTCTCCAATGGTGGTTAGGTTTTAACCCACTATTTTTGAATCGCAAGTCATGGGATTTGAATTTGTGCTTAACTGCTACCCGTTGGGAAATTCTGAGTGCACACATAGATGAAACGGCATCGATGTGCTGTCCGGTATAAATTTTTAAATAGTGTATTTAATTTCTTTAACCATCTCCTCGTTTTTTTATTGTTTTTTAACATCTCGTTTTTTGTGATACCAGTTTTTAGCACATGCCGCGTTATAGTTACCGCCCTTCAAATTCATTAACTGCTGCTGAATTTCGGGGAGATATGTTTTAATAGCTGTTGATTCCGGAAGTGCACTGTTTAAAATTTGAAAATTTTCCGATTTGTCTGAGTCAAGATTTTCCAGCGAGACCGATACGGAGAATGCCATCTTACAGTAACATTTTTCGAAGCCGGCAGATCTTGAACCACACTACTACGAAATTTGGCGACAATGGGACGACTTTTGGGCACACTTATTTATGCCTGGTGTCACATTCGAGTTGTTCTCGGGAAACGCCAGTCAAAATGAGATTTTTGAAGGTGGTGATGGCGAAACGTCGTTTGATACCACACGGTTGGCTGATGCATGCCTATCAAACGATGCTTTCTGGCCGCAACGGAATTTGTTTTGCCAACGGAGCTTACCATCCGAGAGAAGATGGCCGGCCAGGAACTCCAAAAGGTGATCCCAGGTGTAGTTTTTATCAACTGTTTCCTTTGTTTTGAATACCTTTTTGTATAGAAAGTGTTATGATCTGTCATGGTTCGTTATTCGAGGTTAGACCAATGTAATCGACCTATTGGTTGCAAGTTTGTTATCCCGGGTGAGGACCCAGCATAACCAACCATAATATCTCGCATTGCGCCTTCTAAACAATACTGCGATAAGATACGATACCACAAGGATTACCATAAAATTGCCTCAAATAGAAATCCAAGATCATTTCGCCAAAAAAACCAGTGAACATGTTGGTATGGCTTTTTCTGTGTTCCCAGCAAGTTTTCCATACTTTACCCATTTGCGGTTATGACGTCTATGTCGCTGTGTAAATGATTTGTCAAGTTCAGAATAATCGAGTTCTACAATGACAGCATTAATCGCATGATGGACAATCTCGTTAAGCCGATGCGAGAAATGAAAATGGATGTTACCGAGTACTGCATACTTGAGGCGGTTAATCTGTTCGCCGAAGGTAAGTATTTTGTTGCTGAGATCCGCTTTGTTGTATCTTTCTATCACTTTTATACAATTTGCTACCTGAAACTGATTTGCTCTTCCAGTTAGGGCCATTCAATTGCAGTAATTACCGATATAAGTTATGGTAGTGCAATTAGCTTTTCACGACATGCACTTGTTCGCATTTATGAGTCATACATGTAGAAACACTGATACTCTAAGACTTCAAATCCAATTCGCTTTCCCGTATATAACCTGCTTTTAAATTTAGTCCTCTTGGTAGAAATAGGAAATCGCATAATCCGTTTCATCTCGAATTCAGTTTTCTCAGTTTTAAAAAAGTCTCCTTGCACTTCTTCCCTTTAGGCGCACCGGAGAAATTCTCGCGTTCGTTTATTTTTGTGTTTAGTTCCTATTTCTGCTTCGAGGACGTTGCTTCGAGCAGTTGTGAGGAGAGAGGGGAGGGGGGGAGGGTTGCTAACACTGCTTTGGTGGCTAGTACGTCAGATGTTAGCAGCTGTGCACAAATCGGAACACTGCAAATGAACAGACGAAAATCAAGCGGAATATTTTTTATTTGGTCCCTGGTGAAGGCCAGATGAGCCGAAAGAAATTACAGAGTACGATTTATCAGAGGCTGGAAAAGTGATGGTGAATCGCACACGGGAACGCTATATCAATGTGCTTTACCGATATATTCGAAAGAAGGTCGATTGTGCTAGCTCAGCTTCGTGTCGTCTTGCGAAATATATGCTTCTCCTTTCGACGATAACGGTAGGGCATTAAATTTGTGGTAATCGGGCTTCGATGTTACAACCATAAATGATCGAATTTTTATGCGATTTATAGTTTTGAGGAGTCCTTTAAGACCGCTTAATGACTTATAGGAGTCGCATTGCCTCTTCAATAATTTCCTCGCCTCCAAATTCAAATATTTCCCGACCAGTCAGATCATTTAGATACAAGAGTAATCCTTTGTTTCCGTATCAGAACCCGGTTATTTTCTTGTAGAGCGTGCGATTGCGTTTTCTTCTCCTTTCACAGTCTATGCATAGCTCGCTGTCCTAAGGGCTGGCCAAAAAACTCATCAAATGACCATAAGTTCAGCAAAGAGTGTTGCACCGCAAAAAGGCGGGCGGCGATTTCAGTAGCATGTTCTCGGAAATGTTTCAGCTTTTCTGGTAGAAAGCTTGTTCGTCAAGGAACCTCTATTTGGTGCTTTCTTTTTTAGAAGTCGTTATCTGTAAAATTTTGTTTCGAGGATTGTCAGTAACCCGCAAAGTTTGGTTGGGGAATGGAAGCCAAAAAACTCCGTTGAAACTGAGGGGGGGGGGGGGGCTGGAAGACGAAGTGTGGAACGAAAGTTATGTAATCGGTGCAACATCTGCTTCTGGAGACTGATCTACTCGCAAAAGGCGAATCAACGTGTGTGGGAAAATTATGGCACTCAATGCCTTCTTTGTTGCCCTAAAGACATTGGGGAATGTTTTACATGGCAGATTTTTGATTACCAATTATACGATATGTGGATTTTTTGCAGAGTCTGCATCATTTGATGAACGATAACGTGCAGATGCAGGGCCTTTTCAACATAATTGATTTCGATTCGTTGATTCGCGACGTTCACAAGATATCGCCGCCCAGTAAATCACCGCTGCTTTGAGGGGTGCAGCCTAACTGACTCCTGAAATATCTCTCCAAACACATGGCCAAACATCAACTCAGTGCGAAACAAAGAAACTTTAAAAGAGCACAAATAATTTATAAAACTGGCTTCGTTATTGTAAATTTCGTTACTGCAGCTATGTGCTAATAAGTTCGGAAATAAACATATCTTTGTAAGAAGCATTTCGTTTATGTGATTCACACTTTTTTTCTCATGTGCGTCAACTTTTGGCTGTACAGTTTCATTTTCCTTTTTCAATTATTATTCTAATTTAATTCGTACATTTGTTTATGGGCCAGAGGAGAGCGACTAGATTTCTTTATAGCGGCACATGGCTAATGACTGCATCAATGCAACCAATAATTATTGCCCACATTCATTGTGCATTGTTTCAGAAAGTATTTCGCTGGGTTGTTTCGGTTTAGCTAGAGAACTGGAAGCGTAAATGTGATTTAGAAGCCGTTTGAGCCAAATTAAACTAAACGAAGTTGTTTAGTTTAAGATAACAAAGTGGAGTCAAATTAAACTAAACGCGCAACAACGAAGTTGTTTGGAAGGTGAAAATTAGGAATGAGGAAAGGAAAAGGAAAACGATTTTGCCAACCAACGAGTTAAGTGATTACCCACCGTGAACAATGAGAAAACCTGTAGGAATGAAAATAACTAGTGGGCCATAACGTTACGGTGGCTTACTTTTCCGCTTTTTGCTAATTTGGGGCATACGTGGCTTAATTTATGCAGCTTCCGCAACGCGCTTTTGCACGGAGTTATTCGGAATTCGTATAACACCGATCAAGGCCCGAAAGGTTTCGAAATATTTTCGAGCTAGGTTTCTCCGAGCTCTAGGATGACCTACTCGAGTGTTGAATGGACGCATTCACTGTCTGTTCGCACTGTTCCCGCAGTGTTACGGAAGAGTTACTGATGAAATACCGACGGGATTGGGCTGTGACGCTTGGACCTTAATTCGCCATCACTAAGGTACGGATGATCTGTATTTGACCGGCATTGGAAAAGTTGAGACTGATTTGACACAGTCACGACTACAGCGTTTGCAGGCAAGATTTATCTGCCGTAGAAGAAGAATTGGAAGGTTTTTTTCTCACTGTTTTTTTTTTGATCAAAATTTATCTGTAGTACTAGCTGTTCGCGATGGGCTCATTGGACAGTGCTTGTTTTTGCCTTGCAGGGCACACCCTCCGGTAGACACCGAAAGTGCACACGCAACCGACGTCCAGCACACTGTGTCTGAACTTCACTAATATCATCCGGCAAACCGTAGCTCTATCCGGTCCGTACTTTACCAGACGTTACGGAAGGACGAAAGAGAGAGTGGATTTGTTGCACTCGCTAGACGGATTCTACGTCATGTACAAGCGATGGAATGATGGATCGGTCAGTCGCAAGGTTTGGGGTGAGAGTTCATAAATTCATTTTTTTTCCAGATGAATAATTACGAACTCAGTACTTACAATTCCTCACTTTATAGGGTGAGAGCATGGCGATCGAAAGCATAGGCCACACCGAATGGCAGGAATGCTGTGCTTGTGTGTATCATGGAATGCTTAGCTTGTATTGTTGTAATTTTCATAAGTAGTTCAACACGTCTACGCTCAGATATTCAAACTGAAACCACCTTTGCATTCAGATCATCGGATAAGGATACTTCACCGATTTATATACGCGTTTCGTGTGAAGGAAATCTCTCGCGTTTGTTTGTGATACAGGTGGCATCAGCAACGTACGTCGTTGTTGCCATAGCACTTTGCCTGGACCGGCATTTTACTGGATAAAATGCGGAAGGGAACGCGTTTGATTTTAACTGTCCCTTCCTGAAATTTTTCGGGTGCTAGAAAGCCACAAACGTCCATATTTCTCGCTGTATCTCCCTTAGCACATCTTTTCGTGGCCCCATTTGTTAGGCATTCATATCAAGAAACATTTATTCGTCTAAAGTCCAGTTTTTCTATTTATGTTCGTTGATATTGTGAAGATTTGTTAATCTTAACTAGTAAAGAGGCCACTGCAAATAAGAGGGGTAAGTTTATGGAACTGGTAAGATATATGGAACAATATCAAAACGTAAGCTAGTTTTACTTGTTAAATTTTCGAAACGATCAAAATAACTGAAAGTATTTTGCATCAGTAAATAAGGTTATGAAAGAGCGCGTTGTGGTCGTTACAGGTGAGCTCTTCCAGTGTCCTCGTTGCGTTCCATTCACAAATATCTCACTACTCCATTTTCTGGCTTTGCGTCAAAGATTTTTTTGGTAAAATTACAAAATTTCCGCCCTCCCCGTTGTCGACTTCGGCCGGTTTCTCCATTAACTAACCCCAAACTAGAAGGACCACACACAACTAACAGAATCTGTACAAAGGCGCTTCACTAAACATCATCTGCCTGAGTTCCGCGGAACACTCATGACTTGTAGAGAAAATTTATCGTGTGGGCGTACTACTTCGAACTGAGATGTCCACAACACCTAACTGAAACATATAAAGTCATCTACGGGTTTTTTTGGGATGGGAAACTAGATGAAAAGCTTTTTTTCTAGTTCAAATTCTTGCGAACTCTCTCCCTCATTTTCCTCTGTGATCTGCAATCAAATATAACGCCAGAACATGATCGTTCGAACATCAGCGCTCGCTCATTCTTCGCCACACAATTCGTTCCAGTGCGTTCGGTTATGAATTAGGTGACTTTCCAATATACGGCCTATACTTCAAATAGAGACTTTCTTAAACCTTACCATTACCATTTTCGCCAAACTGCTAAAGCTTATGCCAAACGTCAACTCCAGCGAATCTCGAACGGAAACATTTATTTTTGTTAGTGAGAAATCAAGTGACATAATGATGCTTTATTTGACGCGAAATGGCAGTTCCAGGAATCGGCCTCACAAGGTCATTTAATTACTACCGAATAGAAAATGCCATGTGGGACGTTTCGCCGCTTTCAGCGAAATCAAACAACCATATTCTTTTGAAATTCTCCGTTGTCCTTCATAAATTGGTTTTGTCAAAGATTTGCCTTTGTCCCAGCTGTGCGTCTAAAGGCTTGATGATAATATATATCGCTCGCACGAGCAACCACACGCAATAACAGAGTAATCTGATGCATCCTACTGCTCTTTTTTTCCATCGTAAGCATCACTTTTGATAAATATCCCATAATACACAAAAGGCTTGAAATACCGTTCTTAACTGTTTTAGTGTGATTTATTTAGCAGTTTTTTTTTCACAGCGATATAGCCTTGTTATATCAGAAACAAAGCATTAGTGTTTTCGAAAGTATGAAAACGTTGAGTAGCTTCACTCCGTGATGTCCTGAGTGCTGGCTGGAAGCGAGATCAGAAGGATTCAAAAAGCATCGAAAGATGGTGCGAAAGGAGTTAACGCTATTTTTACCACTACATGTTCGTTCAAAATGGAAAAAAAAGGATTTTTTGAACCCTTCCAGACAAATTTCTTTCCAGTCCTTCTGGACTTCCTAACATTTCGTTTCTCAACAAACCGGATCTTCACGCTCATCGAAAACCCTGATCGATGACACAATGAAGGTGGCTGCTCCGAATTGTAAAGATTTGTCGTGGAATGCGACAAGTGCGAATTGCTGCATATCCGGATCAAGTCGGAATCGCACTGGGCGAACTTTAGGCACTTCGATTTTGGGTCCTAGTAGTAAATGACAGCGATCGAGACTTTCATGACCATCGCCACAAATAAACGTCTGTGAACCGAAAGTTGGCTGATAAAGCTGCAAAACTTACCAGAGTTTATGTCCACATATAAAATTTCTTGTCTCATTACAGTAATAGGAAAGAAGTTCGTTGTGTGGAAATTCGTTTTGCACGCAAAAAGTAGGTTCTTTTTTTTTCGCAGAACTGAATCATCTGCTGAGAAAGGTGGTGAGCAAAGGCGAGCGGACACCTTCTGTGGCTATTGCCTGTTGGTGATAGAAGAAATAACGTTGTCCCATTATTGTGGATTAATGAAAAGTCTCTAGTTTTCTTTGTTGCTTTATTTCATATGAGTTTTCGGGAACTGACTCGGTTATCGCCCTCGTAACTTCTTCAGTAATAATTCAAATAATACAGACAATAAGGTAGCTTTCAAAAATGATCTGCAAATATTGGAACACCTGTGACGTATGACGTGCATTCTTTTGCGTCAACGAGTAGTGCTATACGGCAAAAACGTATTCATTTTAAAAATTGGTTCAACATAGCGAAAATGTCCTCATTAAAAATCAAATATGAGTTAAAAATAAATAACATTTTTTAAGGCACAATTAATGCAAAGTTCACAAGAGTTCAGCCGACAGTCGCAAGTATGATGGCATTCGCGAACGCTAACATGTTGATGCAGATGTTCCTAAATAAATCTAAGCGAGTAGTGTCGTTGGAAAACAAACCGTAATTTCCAAGTCGATTGGCGTTGTCAGCCGAAAATGAGGTGATCTCAGAATAGCCCGTCCGGCTTTCCTGTCAATGACGCACCTCACACCTAAAAGCGTAACATTTTTTCAAATGGCACTGTTTCCAACAACGATAATAACAAATAAACTTTCAAGAAATCTCACCGGATTTCTCAATAGAAAAGTTGCACTATCACACAGCTTAAGGCGGCCGAATATAAGTGCAAAATCTTTTGCAAGAATCAATATAAATCACGGCAACTACTTTGAGAATGTGATGTGTATTATTTTCAGGCGAAAGACAGCATCGGGTCTATCTAATTTTCACCTGTATCGCTTCTTTTCTGGTTATTTGACGTTCGTTCACAAGATGAACAGAACAGTTTACCGCAACATAATTATAATATTGTTTATTGAACGCTACGAAGGGTTTAGGAAAGCGTAACTCTACAACGTTTTTTGTGCGTTTATAATGGCTCAGTCCGCTTCGAATGGACGACGAAACATAAGAGTGACTTTTTGCGTTTGCAGTGATCTTTGGCAAAGACATTTTTAGCACCAAGAAATTCACTGTGATTAACATTCCGAAGATGATCCATCGTAACCCAGCGTGTCTTTCTTCAGTAAATAACCGGCAATATGTATCTAATATGGAGCTTTCTTGTTTTCAATTTTCGACCTTTTCCACCCATCAGTTTTGCTTTTTTCATCTTTTTTTGTTTCACTGTTTTTAAAATATTTCCTCTTTCTACTAACATATCTCTCCTGGCTAATTAGGCATATCTAAGAACAGTAAATTTAAAATATGCCTGGTTGGCTTTCAATCACTTCGAATGCGGGGCCATTCCGGTGCGTACGTTCACTCGTGTAAGCACAGAACCGCTGGTCGAAGTTGCATTTCAGTAAATTGCAAGCCAATTGATTCGGCGTTAGTAATGGACAAACGTGTCCTCTTGTTTCGACGCGTCGTATGATCGCGACTGCTGAGACGGACGATTCGACGACGATTTTGACGTAGAAGAGCCTCCTCGAATTGAAAGCAATCGATAATCGACCTCAAACAGACACATCTGGATCAACATCCGTTACGTTCAAAAGCTTTAAGTGGGTGTGTTAAATGAGTAAGATCGCATCTCATTCGTTACTCTTTTCACCTCTCCTTTAGATCATGCTATTTCATAGAACTCTCATCCGTTCACTTGTCATAAGACCTCATGGAGTATTCCAGCACGAATCCAAACGTGATATTAAAGAAACGCGACGTTACAATTTAGATGCGTTGTTTTCGATACTAAGAAATCGGTTTCCTTGTCGTAACGCGATACCACACGCGCTGGTTATGCCCAGAGAAACATCGAAAGTTTGGTAAGGAGGTAGTCGCGAAATAGGATGGAGAGGGTGGAACGGGGGGGGGGGGGTTTCCTCTGTGATCTGCAATCAAATATAACGCCAGAACATGATCGTTCGAACATCAGCGCTCGCTCATTCTTCGCCACACAATTCGTTCCAGTGCGTTCGGTTATGAATTAGGTGACTTTCCAATATACGGCCTATACTTCAAATAGAGACTTTCTTAAACCTTACCATTACCATTTTCGCCAAACTGCTAAAGCTTATGCCAAACGTCAACTCCAGCGAATCTCGAACGGAAACATTTATTTTTGTTAGTGAGAAATCAAGTGACATAATGATGCTTTATTTGACGCGAAATGGCAGTTCCAGGAATCGGCCTCACAAGGTCATTTAATTACTACCGAATAGAAAATGCCATGTGGGACGTTTCGCCGCTTTCAGCGAAATCAAACAACCATATTCTTTTGAAATTCTCCGTTGTCCTTCATAAATTGGTTTTGTCAAAGATTTGCCTTTGTCCCAGCTGTGCGTCTAAAGGCTTGATGATAATATATATCGCTCGCACGAGCAACCACACGCAATAACAGAGTAATCTGATGCATCCTACTGCTCTTTTTTTCCATCGTAAGCATCACTTTTGATAAATATCCCATAATACACAAAAGGCTTGAAATACCGTTCTTAACTGTTTTAGTGTGATTTATTTAGCAGTTTTTTTTTCACAGCGATATAGCCTTGTTATATCAGAAACAAAGCATTAGTGTTTTCGAAAGTATGAAAACGTTGAGTAGCTTCACTCCGTGATGTCCTGAGTGCTGGCTGGAAGCGAGATCAGAAGGATTCAAAAAGCATCGAAAGATGGTGCGAAAGGAGTTAACGCTATTTTTACCACTACATGTTCGTTCAAAATGGAAAAAAAAGGATTTTTTGAACCCTTCCAGACAAATTTCTTTCCAGTCCTTCTGGACTTCCTAACATTTCGTTTCTCAACAAACCGGATCTTCACGCTCATCGAAAACCCTGATCGATGACACAATGAAGGTGGCTGCTCCGAATTGTAAAGATTTGTCGTGGAATGCGACAAGTGCGAATTGCTGCATATCCGGATCAAGTCGGAATCGCACTGGGCGAACTTTAGGCACTTCGATTTTGGGTCCTAGTAGTAAATGACAGCGATCGAGACTTTCATGACCATCGCCACAAATAAACGTCTGTGAACCGAAAGTTGGCTGATAAAGCTGCAAAACTTACCAGAGTTTATGTCCACATATAAAATTTCTTGTCTCATTACAGTAATAGGAAAGAAGTTCGTTGTGTGGAAATTCGTTTTGCACGCAAAAAGTAGGTTCTTTTTTTTTCGCAGAACTGAATCATCTGCTGAGAAAGGTGGTGAGCAAAGGCGAGCGGACACCTTCTGTGGCTATTGCCTGTTGGTGATAGAAGAAATAACGTTGTCCCATTATTGTGGATTAATGAAAAGTCTCTAGTTTTCTTTGTTGCTTTATTTCATATGAGTTTTCGGGAACTGACTCGGTTATCGCCCTCGTAACTTCTTCAGTAATAATTCAAATAATACAGACAATAAGGTAGCTTTCAAAAATGATCTGCAAATATTGGAACACCTGTGACGTATGACGTGCATTCTTTTGCGTCAACGAGTAGTGCTATACGGCAAAAACGTATTCATTTTAAAAATTGGTTCAACATAGCGAAAATGTCCTCATTAAAAATCAAATATGAGTTAAAAATAAATAACATTTTTTAAGGCACAATTAATGCAAAGTTCACAAGAGTTCAGCCGACAGTCGCAAGTATGATGGCATTCGCGAACGCTAACATGTTGATGCAGATGTTCCTAAATAAATCTAAGCGAGTAGTGTCGTTGGAAAACAAACCGTAATTTCCAAGTCGATTGGCGTTGTCAGCCGAAAATGAGGTGATCTCAGAATAGCCCGTCCGGCTTTCCTGTCAATGACGCACCTCACACCTAAAAGCGTAACATTTTTTCAAATGGCACTGTTTCCAACAACGATAATAACAAATAAACTTTCAAGAAATCTCACCGGATTTCTCAATAGAAAAGTTGCACTATCACACAGCTTAAGGCGGCCGAATATAAGTGCAAAATCTTTTGCAAGAATCAATATAAATCACGGCAACTACTTTGAGAATGTGATGTGTATTATTTTCAGGCGAAAGACAGCATCGGGTCTATCTAATTTTCACCTGTATCGCTTCTTTTCTGGTTATTTGACGTTCGTTCACAAGATGAACAGAACAGTTTACCGCAACATAATTATAATATTGTTTATTGAACGCTACGAAGGGTTTAGGAAAGCGTAACTCTACAACGTTTTTTGTGCGTTTATAATGGCTCAGTCCGCTTCGAATGGACGACGAAACATAAGAGTGACTTTTTGCGTTTGCAGTGATCTTTGGCAAAGACATTTTTAGCACCAAGAAATTCACTGTGATTAACATTCCGAAGATGATCCATCGTAACCCAGCGTGTCTTTCTTCAGTAAATAACCGGCAATATGTATCTAATATGGAGCTTTCTTGTTTTCAATTTTCGACCTTTTCCACCCATCAGTTTTGCTTTTTTCATCTTTTTTTGTTTCACTGTTTTTAAAATATTTCCTCTTTCTACTAACATATCTCTCCTGGCTAATTAGGCATATCTAAGAACAGTAAATTTAAAATATGCCTGGTTGGCTTTCAATCACTTCGAATGCGGGGCCATTCCGGTGCGTACGTTCACTCGTGTAAGCACAGAACCGCTGGTCGAAGTTGCATTTCAGTAAATTGCAAGCCAATTGGCGTTACGTTAGTAATGGACAAACGTGTCCTCTTGTTTCGACGCGTCGTATGATCGCGACTGCTGAGACGGACGATTCGACGACGAACGTAGAAGAGAAGAGCCTCCTCGAATTGAAAGCAATCGATAATCGACCTCAAACAGACACATCTGGATCAACATCCGTTACGTTCAAAAGCTTTAAGTGGGTGTGTTAAATGAGTAAGATCGCATCTCATTCGTTACTCTTTTCACCTCTCCTTTAGATCATGCTATTTCATAGAACTCTCATCCGTTCACTTGTCATAAGACCTCATGGAGTATTCCAGCACGAATCCAAACGTGATATTAAAGAAACGCGACGTTACAATTTAGATGCGTTGTTTTCGATACTAAGAAATCGGTTTCCTTGTCGTAACGCGATACCACACGCGCTGGTTATGCCCAGAGAAACATCGAAAGTTTGGTAAGGAGGTAGTCGCGAAATAGGATGGAGAGGGTGGAACGGGGGGGGAGTGGCGGGGGGGGGGGGGGGGGAATACGTTGGACTGTAAAAGACTGCTGAGCTTGTTTCTAGGGCATAAATCAATTCAACCGCTCCCCGTGAGCTGTACAAAGCTAAAAAGCAATAATTTCAACGTCAGTCATACTTGGACATGTGACTATGTAGCACCTTAGAAATCTCAGTGATCGGCGCAAAAGAATCGAAGCAAAACAATCTCAGAAAGACCATAACTCGGGCAAACTGGGGGATATTCCAAGTTTTAAATTTAAAAACATGAGCAGAAATAATTAAATAGTTAAAGAAATTGAGAATATTGACCTACAACACTCACATATAACTTTTGTATCATAACTGCACTGATTGACCTATAACATTCACATATAACTGAAAGTTGAATTATAACTACACTGATTGACCTACAACATTCACATATAACCTAAAGTTGTATCATAACTGCACTGATTGACCTACAAAATTCACATGCAACTTAAACTTGTGTAATAACTGCGCTGATTGTCCAACATTCACATATAACTAAAAGCTAAATCATAGCTGCACTGATTGACCTGCAACATTCACATAGAACAAAAAGTTGTATCAAAACAGCATAGACTGACCTACAACATTCACATATAACTAAAGTTGTATCATAACTGCAAGGATTGACGTACAACATTAACACATAACCTAAAATTGCATCATAACTGCACGGACTGAAATACAACATTCACTCATAACCTAAAGTTGTATCATAACACAAGTTGAATCATAACAGAACTGACTGACCTACAACATTCACACATAACTTAAAGTTGTATCATAACTGCACTGACCGACCTAAAACATTCCCATATAACTGAAAGTTGCATTATAACAGCACTGATTGATACACAACATTCACATATAACTAAAACTTGTATCATAGCTGCACTGACTGACCTTCAACAATCACATATAACCAGAACCTGTGAAACAGCAGCACTGACTGACCTACAATATTCACATATAACTCAAAGTTATATCATAACTGCACTGACTGACCCACAGCATTCACATGTAACTCAACTTTGTATGATAACTACACTGACTGGCCTACAACATTCACATATAACCAAAAGTTGTGTAATAGCAGCACTGATTGACCTTCAACAATCACATATAACCAGAAGCTGTGTAACAGCAGCACTGATTGACCTATAGCATTCACATATAACTTGAGCTTGTATCATAACTGCGCTGAATGATCTACAGCATTCAAATATAACATAAATTTGTATCATAACCGCGGGGACTGACGTGCAACATTCACAAACAACTTAAGGTTGTATCAGAACTGCGCTGATTGATCTACAGCATTCACATATAACATAAATTTGTATCATAACTGCGCTGATTGACCTAGAACATTCACAAACAACTTAATGTTGCATCATGACTGCACTGATTGACCTACACCGTTCACATATAACATTACGTTGTGTCATAACTGCGATGATTGACCTACAACATTCACAAACAACTTAATGTAGTATCATAACTGCAGGGGTTCACCTACAACATTTACACATACCTTAAATTTGTATCATAACTGCACTAATTGACCTACAGCATTCCCATATAAATTAAGCTTGCATCAAAACTGCGCTGATTGAGCTACAGCATTCAAATATGACCTAAGGTTGTATCACAACTGCACTGACTGACCTACAACATTCACACATAACGTAAAGTTGTATCATAACTGCACCGACTGACCTACAACATTCACACATAACTCAAGGTTGTGTCATAACTGCACTAATTGACCTACAACATTCACATATAACTAAAAGGTGTATTATAATTGCACTGAAACAAAAAGCTTTCTTTAGCCTCAAGTTGACATATGAAATGCGTTCATGATTTTCGAATGACGCAGTCATTGGTGCTATTTAATCAATTGGGAATGAATAGGGTGCTCGAAAAAGTTTGCATTTTTTAAGAAAACTAAGGAAAATTCCAGTAGGAAATGTAGAACGGGTCACTTTGTAATCTTCCCCAATGAAAAGGAACTCACAGAACAAAAATTCATAAAAATTGTGAAGTTCTGCCACTAAGCTCGATATGGAGGTTCTGGGGGTTGAACGCTCGTCGTCGTTCCCAACACCTTTCATCGCAACAACGGTCAAACAGCGACGAATGAACGAGCACCATGATCAATTCTGTGAACATCCAAGGAGTAATATTATGATGCCTTGACGAGTGAAAGCATCTGCTTGAACATTTGACTTTCACCTTCTCATGCACTCCTTGTGCCGCCTTGTCTCCATTACTTCCGGAATGCTTAAAGAACATAGTGGAAGAGAGTTATGAACGAGTCTGAGACAAACTGAAGTGGTCTCAGTCATAAAACGTGAACGGCTAACCGGAAGCGTTCTCGGCGACAGTGCAACGTTCATCAATACAAATTCGCAGCTGAGCATGTTTCGAGCGATAGTAAGTGACTGTAATAGTGGCATTGTTTGCACACGGTACTAGACGAGATGTCAGCGTCGCGCTATTCGCTCCGTCCAAAACGGCAACAGCAACGTTACCTGCACAACGAACGTTTACATCTGCTGTTGATGTATTAAGGATCATTGTTAGTTATTTTCATCTCGAAAGATCTAGTCGATGGCCATGACGCAGTACATAAACAAACGAATGAAGCGTTTACAATCGACTGCACTAACTGATCCCAAGAACTGTCCCAGCTTACTTTTGAGAAACTACTTTTTTCTTCGTTTCCATTTTCAAAAGCATTTTCTCTGTTATTCGGAATCACTGCTCTTAATTGATTGATTGGTAATGGTAAAATGAGAAACTGACTTAAAGTTACGTAACTCAGACGGCTGCGTTGGGGTCATTAGCGACCTTTTCAGACAAAATAAAGAAAAACAATGAACGACGCTTAAAAGATCTCCGTTGAAGATATATGAAAACGGGCAATTTATGCTATTATTATACCCAGAAGCTAAGTTTCTGAATTTTGTCACTGATAATTGTCCGATCACCTTCCGAGGCAGCGACTTATGCGGGACTGCGGGTTTGCTATTCAGGTTTGGGTGGTTTAATGTTAAGACAACCTCACGCATCCAAACGCCACATGGCTGTGAATACGTTCGCTTTACGCTTATCACGTTGTCATCGCTTAATGGGTTGTACGTATCGCTCGTCACTCTTCTACTAGCTGTTAATGAACCAGCCTATTACTTTCCTTTCGCATCTACATTCCTACTCCCTTTCAAACTATTTATGAACGCTTGCACCCGAAACGTCTTTCTTCAAGAGCACTGTGTACAGATGAAAGAAGAAATTTGTGCGTTAAATGGAGGGAGATGTGGTGCGAAGTATGTGAGTGATTAGTGGCTGTCTCATTTGTATAGCATCCTTGCTTCTTTCGTCAGCTGCATGGAAGAGATTATCGCTCGCTCACAGAGGGGAACAGACTTCAGACTGCAGTTATAATAAGCTTGAATAAACGTTACACGTGTTTACTAA
Organism: Toxocara canis; assembly: GCA_000803305.1. Lineage (NCBI taxonomy): Eukaryota > Metazoa > Nematoda > Chromadorea > Rhabditida > Toxocaridae > Toxocara > Toxocara canis. Next base: position 474,022 of record JPKZ01002781.1, on the reverse strand, counting down.
GCACTGTGAACTATGTGAATTCGAAGCGGACTGTGGCTTGTGTTTGCTCATACTACAGCAAAGGAGAGCCATTCGTTATTTTTCCTGTCAGAAAGGTGAAGAGTTTCAGCGTGGACACCGACTATTTAAAATAGTTCGAGTCTCGTGCCCGTTCCGTAACTTCGTTTGGTAAAAAAAGATTCATGAGGAAGATGAAAAGACACCAACACGCATGTCTGTCGGGGATCCATCAACTTCTGCCCCCTTTTCGACCATCCTTAATCGCCCCAGGTTTGAACATGTGGGTACGAGGTGCTCGATTCATCGGCCCCCTCAAACTTCGGTATTTAAACCAGATCAATTCGGGTATTTCAGTGAGACAGAATTCAAAACACGTGAAATAAAATAAGGCGAAAGTATAAGAACCACCTGTCAATAGGCAACATTAGAAAGAAATCGACCGCATCAACTGCCGTGCATAGGCGAATTTCCCTTTGAAAATAGTCGTTCGTTTCCTGACGGATGATTTTGAAGGGCTGAGCAGCGAATATGGTCGGATTTCTGCCCCTCGCCGTGACATCGAATGAGGGCGCTGCGCCACGAATATTCGCTTCTGCTGTAATGCCGAGCTGCGATGCGAGAAGAGGCACGTTTTATTGTGGCACGGGTTGGGGTTTCGGTTACGGCGTGTTCTGCCGCTACTCGCGTACCAGCCCTGTGCTTTTCTTCTTTTGCTAATGCCTTGTTGGCGACACACGATTAGAAACTTTAAAGGACATTAGGAGATACAGAAGAAATGCGTTGCAAAGAAGGCATCGATGCTGCCCAAAACAAACCTTCAATGAACTCTGGCAGTTCGAACAAATCGTTGTTCGGCGTAACGCCGTATTCCCACTTGCCGTCATTTTCCCATTGCGTACAGAAATCCTCTTTGAAATCGCAGTCCAGCGAAGCTGAATACTCCTAAAAGAATTGCATGCCGGGGATCGATCAAACTTTGACAGGACTGACCACAAACGAATCAAGGTAGAGAAGGAGAGCATGGGATTAAAATCGACAACTAACGAAAGGAAGACAGGTTTCTGTCCTCAATCCTCCATTCTCTCGTGAAAATAGGTGGAGCCGTTCCACAACTCACATATAACTTGAGCTTGTATCATAACTGCGCTGAATGATCTACAGCATTCAAATATAACATAAATTTGTATCATAACCGCGGGGACTGACGTGCAACATTCACAAACAACTTAAGGTTGTATCAGAACTGCGCTGATTGATCTACAGCATTCACATATAACATAAATTTGTATCATAACTGCGCTGATTGACCTAGAACATTCACAAACAACTTAATGTTGCATCATGACTGCACTGATTGACCTACACCGTTCACATATAACATTACGTTGTGTCATAACTGCGATGATTGACCTACAACATTCACAAACAACTTAATGTAGTATCATAACTGCAGGGGTTCACCTACAACATTTACACATACCTTAAATTTGTATCATAACTGCACTAATTGACCTACAGCATTCCCATATAAATTAAGCTTGCATCAAAACTGCGCTGATTGAGCTACAGCATTCAAATATGACCTAAGGTTGTATCACAACTGCACTGACTGACCTACAACATTCACACATAACTCAAGGTTGTGTCATAACTGCACTAATTGACCTACAGCATTCCCATATAAATTAAGCTTGCATCAAAACTGCGCTGATTGAGCTACAGCATTCAAATATGACCTAAGGTTGTATCACAACTGCACTGACTGACCTACAACATTCACACATAACGTAAAGTTGTATCATAACTGCACCGACTGACCTACAACATTCACACATAACGTAAAGTTGTATCATAACTGCACCGACTGACCTACAACATTCACACATAACGTAAAGTTGTATCATAACTGCACCGACTGACCTACAACATTCACACATAACGTAAAGTTGTATCATAACTGCACCGACTGACCTACAACATTCACACATAACGTAAAGTTGTATCATAACTGCACCGACTGACCTACAACATTCACACATAACGTAAAGTTGTATCATAACTGCACCGACTGACCTACAACATTCACACATAACGTAAAGTTGTATCATAACTGCACCGACTGACCTACAACATTCACACATAACGTAAAGTTGTATCATAACTGCACCGACTGACCTACAACATTCACACATAACGTAAAGTTGTATCATAACTGCACCGACTGACCTACAACATTCACACATAACGTAAAGTTGTATCATAACTGCACCGACTGACCTACAACATTCACACATAACGTAAAGTTGTATCATAACTGCACCGACTGACCTACAACATTCACACATAACGTAAAGTTGTATCATAACTGCACCGACTGACCTACAACATTCACACATAACGTAAAGTTGTATCATAACTGCACCGACTGACCTACAACATTCACACATAACGTAAAGTTGTATCATAACTGCACCGACTGACCTACAACATTCACACATAACGTAAAGTTGTATCATAACTGCACCGACTGACCTACAACATTCACACATAACGTAAAGTTGTATCATAACTGCACCGACTGACCTACAACATTCACACATAACGTAAAGTTGTATCATAACTGCACCGACTGACCTACAACATTCACACATAACTCAAGGTTGTGTCATAACTGCACTAATTGACCTACAACATTCACATATAACTAAAAGGTGTATTATAATTGCACTGAAACAAAAAGCTTTCTTTAGCCTCAAGTTGACATATGAAATGCGTTCATGATTTTCGAATGACGCAGTCATTGGTGCTATTTAATCAATTGGGAATGAATAGGGTGCTCGAAAAAGTTTGCATTTTTTAAGAAAACTAAGGAAAATTCCAGTAGGAAATTTAGAACGGGTCACTTTGTAATCTTCCCCAATGAAAAGGAACTCACAGAACAAAAATTCATAAAAATTGTGAAGTTCTGCCACTAAGCTCGATATGGAGGTTCTGGGGGTTGAACGCCCGTCGTCGTTCCCAACACCTTTCATCGCAACAACGGTCAAACAGCGACGAATGAACGAGCACCATGATCAATTCTGTGAACATCCAAGGAGTAATATTATGATGCCTTGACGAGTGAAAGCATCTGCTTGAACATTTGACTTTCACCTTCTCATGCACTCCTTGTGCCGCCTTGTCTCCATTACTTCCGGAATGCTTAAAGAACATAGTGGAAGAGAGTTATGAACGAGTCTGAGACAAACTGAAGTGGTCTCAGTCATAAAACGTGAACGGCTAACCGGAAGCGTTCTCGGCGACAGTGCAACGTTCATCAATACAAATTCGCAGCTGAGCATGTTTCGAGCGATAGTAAGTGACTGTAATAGTGGCATTGTTTGCACACGGTACTAGACGAGATGTCAGCGTCGCGCTATTCGCTCCGTCCAAAACGGCAACAGCAACGTTACCTGCACAACGAACGTTTACATCTGCTGTTGATGTATTAAGGATCATTGTTAGTTATTTTCATCTCGAAAGATCTAGTCGATGGCCATGACGCAGTACATAAACAAACGAATGAAGCGTTTACAATCGACTGCACTAACTGATCCCAAGAACTGTCCCAGCTTACTTTTGAGAAACTACTTTTTTCTTCGTTTCCATTTTCAAAAGCATTTTCTCTGTTATTCGGAATCACTGCTCTTAATTGATTGATTGGTAATGGTAAAATGAGAAACTGACTTAAAGTTACGTAACTCAGACGGCTGCGTTGGGGTCATTAGCGACCTTTTCAGACAAAATAAAGAAAAACAATGAACGACGCTTAAAAGATCTCCGTTGAAGATATATGAAAACGGGCAATTTATGCTATTATTATACCCAGAAGCTAAGTTTCTGAATTTTGTCACTGATAATTGTCCGATCACCTTCCGAGGCAGCGACTTATGCGGGACTGCGGGTTTGCTATTCAGGTTTGGGTGGTTTAATGTTAAGACAACCTCACGCATCCAAACGCCACATGGCTGTGAATACGTTCGCTTTACGCTTATCACGTTGTCATCGCTTAATGGGTTGTACGTATCGCTCGTCACTCTTCTACTAGCTGTTAATGAACCAGCCTATTACTTTCCTTTCGCATCTACATTCCTACTCCCTTTCAAACTATTTATGAACGCTTGCACCCGAAACGTCTTTCTTCAAGAGCACTGTGTACAGATGAAAGAAGAAATTTGTGCGTTAAATGGAGGGAGATGTGGTGCGAAGTATGTGAGTGATTAGTGGCTGTCTCATTTGTATAGCATCCTTGCTTCTTTCGTCAGCTGCATGGAAGAGATTATCGCTCGCTCACAGAGGGGAACAGACTTCAGACTGCAGTTATAATAAGCTTGAATAAACGTTACACGTGTTTACTAAGCACTGTGAACTATGTGAATTCGAAGCGGACTGTGGCTTGTGTTTGCTCATACTACAGCAAAGGAGAGCCATTCGTTATTTTTCCTGTCAGAAAGGTGAAGAGTTTCAGCGTGGACACCGACTATTTAAAATAGTTCGAGTCTCGTGCCCGTTCCGTAACTTCGTTTGGTAAAAAAAGATTCATGAGGAAGATGAAAAGACACCAACACGCATGTCTGTCGGGGATCCATCAACTTCTGCCCCCTTTTCGACCATCCTTAATCGCCCCAGGTTTGAACATGTGGGTACGAGGTGCTCGATTCATCGGCCCCCTCAAACTTCGGTATTTAAACCAGATCAATTCGGGTATTTCAGTGAGACAGAATTCAAAACACGTGAAATAAAATAAGGCGAAAGTATAAGAACCACCTGTCAATAGGCAACATTAGAAAGAAAACGACCGCATCAACTGCCGTGCATAGGCGAATTTCCCTTTGAAAATAGTCGTTCGTTTCCTGACGGATGATTTTGAAGGGCTGAGCAGCGAATATGGTCGGATTTCTGCCCCTCGCCGTGACATCGAATGAGGGCGCTGCGCCACGAATATTCGCTTCTGCTGTAATGCCGAGCTGCGATGCGAGAAGAGGCACGTTTTATTGTGGCACGGGTTGGGGTTTCGGTTACGGCGTGTTCTGCCGCTACTCGCGTACCAGCCCTGTGCTTTTCTTCTTTTGCTAATGCCTTGTTGGCGACACACGATTAGAAACTTTAAAGGACATTAGGAGATACAGAAGAAATGCGTTGCAAAGAAGGCATCGATGCTGCCCAAAACAAACCTTCAATGAACTCTGGCAGTTCGAACAAATCGTTGTTCGGCGTAACGCCGTATTCCCACTTGCCGTCATTTTCCCATTGCGTACAGAAATCCTCTTTGAAATCGCAGTCCAGCGAAGCTGAATACTCCTAAAAGAATTGCATGCCGGGGATCGATCAAACTTTGACAGGACTGACCACAAACGAATCAAGGTAGAGAAGGAGAGCATGGGATTAAAATCGACAACTAACGAAAGGAAGACAGGTTTCTGTCCTCAATCCTCCATTCTCTCGTGAAAATAGGTGGAGCCGTTCCACAACTAAAACACTGCTCGACGCTGAATACTGGTAATTCCATCTGTAAGCGATAGAACATATCATGAAGTCAAATCTATCGGTCCCAATGCTTGCAAGGAACTTATTTCTGCCTGCCATCATGTGGCACTCTTCATTTGCACTGCGTTTTGAGATAAAGATGAGCGCTGGCAACGTAAATTCATGAAAGGACGATACCCCCTCCCCTCTTTCGTGTGATGCCCCGTGGCTCCCTTTCAGTATTTCAGTTTTACTCACTCGGCTCTCTGATTATGCCCTTTCATCCTCACGTATCGAAACATTTATTGCGTTCCTCTCTCGTTACCTTATGAAGAGTGCGATCAGTGGATTGCTCTTCTTCAGTGACCTGCAGAGGCGCTTCTTAGAAAAAAATACGACGACAGGCAGAAGATTCAGTAGACAACTGTAAGGCGATTGTGTCAATCAATATTTCGTGGATATTCTTTTTCCGGAAGTTGCTTCCAACAAGAAAAAAATGCACTGAAGTTTGTTAGTTACTGATCGACGTCGACGCTTAGTACTTTATAGTTTTCTCGACCATCACAACGTACGTTTTGGTAGGTGATCTCTGAAATATTCCTAGATGTCCACCAGCCTTTTTTTCACTTACTGAATTTTCCTTTTCATCAGTACAAGTCCAGGCGATGTAACGATGACTTGGAGGAACAGTTCCAATCATACGAATATCTAAACAAAATGCACTGTGTCGACATGACATCACTGTATGGAAACGCCAAGCAACCAAATTTAACTTCGCTGAATATTGTGACCTTCATAAAAAGTGTTATTCGCAGTCCCTTCCCAGCTTACCTGAACGTGCTCGAACCATCAAACCCGTGTCCATTTTTAAGTTTAAATCAAAACCTCACCCCTACATCTCGTGGGCCAGCCCTCAATGCAAAGAGGTTCGAAACGGCAAGAGGGTTGATGGTTGTTGTTGGAGGTTGCGTCGGCTCATTGCAAAGTTCGCCCGAATACCGTAGATCATCTACCACAACGAGACCCCCTTTCGACCTGTCCAGTTCGATCATCTCGAAAACAAACTGCAACGGTAGAACGCTTCGAGCATTATCTTACTGTCTACTGTGAAGATCACGAAGAGTACACCAATATTTTTTGAAAATGTTTAATGCTCGCGTCCCTTTTCCCCTCCTCCATTCTCACCAGTCTTCTACGTTTACCCAAGACCTATCCAAATTACACTAATTTCAAACAGCTTAGGTTGTTAAAAAGCATGTGCCTTTGCCTTTATTCTTCATCTCTTTCACACATCGTTGCGAGCATGTCCGATAGAGTGAAGCGCATCACACTGACGTTGCGGCGAACGTTTAATTCTCAACACCTACATACATAACCTACCATTCATCTTACAATTTCTCGTGACTCACTTTAAAAAATCTGTGTTCAGCACTAGAGAACGATTGAATTCGACCCCACCTTCATCAGCCTCTGTCGTTTCATCACATACCTGCTTGAGTTGGAGGAGGTGCAAATCCTGATACTGCTAAATATACCTCCACATAATTTTGCAGTAACACTTAATTTCCAGGAGAATGTCGAGAGTTTGCCTATGCCCTAGCCTCTCAACC
>JPKZ01002781.1:440048-463787 GCA_000803305.1 Toxocara canis | reverse complement strand
TGGGGTGGGGGGGGGGGGGTGGTGGGGGGGGGGAAGGGAATGAATTGCATATTGGGTAAATTTTGTTGATGTATGAGAAAGGTGATCATAAAATACACGTGAAGCGGGTTTCGTTACATGTCATATCATCGTTAGAAGTAGTAAATGTTCCTTTGCAGCCAGAGTGCGCGAATCGGACGTATTTCGATACCCCAATGTCCGTGTTCAAAAAATGAGTGCAGAATCCACACGCTGTAATATACACACCACATAAAGGTAAAGTACAGTTTCGTCGCTTAACAATCGCAACATGAAAACGAAGGACACGCAATGTGAAGAGCACTCATAAGGCTAAATCAGCTTATCTTAGGCAAACCTGAACGAAAGAGAGGACACAGTGCGGGTACAAGGGATGAGCTCCGATTGCAGCAATGCGTACGGCTTCTCGTCCATCGCTTCGACCAACTGGTAAAAGAATGTGCCCGACGGGCGCGTCTCTGTGCCCATCAACTCATCCCACTTCTTTAGACGATTCGAAAATTTCCATTCTGATGAAGTGGACAACGAATTCGACCAACGACAATTGCTGTTAAAATCCACGCAGCTATACTCGGATGCTGCTGCAGCAATTTTGTGGCGTATAGTTAGTGGGACAGGGCGTCCGCCAAACATCTTCGAAAACTCTGAACGAGTAGTTTTTTATCGCTGCTTTATCGCTTGTCTTTTGTTTTTATCACTGCTGTTTTTTTTTAATTCCTTCTTATGCCGTTCAGTGCTGTTCCATTTCATAGGTGATTTCGTTATGAATTTTCTCCATTCTTTTAAAGTTGTACATTGAAAGGCACAGCAAGAAATGAATAAACAAATGCGTAAGAGAGAGCATTTCTTGAACTCAATTTTTTTTTCAGTTTGCCGATAAAAACTATTGGTGCCAACCACACCGCTATTCACACTATTTGTAATTTATGATAGCTCCACTACCAGCAAGACGCGGAGAATTTAACGGAAATTCAGCTTAGTTTGTACATTTGCATTAGTAAAATTACAATAAGGGACGTCCTTTACGCACTATGATCAGATACGCAATAGGCCCATAACATATTCTGTCAAATGGAATTTGTCAATCCCCTTCCCTTCCTCCACCCCAATCACTTCTCATGCTCTCAGTTGTTATAAAGAGCTTGCACAAACCCCCGCCAAAATCCAACTAGTATTATTTTTAATGTTACTCAGCAGAACAATGGTGACAGATTGCCGCATTTTGGGTGCATTAAATCTGAATTGAGCGCACGGGAGCGACAGTTCACTCATACGACGATGAATGTTAACTTCTCAAAACCAGATAGCGTTCTTCGACTGCACTACTAGGTGATGATGCACTCCACATGGAGTGTGAAAAATCTTCACACAAAATGTGAGTTCGTTAAACGTTAACTCTACCAGCTAACTCAGCTAAGTGAGTGCTGATTAAAATGTTAGCAATTTTCCTCAAAAATTGGAATGACAACCATCTGAAACAACTATACAAATGAAGAAGATAAATTTACGAAATTGAAAATACCAGTTACAGAAACGATAGTTTCATTTAGCAGTTTCATTCACATACGCACAGTTGAACAGTCTGTTGTGCTTCAAATAGCTGATTCTGCGATAATGCTTCAATCCTTTTTTGGGTTAACATTTTCAGCTGGACAACCAAATCCTCTTCTTAATTAAGCTCAATGCGCGATAACGTTTCGATAACAATTTTGGTCGCTCTTAAGAATTCGCTATTAAGATTATCGGTGTTGGTGCATCATATGCGTTTCAAACAACATCGTTTTCACTGTGTAGTATGTGTCTGTACATAAGTAAACAATGGGCGAGATAGTTGAACAAACGTTTGTTGCGCTTCTCTTAAAGTAATGTGTGTGAATGTCTTGAATACCGAACAATAGCGAATCACATTACTGGTTTCGAGGCAGATGTCGGCATGATAATCGATATCAGAGATCATTGCAAAACTGCCGACCGACTCGTCTTGAAGATGAAAGGCGCGGATGCCAATGCGAAAGGGTTCGTTCATTTCGGGAATCGTAACACGACACACATCATTTCGCGGCCGTAGAATATGACAGCTTGTGGATGGACGAAGTAACACCTTAACTTATCATACATTACAATTAAAAAGCCTCTGTTTAGGGATGACCTGCTTTCACAAATATGTTGCTTCATTAAAAAGTTATAAATCAAATATGAATTCTGTCAAATTTCATTATTTATGTTACCTCTTTAAATCAGGAGTCTTAATGAAAAACAACGCACTTGCTTCTGCTGGCATAGCGTTCGCACGCTGTCCAGAAAATTTTAGAGAAAAATAGAGCTCTCGCCGACCATTTTCTTGTAAACTTGTTTCATTCAGTTCTGTGATATTCAGAACTCAATGTTAATAGTTTCGTGGAACACAGCACACTTCGACGAGCACTAAACTTCAATGGTATGGTTGTACAAAAATGTACTTCTTATGGTTTGGTTCCGTTGAATTGACTTACCTGAAGCTGGCGTCTCTGAGGATTCAGTGGTTTTAAAAGGACGACTTCGAGAAGCGTCCCACCATACAGCCAGTATCTGAAACCAAAGCGCCGCATTAAGCAGTGCGAAATTTGTGTGCTCCTTTGTGCTGAGAGGCTTAGCCACAGGCTGTTTTTAAATTTTGAACATTGGAGTGCACACTGTTGTAGCACTACAGTTAGAGGTAATACACTGCATTACTTCGAACAGAGCCCCCCTCAACATCTCGCCAAAAACAGAGTCGTCGCGACTCCATTCTACGTAACACATCAGCTCACGAAGACAGTTCCAAATGCAAAAGCGCTGTTTACGTGCGAATCGTTTTTTTAATTGCTCAAATAACTTTTATTAGCTAGTTTTAACAGCATGTTTTTGCTAAAATCAAAACAATAAGTAAAGCTTGCTAGAAAAAGCGACGCTGATAGCAAATTTATTAGCTCCATTAAGTGAACGAATGATTAAGTAGTACAATGAATTAATGACGACACATCGAAGCTGCAACATATATATCGTCGAACTTACTTGAAACTCAGTTCGCCCTGCGATCGCTGACACGCGACTGGTGCGCTTACAAAGACTGCACTCTGTGCAGTTGACGTTGTATTACCGGCCAAAAGAAAGCGGGAACCTAAACGGGTGATACACGCATTCCATTCGAATACGCTTGTTTACCGACAATAAGAGATCTCTCTTAGCTCAGTAACGATTCGTTGTTGATAAATCATGAGAATTTTAAAAAATTTTTTATAACACTTGTTACATATAATGAATTCATCATATACATCTTTGAGTTATTCAGTACTACTGCAATACATAAATTTTCTTTGCCAAGAAACTTTTTTCTTGGCTGAATTTGAGGTTTTGATCGACGGTTTGGATTAACTGCCTGTTCTTCTAACGTGTGATTCAAGTTTGGCGTTCAGTAATTCCGTACGTGAAATGCAAACGCAAATGCAAATGAAATGCAAATACGACAGCTTTTCAAAAAAGCGTTGTTGAGCGATAACAATTATTGCGAAATCCATTAAAATTAGAGCAGATTTTTTACGCTCATAGTATGGTGCTTACAACATTTAAAAAAAAAAGAAATGTAACCAAATGGTTTGCCACAAGTGGACACCCAAACTGGGCAACCTTGAAAATCCACTCACTACGGTAGATTCTGACAGTCGTCTAATCGAAAGCTTTACTTCACAAGCCAGTGTGATTTGCACAGACAACGAATAGTTAACTATATGTTTCACAATGATCGCGCTCGTCACTGCAGCCTTTATCGCAAAAAACGGCTATTTAAGTTCAACGTCATGCGATTCAGTTGCTATATTCTCGCAAATGTTCCAGTAACATTACTTTTGCCGGCAAGATTTTTTGGCGGTTAAGCATCTTCAGTAATGGCGAAGAATCGCCGTAGTAAATGATGCATGAAACCTGGCGGTGGATTGGGGTTGCCCGGTTGAACCTGAATAGGAAACGCTTTATCATCGCTTTTGACGAAAAGGTAGAAATCGGATGTATCCAAAATGCCATCGCTATTCGCATTTTCCCATGCGCACGCCTCACTCAGTCCACAGTCGAGCTCCGATGAATTGCTCACGTAATGATGCAAGTCCCACTCTAAACAGAAAAATAAAACTATCGCTTTTGTTAGACAATCGTAACCAAAATAGTTATAAATAAGTAACCTCCCCTTTCCCATCCCCTTCCTCACATTCACCAAGAAATCCTTGCGAATCACAATTTCAAATAAAAGTTTTGCGGTTCGCGATTCTTAGAACAAAAACCTTAAACAATTTGCTTAACAGGCAAAAACTGCTTTCATTGATCCAAGAATTTAGAGCACAAAGACTTTGATTTCGAGACGATCTTTTCTGAAAATTCTCGGACATTTTTGATCTTTCTTGTGCCTGTTAAGTGGCAGTTGTGTGTCATTTCTCAAATATTCTGAAATCTGCATCCATCTGCACCTCGAATTAGTGAAGTTAGTGAGGTGGGAATGCACAAAATATGAATCGGTGCACTCAGTATGCTGTGGACTAGCCCAATGACGCGTTATGAAGTACTGTGGTTCAGGTTATATTGACTGGTCAGTGAAAATGAGATGTCAGCGGGGAAATTTTGTGTACACCTTTGTTAAATAACGTTCTTACAAGTTCTGTTGTGATCGCTTATGGAAGCTATCTACCAATATTTTCAGCAAAGGTTTTCCGCTAATTTTTTTTCAACAGTCCGTTTTTTTGGTCAACAGTGCCCCCCCTCCCCCCTCCAAAACCGTTGCATTTCGGCACTGATGCTTTGGATAGTGCTGTTTGCCGCAACCTCTTTTCTGCGGGAACCCGTTTTAAGCGTGGGAAGCGTCGGCTTGAGAAAAACAAATTGTCCGAGATGGAAAGCATGAGTGTCAAGGAAGTCAGGGAATAACCGAAAAAGAAGCAAACGTTATTGCAAATAAATGTCGCAGAACGATTTCGCAGAAAGCAATGAGACCTTATAACGCCAACTTTCTGCACGACAAATATCACTGTGCTTCAGTGATTAGTGAAGTTAGTGAGGTGGGAATGCACAAAATATGAATCGGTGCACTCAGTATGCTGTGGACTAGCCCAATGACGCGTTATGAAGTACTGTGGTTCAGGTTATATTGACTGGTCAGTGAAAATGAGATGTCAGCGGGGAAATTTTGTGTACACCTTTGTTAAATAACGTTCTTACAAGTTCTGTTGTGATCGCTTATGGAAGCTATCTACCAATATTTTCAGCAAAGGTTTTCCGCTAATTTTTTTTCAACAGTCCGTTTTTTTGGTCAACAGTGCCCCCCCTCCCCCCTCCAAAACCGTTGCATTTCGGCACTGATGCTTTGGATAGTGCTGTTTGCCGCAACCTCTTTTCTGCGGGAACCCGTTTTAAGCGTGGGAAGCGTCGGCTTGAGAAAAACAAATTGTCCGAGATGGAAAGCATGAGTGTCAAGGAAGTCAGGGAATAACCGAAAAAGAAGCAAACGTTATTGCAAATAAATGTCGCAGAACGATTTCGCAGAAAGCAATGAGACCTTATAACGCCAACTTTCTGCACGACAAATATCACTGTGCTTCAGTGATTCAGTTATTCCGTATCAAATGAGCACTTCCACTCAACAGTTAGTATTACCTCATAAATGTGCTAAGCGAAATGTCCTCGAACTATATGGTGCGTGATGCGGCCTGTTGGTGGGGAAGGGGGAATATATGTACATAGCAAACTAAGGTAATTTCTTAAGCAGGCCAAGTCATGCCGTGATCTTTGGTCTGGCAGACTTGTGGGGCGCTGCGCAATGATTCATTTTGTTTTAATTCAATTTCGTTGATCGATTATTTGAAAGTGAAAGTTTTATCGTGCTGGGTGGATGTGAAAGCTTCGCGTGAAAATAGCGAACGCTGTCTATTGCCGCTCATTTTTAGCCTTGAGATGATTTGCGTGAGTCGGTGAACTGCAGTTGACTATTGTGTTGCCTTCATATGCGTACCTGGCGTAGAACAATTCTCTATTGTATGGAACTTGCATCAGAACAATTCTGCTCATTTATTTAAGCTGCGTACACAAAACACGGAAATGCTAAACGAAATGGAGTAAAAAGAAGAGAGTTTGAAACGATACAAACGGTTATTGCATTATTTTCTAACACTGTTGAGACGTTCCGATTGTCGACAACACATTGCAAGTGATGCTTTTGGACACGTTGATAACGTCTGCTTGATGGGTTGAACATTTTGCAAATGATACTTGCGCACAACCCAAATACTTGCGAGCAGAAACGTAACTTTTGGGAAACGAATTAATTTGGAGCAAACTTTTACCATGAAAGACATTTCTAAAAACGACAGAAAAACAGATAAAAATCGTAACAGTGATTGTCACAAAAACGAAAAGACGCACAACATTTCTATCATGGAATGAACGTTTTATTTGAAACGAATTTGTGTGAGGTGTAGCCAGATGAATTGCTTGCAAAACATTTCATGGTGTTCATCTGCTTTTACGGGACCCATCAAGTTTCCCTATTCATTTAGAGTTCATCCAGTCGATGAGATTTACTTCATGGCGAGGCTAACCAGGTTTTTAAAAGCGCGCACATGGTGCTCGTTAGCAACGACACTACAGCACATCACTAAAATGTGCAGCGCAATGCTTGTAATTGTGAAGGAGAACGAATGAACGCGAAAGGAACTCATCCGCATATTTAACAGCGATTTCTGTGATCGTCCAAAGCGCAAGCTTTCCACTGTACTTATACAGTCGCTTAATTGTACATCTCAAACGTGCATACTATGACAACTTTGAGCGTTTAAGAAAATGCTACGCCTTGATGACATACACTAAAACTTCGGTGCACCAAACTCACCATGTGCCACATTTGAAAACACTTTCCGCCGCTCTAAATTCACCATTACAATTGCATATATGCATAAGCAATTTGAGAAGTACAAACGCTAACCTTGTTTTGAAAGCATGACAAAAAATTTTTACAGAAAATCTGTAACGGGGCTATAACCGCAAAGATAAACGGCCAACGTCAAAAATACAGACTTAAGCGAACTGTACATGCAAAATTGCAACAAGCTAAGAGATGCGAATGAAAGATGGGAACCTTTAACAGTTGCGCGCCCCTCGTGTAGCGGCTTTATACCAAGGTAATAGCCGAGGTAGCGGAGCTCTCGTCTGTACTGTGGTGCACAGGCGAGCAAGAGGGTCGGCAAAATAGCGAACTCGACAGTGGAAAACCGCATTCTCCGTAGAGATGATTGCTCATTGAAAGCGAAATGTGGGACAACCCAGTCGACATCCAAATCGGATTTACGTGAAATGCACCCACTTTCAGCACGCAAACATATGAACACACCGCTCCGTCGACGATCGGCCAATAAACGCGATAACGATCTGAACACGAATATGACTGTAGATGTAACAATACTGCATCCCCGGTTTCAGCCGGGACTGAACCGAAGCTGACCTTACCTCAGTAAATGCGACTGGAACAGAAAATGTGATGGAAACCGCGAAGTCGGATAGCAATAGAGGTGCGAAAGGACGCTCTAAAACATACGATAGAGAAAGAAATGAACAATAGAGCGTACGCATTCAACCGCCTCTCACAGAAATAGAGCAAAATAGAAAGGAAGCGGTGGATATTCCAAGAAAATCCGGATCCCGAATGGAGATTTCCCAGGTGGAGAGACCCCGCTCGGCCAACACACACCGCCAACTATCGCACCATTACGTCGACGGACGACGTGATATTCAGCGAGACAAACATGGACCACAAACACCACTCGTACCCTTCAAAGGTATCTCAGAATTTATGAACCACAGACCTTACATGTACGCCCTGAAAAACATCATAACGCTATAAGCTAAACCCATCAACTTGCGCAACTTCTGACTAGGCACACAAACGATCAAACTGATAAACTGAACATTCGAAATTCTCAAGAAAGCGCTCAAACAACCATTTTGCACAAAAGTTTTCCAGTGTCCTTCCTGTTCCTCCTAAAACCTTTTCTCGTCTATGTTAATGGACACAACAAGAAAATCCATCAATAAACCCCCGTGAAGTTTTTATTAATGCAGTTCAAGAGAAAGAATACAGTCCTCATCAACAAACAAATTCAACCACTTGATCCATAAAACACCTTTAAACAACAAAAACAATTTTTTCTTTTCTGAGGAATTAGCAGTGAAAAAAGAACAGAACCATGGTAGATCAGAAACAAACAAAAACAAACGAACATTTCAAATCATAAGCCGCAAATACAAATTCAAGGAGCGGAAATAACAGTGGCAAACGATGAGCAGGATGATGTGGCAGAGATTAACATCCACCAATAAAACAGTTATCGCGCCTCCTTGGGTAATGCGTGGGCACTAAAAAATTTTGCTATTTTACCACTGCTTAGCGAAGAATGGGCAGAGGGATTGACCACCCTTTGGGAAATTCATAAAATATTTCCGTCACCGATTTCGATTCTTCAATACGAAAAAATTACTGGCTGTTCACGCAGTAAAACTTCACTCTCATTACTAAAACCTCCCCATGTTCTTCAAAACCCCAATTTCTTCAACCACCCCTTCCCCATGCGCAATTTTGGGCTCCCTAATGTCCCATCCCATCAACTTAACAATAACGACGACTAAGAAATGCTCAACTCAGACACTTGAAACATTGCTGTTACAAACCGGATGATCGGACAGGTAATGCAACAAACCATTGCTTCAAAGTGATTCACGACGATTATATTAGATCGAAGCAAAGATGGCGACGACAGCACTGAAGCGAGAGTCACAGGCAACACGCTCACCTACTTTCCAAGGCAAAAACAACATTCATCACAAACCCTTGACGAGTTTTCCAGAAAAAGTTTTCAACAAATGTCCTTGCCGCGTTAGAAGACAGATCCGGAAATCCCCCTTTGAACTCCCTTCATGCCTTCATTTCACTGCTTTCGACTCCCAGTCTGCTCTAATTAGCTCGAACGCAAAAATACCACTTCGATTGCCATCAGTTGTCATTTTTGCACAGTGCGAATCCGCATTTCCCAATCGCAACTAGAGTGCAATATTGCATTCCAATGCGCATATCACTGCTTGTGCTCCAAGCTGCCGCTAATGCACGACCTCGGTGTTAGAGTGCTACACATATCAGGCGCAAAATGAAAACGACAAAATCGCATCATGCAAAAAACAGCGATTGCCATACGGCATACACTCTCCCACAGCGAACATAATTCAATACTGCTTTCCTCGTTAATCAGTTTTACTCGAAAACAACAGTATTTTTTGCTTTCTCACTCATTGCTACGCGCAAAATGAACCGTAATCAGATGCTCGTATGCAGAAAGGAGAGAGGATCCATCGTAAGAGAGTGGAAAATACAGCAAGCGGATTCCGCTTCAAGAACCGGAATGTTAATTTAAAAAGTGCTTAAGTGTATAACACACTCAAAACACGCAAAAGCCACCCCGTGTGATGCCAATAACCTTATATCACCATCTTCCTCGCGTCAAAAACTACTCTTATAAGAAAAGCACTTTCTGTTTATGAGGCTTTCAACATCCCAACCAATTAGTGCATTGCGATAAAAAAACGCTCCTGCGTTTAAACTTACGAACAACTCCAATTTAAATCATTCTTTTCAGTTCAAAGGATATCAAAACGAGTCAGCGAACAGTATTTTGCATCATCCTTTCAGCGTAAAAAAAGGTCCCCGTTAATGAAATGGAAGTGTGGCTACGCATCACATAACAGTTTTCACAATTTTCGGAAGCAAACGACAAGAGCAGCAGTATTAAGTAACATACAGAAACCACAAACCTTATTTCAAAAAGAGAAATGCCCAAACGATTACTCTAACCGAGCAAACGTCTAAACAGTTACCGAGACGAATTTAGAAAGAATCCAGCTTACAAGTCACAAATCTTGGCGACGGAACAAGTACTTCAACTGGCACATTTTTAAACACTGCATTTGGATGAGCTTAGCATCATAGCCATCCCTTTAGAACTCGTCCAGGCTGGCTGGCCTGGACGAGCTAAATTCACCCCAGATTCATCAGGATAACCCTAGCTAAATAATTCTAAACTTCCACCCATCCCCATTTCATAAGCAACTAGCTTTGACTGCATTCAGAAATCAATTTGCGCCTTATGCACCTTCATCCTCATCATCTGTCACTGTCTGTCCCAGCTCGATCAGTCTTTGCCTGTACTGCGATAGTTTGGCGTCTTGGTCAGCAAGTAGTACCAATAAGTCCTCTTGTTCCTTCTTCAACGAAGCTAACTCTTCGTCATCGTTGCCCTTAAACCGACCATCAATCGACATAACGTAAACTGCGAAAGAAAATATTCGTCCCCCGAGGTGATCTGAACCAGCCAGGTCCCGCTCATCACCTATAGCCTAATAAGCCGAATTATTTATATAATGGCTTCGCTCGTTCCCTTTCAACAAGATTTTTTGTCCCAATAAATTTAAAAAAAAATCAAATCTAGTAAGCCATGTGACACGAATAACTGATAAAATCTGGTGATCTACACATACCACAGATGAACTTACTAAATCAATACCCCACTGCTGAACAGCAGTCGAAAATCACAACTTCAAAAGGGTCGAAAATGAAGTTGAACTCACCATCACTCAGACCCGAATCGAAAATGAAGTTGAACTCACCATCACTCAGACTCGAACCTAAGTTCGGATACTGAGAGGCTGACAAGCTCAACTACGACGGATTTCCCCAATCATGGTAGATCAGTGCCAATGCAACGATACTTACATGCAATCGATTAAAACAGCGAAACACGCACCTTACTTTGAAGCTCCGCTTGATTGGAAGAACGGGAAGCAGTAATGGCTGCTGAGTTGGAGATAGCTGCCGCAAGCTGAGTCTCCAACTCCCGAATTTTGGTGTTCACCTCGACCAGCTGTGCACTCGTTTCAGCAAGCGACGCGCCCTGAGCTTCAAAAGATTGCCACCCGTAGGTGAGCTGCTCCTCGAGTTGCCTAACCTGTGAGTTCAACTGCTGAACGACCACCTCCTCGGCGTTGGGTAACTGCAACTAAATTCGCTCCTTAATCGTCTGGTTAAGCTCCCACAGAATACAGTTCAGTGAAGCGCGGTTGGGGTCACGAATACGTACTACCTGTTCCTTACGATCCTTGAACCTATAACTTACTGAATAACAGAAAGGAACATTTATGCCTAAAAGCTAATGCCGCCTCCCCTCACCTTTTTAAATCGCCTTGCCCATAAGAGCGAGTCGCCGCCAAACGAGCCAGTCACCAAAAATTCAGTTTTATTTAACGATGAATTTTCAATAACTGTGAAAGTTCTGTCACTAAAGGCATTGTGAAAAAGAGGATGAATGAACCTCAAATGGCCAGTAAAGCATAATAAAAGCACTTTCTCGATAACGATTGCAAGAAAAGCTGACAAAAAAGCATGAAATAACGTTAAAAATGCCAAGAAAAAGTATTAATATATATGCGCTCCTTCCCCCACCTCCCCTCCCCCTCCTCGCTCTTCAACCTTATGGATGGGAAAGCTAAATAGTTGGATGCATCGGTCGAAATTAATCGTCTGGTTAAGCTCCCACAGAATACAGTTCAGTGAAGCGCGGTTGGGGTCACGAATATGTACTACCTGTTCCTTACGATCCTTGAACCTATAACTTACTGAATAACAGAAAGGAACATTTATGCCTAAAAGCTAATGCCGCCTCCCCTCACCTTTTTAAATCGCCTTGCCCATAAGAGCGAGTCGCCGCCAAACGAGCCAGTCACCAAAAATTCAGTTTTATTTAACGATGAATTTTCAATAACTGTGAAAGTTCTGTCACTAAAGGCATTGTGAAAAAGAGGATGAATGAACCTCAAATGGCCAGTAAAGCATAATAAAAGCACTTTCTCGATAACGATTGCAAGAAAAGCTGACAAAAAAGCATGAAATAACGTTAAAAATGCCAAGAAAAAGTATTAATATATATGCGCTCCTTCCCCCACCTCCCCTCCCCCTCCTCGCTCTTCAACCTTATGGATGGGAAAGCTAAATAGTTGGATGCATCGGTCGAAATTTTTTTTTTTACAAATCTACTTCAACCAAAAGGTAATCAATCCAGCGATCAAAGCATTCAGATGGTGAAGTGCTTTCAGGCTTACTAATACCGCTTTATTTAACCATTTAGGTTTTTAATCATTGGCTATATCTCAGCGCCTCAGCCGGTAGTGCGCCCACACGTTACGTATTTGCATAAAAACGAAATCTTAGAACGAACACACCTGCGATATTTGATACTGTTGCCATTGCTGGGCCCACTGCTGATACCGCTGTGCCTCAGCTTGCCACTGCGCTGCGATGCTTAAATGCGGTTGCATACATCATGTGCACGAAAACGCAAAACCATAATAATAAAAACATCAGGGCTGTGACGCACACAAAAGCAGCACTTTTAGTCATCGACAGCCGCACGTTGGCCTACTCAAACAGGAGCCTAAGCAGGATTCATACCGACTAAACGGAGCAAGAGAACAATTCACAACACACATTGGCATGCTCCCTCCCTGTTCCAACTGGTCGAAAATTCTTGCCCATCATCGCTTCCGGACCGAATTCACCCCTCTGTCGTTCGCGAAAACAATCCGAAAAGGCTTTCTTGGTCTTTTCGGATCAAGTTTTCAGAATGAAGCATTTCCGGACCACGAATAGCTTTAAACTACCGAAACAGCCAATAAAAATCCTTTTACTGCCGTATAAATATGAAGGAATTGACGCCATTGTTTTTTCTCTCAGAAAATCCCCAAAATTTCCAATTTATGTTTATCGACCTGCTGGCTGCGTCACTCAACGAAAATTCTGAAGTCTGCCGCTGACCTCGGCCTCCTGGTAAGGAAAAGAGAAGCAGGACGCCATGTGTTACTGGAATGCCCACATTCAACAATCAAAATAAGGGTATTTTCACGCACTGAAATCTCTAACCCATCATTCTCTCAAACTTTTGCTGCCATTTTTATGCATAAAAATGAACCGCTCTCGCTTCGCTGCACCTGGCTAAGAGTGCGAACCTAGGCAAGAGTAGGGAGTTTACAGTTAAGTCAACGTGCCATCGACACAAACGAAAACAGCTGCATTCAAAACAAAATGAATCTAGCTTGATGTTAGCGAAAAACGGATATCTCTACATAGAAACCATTTGCCCTAGGAATGTTACGATGGCGAAGATTAATGACGGGACAGGCCACTCCACATCATATTATGGTCCTAAATAACTCATTTTTGAAGAGAATAATCCCGTCGATGCATGCGGCACACGAATCAGTCGTCTTTCATTTGATGGCTAAATACAGTCGTACCTTTTGAAATGTTCAATATAAGGCTGCTCGGCTTGTTTCCGCTCGTTTTCGAGTTGGCATTGCTCTGCTAATTTTTTCCTTAGTTCGGCAACCTCGCGCTCAGCCTCATTCCGCTCATTCTGAAAAACCAAGCGTTGCAGCACTTTATCACTTCAGATAAGCTTGAACGCGACGTCTAATTAATAAAATAACGGCATGGCTCCACTTCTTAAAATACCTTCCAAAATACCCCTCATTAATGCATCTGAAGGCAGAAATGGGAGCAGGCAGATATTGATAGCGCAACTCGTCAATAAGGCAACAAGGCCATCTTAAGCCGACGTTAATACCGCTTTAACCAATATTCATTCAAACCCTCTCTATATAACATATCTTCATCTTAAATATACCGTTTTAAAATCTAACACTTTCGTGTTATCACAATAACTGCCCGCTGTTGATGCAGCACTTACGCATCCTATGGGACATTAAGTCAGTGCTACTCTCCATGCTGGTTGTTGCTTTGCTCCTGTTAGGCGCACAGTGAGCTCTCCCGTAGTGTAACGAGTGGAGAAAAAATAATAAAACGAGAGGTAGATAATAAGAAATAAACAACGTACGACTGTGCACAAGGATGGAAGAGAAAAATCCAGAGTTGAACGAACCGCTTTAGAGGCAGCCAAATCTGCGGTCAGTTTCTTAAGTTGTTGATTGAGGATAGCGATGGTTTCATCTTGACGCTTGATTAGCTCCTTGAATGACGCTACCACATTTTCGCTGCTTCCGTTTATATGAGATGACGAGGTGTCGCCAACGGGACGCAAATGTTTCCCGATTTGACCTAAACAAAAAAATCCACCATCCAACCTCCACTAGAACCCTCTCTCCCAGGTTTCGAATTCAAGAACTGAATGTCAGGCACACCTTGGTGTTGCAACTGAGGAAAAAGCGAGAAGGGTTTATAATGTATCTCCCTTTGATGGCCCGCTCGCCTGCTTCTCTTCTATATTTTCCTCACTGATAAGTAAGCATCCACACTTAACGAAATTTCAGCACAACCTCTTCCATACAAATCTTATAAAAAAAGATCCTCCCCATTTACCGACCGACATTTCATAAAAGCCGAGATCTTTCATAATCGAGGAAAAAAGCACCTGACCATTTTTCACTGAACATAAATGTTTCTGCATTCTTTGATCTCAGAAGCGCCATAAACACTCGCTGCAAAAATGCGTGCAGCTTTTATGGAAAACATGAAATTACAGGAAAGCAACCCTCCAGAATCTTGAAGAGTTTAGTGAACTGAAAGTCGAGCAGCATCTCCTGTGCATTTTTGGACAGCGGCTGTGGCTTCTGCGCAGCCCGCACGTAATGCTCGCTTCTCGACACTCCCTCCAACAGCTCCAGGATCTTTTCGTTGCCTACCCGACGCTCTACAATTACACTCAGCGAATTCCTGAAAATGCAACCACTGTGCCATCATCAAGCACGTTCCTGAAAATATCACAGCGGAGAGCACGGAGCTGTGAGAATCTTTCGTCTACGGTCTTCTAAATTCCTTGCCTTCCCATCAGTTTCTCGAGCCTATAACGTTTTCTGGGGCCCTCAACCACCGATATTTTTCTTTACGGATCACGAGCCTTCCCGCCCCCCTTCCCTCGCCTCCCGCTACACTTATGGGAAAAAATACGGTAGTTGAATACACTTGGCTAGCGACCTTTGACATCAGACATTCCTGGAGATTCCCATTTTTAACGCCCACCGCTATCCCCAAAGAACAGTGCGGTATCCATCTTTTCCTCTCAATCCCATTCCACTTCAGATATCACTCCTTGCCAAACGTTTTCATACGAAGCGAGTAACTGTAACGACGCTTTCAAACAACCCGTCGTGTACGAAATAAAAACCCATTAGAACACGAAAACACTGGGCTACTTTCAACAGCAACACAAATCACTGGCATCATTAAATGAATGGCTAACGCTTCTGACGATCTACCACAAAGTTCACGCACTCTCCTCACCCTCCCCCCCCCACCCCTCCCTTCTTGACAAAATCGTTTCGAGAGGAGACGCCATACCCTTCTATGCACTCCCCACCCATATCATGCCTTCGTTGGCAAATGGCCGGTGACTCATAGCGAATAGCGAAGCACAGCTATACGATAGAAGGCGGCAATGAAAGTGCGTTAAGAAATGGGGTCAGCGATTGATTGGATTGAGCAAATATCGCAGAGTACAGTATGGTGATACCTAAAGAAACAGTAAAACATCGTCTAGTCCAGTTTAACGCGGAATTCAACCCCCTTTTGTTCCTCTTTGGATGACACAACCTTGACGGACACTTAGCCCTCCCCTCCCTCCCACTAAAAGTTCTCACTACAAACAATTTTCACTCCACGAACAAATTTTTGTGTGATAAGTTGATGCAATTCATAACCATCCAATCCATCTGAACTAGAAGAAAGAGCGCTTATATGAAGAAACGAGAGCAAAAATTAAACGCACTTGCTATCACTGTTCTGTTCGCCATAAAGAAGGCATATGGCAAGCACGAGTGCCATAAGTCCCTTTGTCACCTGGTTCTCATCCTCCGTCCCTTCAGCACCACACTCATCTGCAACTTAAGCAAGTTAGTAGTCGTTGTGTTACGTTATATTTTGCTTCAAGACAAATCAAAGTTAAAAAGAAATTGGAAGACAGTATTATCCCTGACACGCGTTCACTACAAAATGTTCGGTGGCGATAATAGCATGCTACTAGATATGGCCTCAAGGATAAGGTCAGGCCGCAAAAGCCCTATATTTATAATAGCCGCAATAACTGTTGGCAAAGCACCAAAACAAACTGACCGATATGAGTTGTCAGGTACTGAATGCTCTCATCGATTTGCACGAATTGTGTAACGGCAAGCGGGCAGTTGTGCAGCCAGACAGCAAGAACCATCAACAACGCACATCTGATCTGCGGCTTGCGATTACCTAGCGAAACCTTTAAAAAAAGACCCTTCTTTAAAATTAACATGACACTCATAGGTCAATTACAAAATGCGCTGTCCCTAACCCTTCCCCTCAGTCTGAAAATAATAATTTTATGAGGAACAGATGGATGCATGGGGCGGCGGGGGGAGGGAGGGGGGTGGAGGGAAGTGGAAATACGAATATATCAAATTGCACTGATGAGCGAATGTATTTTTAAAAAAAAGGAATAAAATCAGAGTACTTTCCCCTTCAACACAACCTTCCCCTTATACTCAGGCCCTGTCTTACGCAGATGGGAGTTCAAGAGGAACCCTTTCTCGAATTCGGTCATCCCTTGAACACATCATTTCAAACAAAAGTTGTCTCACATTTGCCCTCTTCCCTCTCTCCTCATTTACGCCACTTCGTACAAACCCAGCCCCACAAATACAGTTCGTATCACTCGTTGCGAGCTGAAAGGTAACACTGCGATGTCGATTTCGAAACAACACCTCGATGATGAATTCGAGGATATGAGGGATAATGAAGCATACCAGAAGAGTGGCAATATGGCAGAGTAGCGAAGACGGAGCTTGCGCAGAATCAGTAGTCAGCTGAACCCTCAGAAGCTGCTCTTTGAGATGATCGGCGTCAAAGATACAATGCATAAGACACATGCAACCCATCCACACCTCAAAATCCCTAAGCGTTCATACAAAAATCTTCGCACTTTACAAACAAGTCAAATTTCAAAAAAAAAAAACACTCCTTTTAAATCCGAAAAACGACTCCTTGAAAAACTGTTAAATTGCTGCTAATAATGAAACACCCACTTTCCTTCAAACAACTCCCATCCACTCATAACCAACACCGAACGCCTATAGCACCTGCCAAAAACCAGCGAACTGCTATTTGAAAACAAAATCCAAACGAAGGCTTCTGATTCAGCTGAATATCTTGCAAAATCGCAGTTTCTAATTCACGAGAAAAAAAGAAGTGTAACAGCAGGAAAAGCAGCTCATGAAATGTTCGCAGGACGGTTTTGAAAATACGCGCCAACACTTCGCTTGAATAAAGTAATACCTGCACTGACTCAGAGCTCATGATAGCTGAACAGATACACTGTCCAGTGGTGATTTGCGAATCACTGGTCACACCCGACGGCAACAATGTATCGATTACCTACAACACCAATTACTCTTTGCTCAGTTACTTTGAATACAGCTCCTCTCTGGATATCTTATGAAAAATACCGCTCCTACATCCGGTCTAATAATGAACTATCTTATTATCGAGATAATAAGATAGTTTACCATTTAGACGAGCGATGAAACTGGTTTCAGCTGGATATCAAAAAGCTGAATTCTGCCTAAACGTCCAAATACTAACATAAACGTTCGGTTCAACATGACCGCAAAATACCCATATAAAGGCTGTAGAACGCCACAAGGGATCATACAGACCGTATGAGCAATTGCTCAGATAAAACGACTAACTGTTAACACATGATCATATATGAACAGCACACCTCCCCCTCCACAATTTTAGCAAAACTTCCACGTGAGATTTCCCGGTCCAGAAGTCTTAAGTGCCATTATTTCGCAGCTCAACTTGACTGCTTTCTTCTTTCGGCTCCATTTTTCTTATGATTGAGACCTAGAAATCGATAGGCATCTAGACCTTCCGTCAGCAGAACAACTGAAAAAGGGCATCGTTCTGTGTTGACCGCTTGTGCAAATCGATCCCCAAACAATTTTCCTGTTGGCTTTATATACACCAACAATATAATAGACTAGCCTTTGTTTTGCCGAATTCGTTATCATACAAATAGGACAAGAAGCAATAAAATACAGCACATCGCAGCTTGAAAGGTTGTTTCTCTGTCGTCATCGATATCAGCAGAACCAATAGAGACGGCCTGCAACAATACACACTCAAAACAACTCTTAACGAGCCCTACATGAAGCACCAAAAAACTAATTCGAAACCAAACTGCAAAAATGTCGCAGATAAGATGGCAAGACATCCCAGCACGAACAGTTTGCAAATATAGCCGGAATTACCCCCACGCCATCCTACTAGAAACGTCTAGAGATATGAGGAAACAAGGTAAAAAAAAATGCAAAAGCTAATGAAGTATTTGAGGAAAAATGGAGAAGTTTTCGTTCAAAGTGGCAAAATAAAAGGGATGACGCCCGATACTCCTGCTGCAGACGACCCGGTATTTCGTAAAACAGTTACGTCAAGAAAAACGGCCATAAAATAAATTTGTTTGAACTTGACGAGGGAGAAAGGGGATCAACAACAGTGTTCAAACAAAAACGACAGAATATGGAAACATGAACAATTTGATTAGCACAGCGAATCATACCGATTTCCAACGTTGGTAAGTAGGTGACGAGCCGCGAAATACTCCTGATTGGGGTAATTGCCGCGAATAACCTCCGCCACCGCAATGATCGTCTCAGTCAGTACTTCCACCGGCACACCTAACTCCGACAGCAGCACACTGCACAGCTCACCGAGCATACCTCAAAATCTTCGCAACCATTCACTCAACCGTTTGGCTTCCCCTCCTTACTGATCATAAATTTGGCTTCATTAACTCATCGATGAAATCACACTTTAACCAATTAATCATCCGTGAGCATAGATTACTTAGTAGCGCGTTGAACAGAAAAGAAAAATTGTACATTCTAATGTCTTTAAAGATGCCATTCCCACAAACGCTTTCGATGATCTACGGCGGACAGTGATGAGATCGAAAAAAACTAGAACCATATATGAAACCCAATAAAAAAAGAAAATTGAAAAAAAAACTCAACCTCCCTTGTGCTATTAACGTTCCACGCTTCGCGCACCTCATCTCCTTTGCTTATCAAGAGCGAAAATTAAACAACTGGATACTTTTTTTTGCGTGGATAATATCACACAAAGCTCGAGAACAAAGCAAAAATTCATGATCAAAGGCCAAATACAGAAAGAAGTCAGTCGAAAAGTTCGATACAAATATACTTGGGCATTCGCTAAAAAGATTGTTAACAAAAAAGAAAAAACAGAACCCCTGAAGCTCCAGTGGAAGCAAACAATACGGTGATTTAGTACTGGGTAGCACATACAGTCCCTCGAAACGGATACCTCCGAGACGCCTGAAAAACAAGATGAGGCCTCACCCGACTGGTTGATGGTCTTCTGCGCAGCGTTGGTATTCGTAACTGCATTCTCACGCGGTGAAACCAAACTGCGTAGCACCTGCAGCAAGAAGATAACGTTGGCGATCTTCTGTCGAGGCCATTCGGATTCCGATTCTGCCTCCTCTTCACCCTCTCGACCAAACAGAAAACTATGTAGCATCATCGCCAGACGCTGGATAAGACTGCAAATTATTTTGATTACCATGGGTTAAAATTGCTTTGATTATGCGGGAAAAATGCTTCTGCTGCACACCCGTATGATATAGTGCGAAAACGCAAATCACAAACCCCATTTTCATTTCATCGCTTATCGGTTTGCTCGCAATTCTGACATCAGCGGGTTTCCTTTTCCTTTCCCGATACCTACCTGCTCATTCCCACACAACACTATACCCATAACACAGGAAAAGGCAATAAAGTGTATGAAATTCAGAGTGAAAAATTCTCACCTTGCTTCACGAAACAGCTGCTGATTGCTCGAGTTTTTCCGCAATAAGTTCAAAATGACGAAAAGGCAGTCTTCAATCACGATGCCTGTGAAGGAAAGAAAAACCACTATAAAAAAAAACAACATCTAAAATTACCAGTAAATTTTAGAATGAACTAAACTAGCGCAAAATAATTCGTCTTACTGACTGCAGTCACATTACAGATCCATTGAAAGGATAACCGAGAGCATCATCTAGACAACTGGACTAATCCACGATTAGCTAATTTTGTTGGTGAAGCCGCCTTCACATCAGTAAGCAAATGGAAGTACTGCTCTCCTCCTCCCTTCCCCTGCTCACTTCAGTTAATTTGTTGAAATTTAAGGCGCCTATACGAGGAGAAATATCGAAAATTTTACAGGCCGATAAGCAAGTGTCAGACAACCCTCCAACATGGTAATACAAGCAGTTGAAGCTCGCCGCTTTCTTAAGCGTGGCAAAGAATAGTAAGAATCTTAAAACATACGACCCCAGTGAATTAATAAATTATAATAATGATCATTCATTCATAATAAAAGAGAGATAAATGAGAGCGAAAAACGAACTATCAACTGGTTCGACATCGATGATATCGAAAAGCAGCTGGAAGGCGTTTTCGTAAGCCAGCAGCTGTTGAATCTGCGAATTGGCCCTACTCAGCTCGCTTAGCATCAACACCGCACTGTTGCGCACCACCTGAAAAATTATCCAATTTCAACAGCCCCACTTATTCTTGCGTTGAAGGAGGAATACAGTGAAAGAGAAGATGCGAGAGGGAGGAGGGGGTTGGGGAGGAGGGGAGGGAAAAGAAGGGAAGCGAGGAAAAGAACAGATGACTTCTTTAAAAGAACGTTTACACTACACGTTAGCAAATCTCAAGATCTCAAGAAGGAAGCAAGAATGGGAGAAGAAAGGAAGGGCATTAAAAAGTTAGGAAAGAAAAACAAATACTGCATGTGAAAAAAAGAATGGAAATAAACACTGCAATTAGATCAGAACGAAATGCGCGATCAAAACTCAAAAACGTTTTCTGAGACGAACATTTGAGAATAAAGAAATCATTTTTTGTTGGTCAACAAAAACTTCCGGTTCGTATGCTCCTCTTTCAGGAAGAATCGGGAAGACAGAGAGAGGGAGGGGAGGGGGGATACAGCTTTTCCCACGTAACACAAAGAATTTAAAAAAAAACAAGAAAAATTTCAAAGGTCCGCGAACCCTAACTGTCCGGTTTGCTACACTGCTCAGTTGTTTAACTGTTTTCGATGGGCAATACGATGAACAAGTATGTTCATTTGGCACTTAGTTTCCCTCTCCCTCTCTCTCCTATGCACCCCGTCGTTAAAAAGAACGGATAAAACACTTTAAAATTAAAAGAAATCTTTTGGCAGCTTTTACGCAATGTTTTATGCAGGAACGATTTGTTTACATGTGTATACCTAAGTGTATACGATCAATCGAGTTAAGGAGACTCAAATGAGACTGATAGCGAGGCTTAAGTAGGGACGAGGTGCAAGAAATAGCCGACGCTAAACATTTCTTCACCTTACCGTGACCTGTTTCTCTATCTTTCCTACCGGTGAACAGTCCCACAACGTGACCACTGCAAGCATTTCTGAGAAAATTAGCTCGCGAGTTTCCTGACATACTCTTCTTTCATATCAACGGTTTCATCTCGTATGTCACCAATAACAACTTAATCAAAAAAGGAGTACTTCACGAGTTTCGTGCAGTATATCAACAAGACGTGAAACACCCATTGGTTCACTCATAATCGCATTTTGCACCTCGCTGGCACGATGTCGCAACAGCGCTGTTAACAGCTGCACCAACGCCCTGGAAGCAGTGACCTTAATCAGTCAGTCCTCTAACGCATGGAAAAATCCAAAAAAAATGAACGGAGTTCGATCCCGCAATTCTATGGCACTGAAAACAGGCACATTTTGGAAGCAAACTTTGATAACTGCGCCAATGTAAAACTGCCTTATGAGAGTTATGCGTGTCGAACATGCTGCGTCGAGGCTGAACTTTCATGCTAAACAATTTTAAAATCCACGCCCCATGGTGCAATATTGAATGCTGGGAGTGTTTCTTTGTGAAGGGAAGATAGTTCAACCCACTTTGTTCCCTTCAAAAATTCGTTACAGCTCAGCGCATTTTAGAGATTTCTCGTTCGCCCCATTCAGATATAGATGATCGAAGCAGAAACTGTTACAGCGCTTTAATCCTTCGTTAATCGTTTTCAAATATGAAATAAATGTTAAGTCGACGCACTACTAAATTAAAAACTTTTGGCAACAATCTGTATAGCTCCAAAAATCGAAGCTATAAAGCACAAATAATAAACGACTTTCCCAGATCTCAGAACCCGTCAACTGCACTTTAATGCCTCTCTGCTTCCGATAGATAAACGAAAAAAAATGTTGAACCCAGTTTTAAGGACGGGAAAAGGATTCGATGAATACGAAAACGATTCTCGTTGCAACTTTCCAAGTTCTTTTTTTTTTCAAACAATCGAACTGAACCGAGTTGAATAACTATACGAATAACGAACCTTCTAACATTGAATTCATAGCATTCCACAAGCGACATAATCGACGAAATAAATCCTTTCTTGCGCACGATTACCTCGGCGAGCCGTTCTCCTAGCTCATCCGCCCCTCAATAAAGATTCTTTCGATATCTCATCAAAGGAACGAACTATTTTCATCTCAAGAAAGACGATTAAAGCTGGTTGTTTTCGAGGATAGCAGCCTCACATTTTGAATCACATCAAAAAATTCCGATATTTAAAAAACACCAACCTTGGCGATATAATGTGGCATTTAAGACAACATTTACACTCTTTCCAGGACCATCACAAAAACGACCAAGCCGCACACTAATTTTCCTCTTTGCCGGATCACAGTGATAAGACTAGCGCTTGTCAAATGACAAAACCGCATATCCCATTAGGAAGGCGCATCACCTACCACCATCCGACTCCTTAGCCTAACTCTTTCGCCACAGATTTTGGGACAGAAGCAGGTGCCAAAAATTGAAAATATTGCAACTCACGAATAAACGATCCCATATTTTTCTTTTCTTTTCGGCAGGTCCCAGAACATTGGAAGAAGTTACTTGTCAAACGCTCCCATAGCCAAATTCACAAAAATTCGCCAATTTCTGCGCTGGTCCCTATCACTTCGCCAAAAGAAACCTTATGGTACTGGCAAACTGCGTATCATGTGAACATGTTTTAAGCTGCCAATCAATTGATCCACAAGCTGTCAAAAGCGTACCTTCTGCAGCTTCTTCGTCGTCACACACAGCAGCGATCAGAATCTCTAGAGTGACCGCTATAATCTCCGGATTAGTCCTCTCCTTCTCTAAAATCTCGACATATGCTGCCATTCCGATTGTGGCTACTGGAAGTCTTGCCTTCTGGAATTTATTATTCCGGTCAATTAGCACTCTCTGAAGATCAAGGCAGCAAAACATTATGCGCTTGATAATCGTTCGAACTATTCTGTGCTTTAGAAAAAAAAGTACTTGTAGCTTTGCAAGTGAATGTGTCACGTGCACTCAGAAGGATAATGACCACGTAAATAGCTGCTGGCGCCATCAACATATAATCTGGCCAATGGAATCTTCTGAATTTTGAATCTGGGGAAGAGTACAATGGCGAACATTGTGGCCGACGGCCAGCTGTCCTCATAGCTCCTAATACCCATTCATAACAATGCCCACATATGTAGCTATT
>JPKZ01002781.1:393510-433294 GCA_000803305.1 Toxocara canis | reverse complement strand
TATGCTAAGGCTTTTGACGTGGTCTGC
This sequence comes from Toxocara canis, assembly GCA_000803305.1. Classification (NCBI taxonomy): domain Eukaryota; kingdom Metazoa; phylum Nematoda; class Chromadorea; order Rhabditida; family Toxocaridae; genus Toxocara; species Toxocara canis. Next base: position 433,267 of record JPKZ01002781.1, on the reverse strand, counting down.
CACGATAAGCTTCTACACAAACTGGAGGCCTATGGTATTTGCAGTTCACTATTAAAGTGGCTAAGAAGCTTTCTGATAAACCGCTGCTTCATCGTAAAGGTAGGAGATTGCTTCTCTAACTATCGCCATCAAATCAGCGGTGTTCCACAGGGAAGTGTGCTCGGCCCATTGCTATTCCTACTGTACATAAACGATGTGTCCGACAATTTGTCTAGCATTTGCAAATTGTTTGCAGATGATCTAAAAATATATCGCCCTCTGCAAGATCCCGCTATTGATTTTCGCATTTTGCAAAATGACCTCAGTGCCTTCAGCGCTTGGTCCAAATCATGGCAACTTGACATTTCGTACAAGAAATGTCGAGCTCTTCATGTTAGTTTCCATCACGAGTGCTCCCTACGGTTGGATAACGAGGTTTTACCATCTGCAGATGATGGTATCTGCGATCTCGGGGTCAAGATCTGTCCAAATTTGCACTGGAACCTTCACTGTACTGAAATAGCTACGAAAGCTTTAAAGGTGACTAACTGTATCCTACGTGCATTGCAACATCGATGTATTGAACACTACCATAGAGCATATATTGTATACTGCCGTCCCATACTGGAATATTGTACGCAAGCTTGGTCACCGTATCTTATCAGTGATATATAAACTGTTGAAAACGTGCAAGAATATTATACTCGTATGGCATTTCGTAAATTGTTCGCGGGACCCTACACACCTGATTATAGGGCCAGGTTGAAGATGTTCGATCTCGAACCTCTCGAGTATCGCAGACTTAAATTTGACATGGCCCTGTGTTTGAAAATTGTCAGAGGTTTCTCTGATATACCCCTAAAAAGTTTATTTACACTTCTCGATCCTCGTGAACGTCGGCTACATCGTTATCAATTAGCACGAAAAACCTGTTCTGCGAACAGTGTCTTCTATTGCTTCCAGTTCAGAGTAATCCGTATTTGGAATGAACTTCCTTGTAGAATCGCTGAGGCGCAGAATCTGGGACAAGTCATACCGAACTGGGACAAGTCACTTTAATGATAATTCCCAACGTTGCGTTTTAGGTGTTATCAGAAACGGCATTCACTGGAACTGGACGCAGCTATGCACCTTACCTTGATGATCCAATGCTCCCTAAAACGACACAACGAAAACATTTCGACGTTTCATTACAACGTAATACCACTTTTTTTCATGACAACACCACCCTCTTACAACCAACACTCACGCATTCATAACATGCTGCCACAAACTCCAAAGCGTGCGTCAATCGTAGAACAGATCTAAGAACCACGTTAGTGAAACATATTTCTGACGTCGGATCCGGAGGATGTCCCACCGTATCGACCATGTTGCCTGAGCACACGTGTAGCGCAATAAAAATTGCACGTTATATTGAATATCGGGCGAGTCGATGGATTTGCTTTTCCCGTAAACAATAGATACAATTGGCTAACGTCACGAGATATTATCGGTTCGCGCATATATAATTACCGCCCTTGTTCATCTCAAATTTTATCGTCGGAAGTTGCGACAGTCTACGTTTTATTCTCTTCACTCGCTCAATTGGCTCAAAGTTCTCAGATTGAAAAAAAAAGTATAATAAACCAAGCCATCTAAAAGCGGACCACTTTTTGCAAGGATTGTTATCTCGCAGCGTCATTCAGAAGTTTGATTTTGCTCACCTCTGTTTTAATGGCGAGTAATTTTGTCAGTTGTGGACTTAAACGGTGACAAACAATGCAAAACCGCAAGAAGCTAAACAAACCCGTTCAGATACGGTAGCTATTAGTCCTCAAATGATTATCCGCTTCTAGTGGAGACAGCGAATACCGCCTGAGAGATATTTCGATAGGCCTTCTCCGATGATGCGGGGGATGGATGCGGCATAAACAAGCTTGTCATCTCCAACATTTAAACGGCATAATTTTAGAGAGATTCATCGCAGAAATGCATGCAAGGGGTAGTAGCGGGGTAGTAGCCTTCAACCTTTTTGCACCTATCAAATTCTTTGAGTATCCCCCCCCCCTCCGCCCACTAAAATTCCGTTCCGCATTCGCGCCAGCGCTTGTCGTCGTCCTCGTGACAACGATTTGTCACATTTTTCAATATTATGACACTGCCGGCATGCATTCTAGCCCGTGCCCACCACTCAAAATTTATGGTCGAAATACCATGCTGTAAATGTTTCCAAAAATGATCATTTGCCGTATCGTATTACGATATACTGTACGCGTACTACGCTTTCCGGCTCCAACCTTGTCCGAATACTGTCGCGACTACTCGCGAAGTTTGATCGAGTTTGTAGAAGTATGAATGACGAAAACATTGAGGTAAATAATTTTATAGCAAAGAAGCGTTGCATATGCATTCAAGGCACCGATAACGATCGGCAAGTTAGATAATCACAGGGAACAGGGCTGGCTCTAAGGAGAAGGTCAGCCCACCACGCCTATAGAAGCGGACAGCAGAAGGCTAAGGACGAGTCGTCTTTCAGAAACTACGAGGCAGCGTGGAATATTTGTTGTGGCTTTTTTTATGATTAGACTTGTATTGTTTAATTTTCATTCCATGTAGGTTATTGCTGTTTACTTGCTATGTGAAATGGTACAGTTTCGCTTTCTCATCATGCACCAGAATATTGTACAACTTCTATCGAAGAGACTTTTGGTGGATAGAATTTGACTTGTTGTCTTTCCTAAGATACGTAAAAGAGTTTACGAGTTTATGATTATAAGATATTGATAGATTATTCCGCTGTGCTTTGTGTTTTGCTCGTTCGTAATGCGATTGTGGCTACGTTACTCGTTGCGCCTTACGCACTAATAAAATGCAAGAGGTATAATTACCCAAGTTTGAGATTGGATAAGGACGAACGTTTGGAAGAAGCGAGACGGTAGCAGTTGTTCGAGTGAGGAGAAGTGGTGCAAGTAAGAGTAAGGAGAAACGGTGCAGGAAATCGTCGACTCAAGCGGAGCAGCGACGATCGACGAGAAGCGAGCAGGCCAATCAAGTCTCATGACTTTCAGTATATATTGATCCGGAAGAGGAAACCCGGCAGTCAATACAAATACTATACTAGTTACTACGAGGTGCGCTTGCCTTTGTGCGTACCGAAGTAGATAACCGCAATGACATGTCGTGGAGTTAAACATTACGGAACCGGATGTACGCTTCCCACAGCGATGCATCATGAACAACACCTCCACGAGCATGTGCAAACTGCGCAACACAGCCAGCTCCATATGAACCGTTTGACTTACCTCTCTATGCTGCGAGCTTCAACCCCTGTTATTGAAAAGCAAACGTTGACGAAAAACTCAAAACCAGGCACCACTAATTTAAAACTACCTTCACTGCCTACAAAATCAAATAACTGCTGAGCAAATGAAAATGCTCGTTGGAAAATGGAAATGGAGCTCCAGAATATCACTTGATGTAACGTTATCAATCACGCCCTGTTATGAAGGTATTTCACAGTTACCTTGCTATATTATAAAAGAAAAACTCAACTCTATGAAGTTTCACTGAGTCATTCACTGTTTGCCATCTCGGTAACAACTCCTTCAGAAGCCTCTCTCCACACATACCAGTCTTGGTATCTATGAAAAAATACACCCTCTACACGCTCGACCCATCTCAAGCTCCAAGGAAAAGCAACACCTGATGAGGTCGACCGTCACTTTGGCACACTGCGTTAAAAGTACGACATCACAATGCGTCGTCATAGAAAACGTCCGCAACATTACATAACATCCGCATTTTCAGAGACGGCCCAGCAACTACAACCCGACGCTTCGGATACCAATTTTCAAGAACTGACCAGTGGCTATCAGTCGTCTGCGCGTGATACTAAACCAGTGCCCTCTATTGCTCTTCATTTGCATCAATACGCTGCCCTCATCACCATCAAATTGGGATAGTGGTGCTATAATCCCATCGATCACCATGTAAGGCTGACCACAGCGATCATCTGTCAAAACCGAATGTTACCACTAGTTACTCCTCCCTTTGTATTTTTGGCCTCCTCTGAAAGGACGCATACATATGAGACGGGCAGACGATCATTTACGCTAACTCCAAATTGCACGTCAACTTCAAGATGGGATTTTTCTGGTAAATTTTATGGTTTTTTCTCCTTCTCACTGCATTCTTAAAATGACATCGTCCACTTTTGCTCAATCAACGCCTACCAGAAGTAATTCTCGATTCACCTGTCGCTTTTCTGCGTCAGCACCATGAGTGTGCATTAAGTACTTGGATGGTTGTGCTCGGCATCTGTTGTTTATTTTTCTCCATGGCAGGCATTGTACACCTCTAACCAGGTTTATTAAATTCGTGAGGATAACATGAGCGAATGCCCGAACATTACCCAAATAGAGAAAATTTTGGCTTCTCTTAGTGCCTCCAAAAGCTTGGCAATTCACCACCCAGACCATTTTAACGCACAGAAAGACGAAAGCACTTTGTTAAAGTGATGACTCCTGTATTGATCTGCGTTTCGCCAATCTGGAAAAGAAAGCATGGAACTGATGTGCACTGCCCAGCAATGAAATTCATTGCAATAAACGTTTGTAATGAATGGGATCTGGTTCAGCGCCGATATTGAACAGCCGACAAGCTAGAAAACCAAAACGATGAAAAGAGGCGTCTCACATCGACTACCACAGCGAGCGCAATAAACTGAATTTATTAGCCGCACATGAACAAATGTGTTAGGTACGCACGTACTTTGTCATTAATTATTCAGTATTTCGCGGCCTTCAGTTCTGAAATTTGCATACCGCCCAGCCAATCAGATCCCGCCACATCACCCGCCACAGGCTATATAAGGAGCACTTCTTTATTACTATTTATCTTCGTTATATTGCGGAGTTATATCTACAATAAACGTCTACTCTTCAACTTCGCCTCGGCTCGACGGTAACAACGGGGGCCATCGACAAACACAACAAAATGCATGAATTCCCGAAAAATAATTAAGCGAAGTTATTCGTTGAAGCAGAATGTTTTCTTTAAAAACACGATCCATCTATTGCTACGACACACACACGCAGGCACGCACGCGCACAGACACGCAAACGTGTACGCACGCGCGCTCACGCACACAGACACGCACGCGCGTAGACAAGCACAAACGCACACACGCTCCCACTCAAACACGCCCACACACACGCAAGCACGCATGCACACACACAGAGACACTCGCACACGCACGCACAACACACGCAAGCACGCATGCACGCGCGCTCACGCACACATGCGAACAAGCCGCGCACACACAGACGCGCACACCCGATTCTCCCTTTCGCTAATGCACCATCAGTTAGACAGAGACGTTATGCGGTAAGGCAATATATGGCCTATCGAGGAGAATTAAGATTTGAAGTAAAGAATAACAACATCTTACTCATGAGGAGGATGGGATGGAAAGTATTAAGTCGTCGCCGTGACGTAAAACAAGTTGTGATTTGCTTTCCCACAGGACAGCCAATGTCGTTACTGAAATGCGAAGGTGACCGTCAATGGGATACCAGTGTTCGAAGGATGACTGACGCAACAACTGCGGCTCAAGCGCCATCTCAAAGAAGGATGTTGCCATGTCGGATGCCGAGGTAACGACAATCGGTGTATACGACTAGCAACAAAAACCCCACGCAGAATGCCAAAAAAGAATCTTAACGACCTTAATGAAGCAGCCGTTATCGATTCCTTGGAGAAACATGTGTATTCGCTTTTATGCTTTCATAATTTCTTCACAGCCGTCCTTTACTCCGAATATTCATGAGTTACATTATAATACCGCAAGATGCGGATGCAAAAAAGAGTTAAGGCATTAAGCAACACTCTTTGAGTTAATCTGCAGCCTTAGCTATCGCGCGGAACGTCGCTGACGAGGCAGTGACGCTTCCAGTGTACGCTTTAAGAATCTTTTGTTGACCGACAACGAAGTTGGCTTCTTCCTGCAATGTATGCCGTAAAAATACAACAGAGGAAAACGAACAATGGCACAATTTCGGGAAAATGGCCATGGAGCGATCGAAATATGTGGAAAGGAAGAGGCTGAGGTCATGAACCCACTTCTCCTCTTTTGGTACCTTAAGTGGCTTATGAACCGAATGGAACGGTGCCAGTCCATGAAGGAAAACGATTTAACCCTTATAGAAGTTGTAAGGACCCCTGAGACAAGCAAAAAAATAGATGTCTGGGATATTAAGCTCAAGACAATCAAACACGTTGAAACGTACCATCCGTCCGCATAATACCACTTTATGCTCTTTTTCCGCTTCACAATAAGCAGAATTTTCCAATCGCAAGTTTTTCAATGAATGAAGCTGAGGAAGAGGGACGGGCAAGAGGATGCACTGAGATTTTTGGTAGTTTTCAAGAAAAATCGGCTGCGTTGATTAAAAAAAAGCAGTATGCTTTTTGGCACAGAACGTCGACCCAGAAATGGAGGCCTGCGAAATATGGTTCGAAAATTCATGGGCAGAAAAATTAGGTTTCTCAAGGAAATTTTCTAACTGTTCTTGAAGAGTTCGAGGCTTAAGTGGAAGTTTGCGAAAGAAGATGTGTAACTCCCCAGCCCTAGCCCTTCCATTTAATCTCGTCAATCAACGAACCGTCTACCCACTCATTCACAGTCAATATCTTTCTCGTGCATTTTCAACTTTTTCTTGGAATTCTTCATAGAACATTCATTGAGAAGCAAAGGCACATCACATAAAATGTTCAGTGCTTGTGGCAAGTGAACGACACAAAAAAACGATGAAAAAGTAACTTCTTGAACTACCATATTTCAGAAAGAAGTTCCTTGTCGCATTCTTCCTTCATATTTTTTTCCGAATACACTTGGTTCCCACCACCGACCGTAAATTCGTCAAGTAATAATCTTTTCACAGAAACACAGAAATACCTGAACAATGTTGAGGTCCAGGTTGTTTATCTTTCGTCGTCGACACTTCTAAACTCATTGATCCTTCTGCAAGCATACTTGAGCACTTAGATTTCGACGCCAGTGTTGCATTTGCTCTTCGTCGACGACTTCTGCTTAATAACTGATCGATTTTGTGCAGTTTATGCGTTCTGCTTTCCACTGTGCAATTGATTTTACTCATTCCACTTGTAGGTAGTGTCACTCGATAATCCTTGATTATTCAATGGTTCAAAACTGAAAACCTGACAAACAGCAATTCCACCGAAACAAATCGTGCACAAAGTCTCATCATTTCTTTTTGTAACTGTTAAAAATCAAACACCCGACTGCGCTCCCCTCGCTGAAAAAGAATTCAAACAAACCCACTTCAGTAGCATTTATTTCAGTACGCTTATATCTGATCGCGTGCACCGTTGACGAGTACTTACTCTGATAAGAATTTCGATTATTTCAAAGACCCATCCATTGCGCCATTTGTGTTTTTTTAACTGAGCGAGAACGCATTGAGAGCGCACGGATTTTTAAGACATTAAACAGCACCCTATTGTGCCCACAGTCGATGCATACTTTTCATCGGCGGGACGATTTTGTCTTTCCGATAACGACACAGTTTACAATCTATTGCGGATTACTCGCAGTATAATCGCTTCATCAGCTCATTCAAGACTGCTGCACTTTTCAAAAAAGTGAGCAGAAAATTCAGAGATTAATCGGAAATAGAAATAGGCTGCTTACAGTTTACACATACCGCAGGAAGGAAGCCACATTTGTTCAACTCCCAATTTTTTGCAGGGATTCGCCGAAAGTATGATATAAACAAGTGGGCAGTATAAATGAAGTGAACCAAATGCGATGGCGCAGATTAATTCAGCCGGGAAGGTTATTTGCGGTAACTGCTACATGCATTCAGCGACTGCCTTACTCTGCACCTGACAAACAGCAATTCCACCGAAACAAATCGTGCACAAAGTCTCATCATTTCTTTTTGTAACTGTTAAAAATCAAACACCCGACTGCGCTCCCCTCGCTGAAAAAGAATTCAAACAAACCCACTTCAGTAGCATTTATTTCAGTACGCTTATATCTGATCGCGTGCACCGTTGACGAGTACTTACTCTGATAAGAATTTCGATTATTTCAAAGACCCATCCATTGCGCCATTTGTGTTTTTTTAACTGAGCGAGAACGCATTGAGAGCGCACGGATTTTTAAGACATTAAACAGCACCCTATTGTGCCCACAGTCGATGCATACTTTTCATCGGCGGGACGATTTTGTCTTTCCGATAACGACACAGTTTACAATCTATTGCGGATTACTCGCAGTATAATCGCTTCATCAGCTCATTCAAGACTGCTGCACTTTTCAAAAAAGTGAGCAGAAAATTCAGAGATTAATCGGAAATAGAAATAGGCTGCTTACAGTTTACACATACCGCAGGAAGGAAGCCACATTTGTTCAACTCCCAATTTTTTGCAGGGATTCGCCGAAAGTATGATATAAACAAGTGGGCAGTATAAATGAAGTGAACCAAATGCGATGGCGCAGATTAATTCAGCCGGGAAGGTTATTTGCGGTAACTGCTACATGCATTCAGCGACTGCCTTACTCTGCAAAACAATGCCTACTTTTCAGTGATAAGCGAGTCAAACTATCGACTACCCACACAGAAATACGTAGAAGCACTTGCCGCTTCATGTGTAATCCGCTCAAGTTAAGACCTTACTCGTTCTACACTAGTGCTGAGCCAAGACAGTGAGTCTGCAACTTCAAGATCCCCTACCCCTCCCTTCCTACCCCAACGTTTCGTCGCGACTTTAACTGAAAACCTGCATGGTTTGCAAAGAAATTTTCTAGTTTCGCCAGTTCTACATTTCTTTTGCTCTGTTTTCGCACTACTTTTCGAACCAGCTCTGAGCCCTGATTAAAATCAGGCTGTAGGTTGCAATTATCAAACCACCCAAGTGTGTGAAGGGGGGCGGGAGGCGTCGCAGTGTGAAGGAAGAAAGAGGTGACTGGAAGTGATAAGCTCCCCTATTCCTCCGATTATTCTGAATTTTAACCCCTCCCCTGCCATACTGAAAAGTGACATTATCGAACACCCGTTTAGCACTAGCTGAAGGCGCAACAGGCCGAGCGAGATATCTGGGACAGAACCTATAAAATGCTCTCTAAAATTTGATATTCCATTGGTTTACGTCGCAAGCACAATGCGCCATAGGCCCCTTAGTACAGAGTCGCATGGTATCTCAACCACACATCGAAAAACGCAAATCGCCCCGGCGCAACGGTTTACGTGCCACCATTTATAGTACAAATCATACAAACAAAATGGATAACCATTACTCACTGCTCACTGACGGCGTATACTATATATTGTTTGACACAGCTGTGGACAACACTTCTCGTTAAGTCGCGGACAAAACCCGCGGTTATCGGGAAAAGAATTGAAATGGAAATATTTGAGCTGTGAAAATGGAATTTCCAGCGAACGCACGTTGTATACTTAGCAAAGCCATATTCACTGTTACTTTTGACAACAAAAATTTCCACGACAATCGGCATTATCGCAACCCTTACGTATGGCAGCCGAAGCGAGCAACAAACCATCTGAGCGGAACGTCACTCCTTTTGCACATAGCAACATCATTAAATCTTGTGCTAATCTGTATACTTTGGAGTCAACCGAACGCCCCAAAACCAAACATTACCTTTAAAAGCATAACGTCTGATTACCTGCAGAAGCATAAGCCCAACAGTTGAACAAGCTGGTAGTCGTTCAGGAAGGCCAAAAGAGATAAAACGTTCAACTGGAATGGGCTTAACAAAAAAACATAGATGTACCACACCCCTGCCAAATAAATATGACCCACTCCGTCAACGTAGAGTACAACGTATCATAAAACTAGTTGGCCCACAACACAAATAGACAGATATGCATTACGTGCATTCGTAAACATATCCCGATGGGAAATTCGACTGAATAGCGCAATGCAAAGAAATATAAAACCACTATTTACACACGTTAAAACCTCGACAAGGTCAGCAAGAAAAACGCACAGCTATAAAAATTGCAGTTGAAAAGGCACTGCACGATGAAAGATATTAAGTGAAAAGTGGAACGAAAGAAAGGTGGAAAAAAGAATGAGAATAAAACAATTCGTTCAGGTTACCAAGTAAATACAGACTATCATAAAACGAGTGCAGTCGAAAAACAATTCAATTGCTTAAGTAGTTGTGGAATATTGTACGGTAAAAAAAAAGGCTGAGATAACAAGAGCGCAGGCATCGGAAAAAGTGTCGACAGACAGAATACGGAATGAGCGACAATAAAGCGCATAAACAGAGCTAAACAACTGCGAAATTTCAGCATACCTTCAGACAACCAATTAACGGCGACAATCACTCGTATCCTGCTCCCATGTTTATATTCACTTCTCGCCATCCAGTCCAAACTTTAGGGAATCAAGCTGAAGATGAGCAAAGCAGGACAAAGAGCTGAAGGGTGGTCGACCGGCAACGATCTCGATCATGCGGCAACGATCTCGATCATGCAACATTAATCGATCGTTAAAGACGATCAATTTCTTAACCACACAACTGCCGCTGTTTCTCTGACATCCAACTTCTAGCCCTCACAAGAGAGCAAACAAACTGTGAGCACCTCATCGAACAAAACAAAAAAAACGGAATGATGGCATTGACAGCTCTCGATGAACGACAAAACAGCACACCAAGATACGAAAAAGCATGCCAGAAATTGAAACAATAAACTGAGGATATGGTCCAAAATGGTAACCTTTTTGTGAGCTGCACCTCCACCTAACGCGTAGCACAAATGACAGTTACTTCTTGCTCCTCCTAACATACCAAAGAAAACCATTTGGTCTCGAAACGAGTCAAATCAAAATGTGATCAACTTATAAAGACATCGTAAAATATCGCCCTAACATTCAACGTTCAATAATGAAATAACACTGCTATAATAATACGCTTCCCAGAAGTGTAAAAACTAATGGAATGTTGGATGCTGCCACTGCGAACTTTCGAGTAAAGGTGAAAAGTCGTATTGAAAAAAAAAAAAGCTCTCCTGAGGCTAACCGATCTCTCTGGAAATCGTATGCGCTCGTTCTGGAGCACAAAAGCTGAACTATCAAAGCACTAAACCGTAATAACAGACAGACAAAATGGCAACATTGTGATTTACGAAAATGACAAGAATGACTAACACATGCACCAATTCCACTCTTCACTATGCAGCCATAAACTCAGCAGATGGGCAACCAATTACCGGGACAATGTGCCGGTAGTGAACTTATCTGTGCAATGAAAGTCGCCTGCCCTGATTTCCATAGCCCGATAATGCGAATCGGTTGATTTCCACAGAGGCGCATGTGACAACCATAAAATGAACGAAAATTTCCAACGATTGACCGAAAACGAATCGAGGAATCTTGCAGCATTACTTCTCCCATTTCTCATTGCTCACCCACACTGTCCCCGAAACGCGCAGCGCTTCTTAAGGGAAGCATGTAGCGGTCGGCGATTGTTGCACAACGAGCACAGCAAAGTAACAATGCCTGTGAAGCGAATATAAATGCCCCATAACTAAAGTGAACTGACGCTAAGAATGAAATATAAGCACTGAAAACCCATACATTCGTCTGTACCTGAATGTCTGTAATTGTATTATAGTTACGCACCCTGAAAAGCGCTTCACAGGTATGCGGTGAAAAAGGATTGCAAGAAGCGAAATAAGATTGTAAAGACCCTCGCCGTTCACAAGCATTAATCTGCCGTCACACTCCTTTCGCAACAACTTCACTTGTTCTTCCCCCTCCCCCCCCGTAGCATTGGATGATTTACGGCGAATATAGCACCCTAAACTGTAGATTCACGCAAGTATTTCCGAGACAGCCAACACAAACAGCCTTTCAATAATACGCTAAAGTATAAAACAGATGTCATCACTACGCAAAACCAATTTTGAACCTGACAGTCATAAGCGTCACAAAATATATGAAACAATGGAAAAAAATCACTTGGAGACCTACAGTCGTTCGACTGACCCAACCCCATTACTAGAAAAAGCGAAACGGATGACTAGTGTCGACGGTAGAATCGATCAAGACAAACATTTTTACGCTTTTAAAGTGACAAATTCGTCAGCTGTCGACGTCATCTCAAGCTGCTGTTGCCATTTCATCTCGATTCAATTGGTTCCCTAGATGCCGAAATGTTTTGGCTATTTCCACCAAAACAGAAGTGGAAAAAGTAAGCGTCGATTCGGCGTTTGTATCGCTAAGCGTTTCACATTTTTCGTCTTCTAACTATTGCCGGGGAAAAATGAACAGTGTTTGTGCGTGTGCACGAACTATATACAAAACAAACGGGAAAACAGCAGCACAACGATGATGAAGAGTTAAATAAACAATCTAATAAGCGACTATATACATGCAAACCATAAAAATACAACCCGTCGCACTGTCCGCAAAAAAACGCATCTGATACGGACACATATGATTAATTATGGTTGCGAAATAAACGTATTATAAATTTAACCCCCCCCCCCCCCGGACACTCATTCGCTTCTATTCTTTTCCACTCAACTTAATGCGTTCATTTTAGCCGATGAACTCTGCTACGAAATGTTTGGCTACAAATGAAACTAAAACTGTTTCTTCTTCTTCAAATGAAACTAAAACTGGCATATGCGAATCGTGAAAAATTACCAACCTTGGTCGCTGCAAAAAAAAATAAAAAATATATTAATTAGCGTCTGAAATTTGTTGACTGAAGCAGCCGAACGAACGAAAGAATGAATTGAAGAGTGAAAAGAGAGATGCCCAGGGACAAGTTCAGCTTACTTTACGACATTCTCGAATAGAACAAATTAACCATATAAGCATCCAATGCTTTCAACCTTCTGCGTAACCAAACCATAAATTTCACCAAATCAGTAAAATTACTGCACGATAAATTGTCTGAAAAAGGCGTTCTCCTCAATTTCTTTACGTCTTAATCGTCCGTCTCCCTTTAGAGTGCGTGCTCGAATTGACATATATGTCAGTGACAAAGAGCGTATCCAAGCAACTCCACGTAGTGACTTTTTCATTAAACACTTACGAAAACTATAGGCAAGTGTTGAACCCACACGCTCACCCTTCGCATATGGACCAAAGTTAGCTCACCTTGTTTCAATGAGTATTTGCACAGAGAATGGCACAAAGACTAACAAACATACAACAGAAAACTGGAGTCAGCATAGGGCGCTTATGTTGTAGTCGCCCACCGTGGTTCGCTTAAACGGTTTATAACCATTACTGTTGCTCCTCGCACACCTGTTGTGACCTTTTAGAGCAACTGAATCGTACATGAGTAGTAAGTAACATTTTAAAAAACTGCACGAAATAGCGACGGAAAGCAAAAAAAATCGAGCAGGACTTGCATAACGTATACACATCATAAATATAAAAACGCAAGTGCACACCTAACTGAGGCGTGGAACTGTGTGAAAGACAGTAAAATGCGCACCACTACAGCCGATATCAATAAACAGTGGAACAATAAAAGCGTAAAACGATTCGCCAATCTGACCTTGAATCCGTTCATTACTCACACTGTAGATTCACAGGTGCACAGCACCATAGAGCATCGCAATGTAATTAGTCTTACACTGACATGCGGTAGACGACTGTGCCCTCCAAAGAATAGCAGACATCAAGCGATTTCAGACAAACCCAAATACAGGCAGAAGTTGAACAGTATCAAACTGCGCCAAGTTTCTTGCTCCTTGGTATGCTGCTGAGGAATCGTGCAAAAAGCGCTCAAGTTAAGATGTGACGAATTCGCAAGCGGCACCTTCGACAACTCCGCTGTCGAGTGAGTTGAACGACAGTCTCCTGCCCGTATGGAGTAGCGTAGAGCGCGAACGTTCCGAACCGCCGTTCGACGATGCAGCACCGCCGTTGCAGGTGTCGTTGCCTAAAGGCGCACCCTCATAGTCGGGCAACCCTGAATCACGCTGGCTCTCACTTCTGCTCAGACCACCGCCTACGTGTCTGTCCAACTCACACTCTATGCGAATCGCTTCCATTTCTGTACACTCCGCTATCGACTCCCGTACATCGGCCACAAAACGATGCCTGAACAAACACCCATGCAACGACAGAACGCGTCTTACCTTTTCAACAGTACTACAATTGCTACAGATCAAAAGTTTAATATCAAAATTAAAATCTAAACATTTGCAACGTGGATAGCGGTAGGCTAAAAGTGGCATGTCAGAGGTGAGGAATTAACGTACCATACTACTTATGCAAATCAAACTTGGCTGTAATGAAAACTGTTGGTGCTCAATGCTAATCTTTTCAGCGTTTCTAGTCCTAATGTATCGAAATTGCATCGTGTAAGCACTTCTGGCATTTTTGTCAGTCCAATACATATCTATACGGTCACTGCTTACTGTTACCGTAGCCATTACTGTCTGATATGCGCAAACACGTTACGTCTACTGCAATAACAAGCGAACATTTCAATTCGTTAGAGACGCTCCGACAGCACAAGAAGCGAAACTTTGTGGGTGGTAACAGTGTGAAGAAAATGAACACTTTGAGTCATCACTGAAAAGGAGTTGAACCAAATTAACTACTACTGCCCAGAATTCAAAAAAGCTGTAATTTGAAGATGACATAGGATGGGATGAGAGTTGTGAAAAAGGCAATTCCTAAAAACCATATTGTCGTCAACATGTCTGTACAAGCAATTTAAGAATAACTAAGCTTTATGTTCACGCATCTGACCTGTCTTCATCGTTCTTCGCATTCAGCAAAATTTCCTGTCCGTCCTGACAAAAAATCGACACTCCAAAACGATAGAGGCTTGTCTCGAAAACACGAATGCGCATCCCTATCAAAGCGGCCCACATGCGGAGAGTGTACTGCGAGCATGACTTCTTCTTTGACAACATTTTTGCCATCTAAATAATCGTATAAAGTCAGAGAGTGATTCTTTGAACCTTTACTTTACGCATTTTTAAACGCAGTTCGTTTCTTTTCTTTTGCACGTAACAGCTACCAGCGAGGCTCAGATAAATCCAATCGGATTTGTCGCCTCGAAACGAATGATATTCATTCTAAACGGCGCTCTTACAACAGCCACTGTAACTACGATTTAATGGGAGTGTCTTATAAGGTGTTAAGTCTACACTATACCTCACACGAAATTAACTGATTTCACTTTGAGCAAAAAAACGACCGAATCTGCTCGCCTTATTAGTTGGCCGAGTGGATGCTGCCCGTGGAATGCCTATCAAACGACGGATATGTCGTTTACTAGGCATTCCACGAGCAAAACCTTAACACAGGCTTATCAAAAGTGTACCAAACCACTACAGAAAAGGTAGCCAGAAAGTAATCGCACCGCTGATCCGGATGTGCATTCGGCACAACAGTGGGACACGTTATTGTTACATGCCAAAGTGCGCAAAAAAAATCTAGCAAGTTCAGTTTTCTGAGACGCACCAAGTACAGATAATACAATTTTCATGTGAATCATAATACGATGAACATCGAGCGTATCACTATTTTTTTAAGTTGTTATCGAAAAGATCTGTCATAAAGATAGCCATCCATCGCCGTTATCAATTCATTAACAAAAGTAGTCTGCAGCCGTTAGCAAACCACTCGGAAGCAACAAAGGAATCGGCAATGGAAACGGCGCACTCACTGAACAAAAAAAGCACTCAATGTGTGAAGAATATAAGGGTTCAAGATGAAAAATTTCGTAATTGACTAGTCTAAGCAAAGGAACACGCGAAAATTAATCAACTAGAAGCAAAATCAATTCGACTATGATCGTGCTTGCTCGATTCATCCAAGCGAATGAGAAAACAAACGATCACCCAATAAATAACTCTATTTGTTCGTATCTACAGTTTGTTGAGAGTGAAGCTCACAAACCTAATAATTTACTAAAACATTGAAACTGAAGGGGACAACAGCGAAGAGGGATGGCGGATCGCCAGTATGGTTAGTCCAAGGAAGTATCCGATTCACACAATGAGAAATTTTGAACTCTGGTTAGGAGATCGATGGCTGCCGCAGTATGTACAATTACATCCGGCCCAAACGAACGATTTTGCGAGCCTGATAACACAGCTACTTCCCTGGCGAATGGAGCATTGCATAACTGCCACATCATGTGCACGTAAGCATCAAATAAACAGGCAGCAATTCCTTCGCGTACTATCCACCATTCCATGTGGTACGAAACCAAGACATCTCAATTAGCAATCAGCCTACCTAGCCCACTTTATCCTCTACGGATTAACGATAAAAAGGGAAACCATTTTTACACGACAAATTCTGTTGCCAGTTGCTCCATCCCTCCCCCTTCCGCTGAAATGACCTACATAGGCGGGTTGTTCGATCTGTTCTGCAAAAACAAAATCAACCACGGCCTTCACAGCGAGACAACTTCAGTTAACATGATATCATTATAAGAAGTATTTAAGGCTGAAACTTATTACACCATTCAATGCGTCCATCTCTGAAGACCTCATAATGAAGAATGACAGTTTCCACAACAAATCCTTGCAATTTGAAAGCTTTGGCAGTACGGAAAAGATGATAGTGAAACTACCGAAAAAAAATGATTCGAAAAGGCGAATAACATACAAGCAACATATCGTTGAATAAGAACACCTCGCGCTGATGGGCGTTCGGCGCTTGCCGCTTGCTTCGATCGACAATTTGATTCAAACGACAATAGCAGACGAGACGACGCTGAGGTTCAACCAGTTTCTAAAACATAAACCTACGTAACATGGAAACACTCAAATAAGTTCGACGTGCTAGATGTACATCAAAAAATCTTTTTTTGTCTGCAAAGTCTTTAGACTACCTAAAAGTCTGTAAACATAGGCTTTACCAACGTAGCTCTTTCACTGAAGGTTTTATCAATGCAGCTCTTTCACTGAAGATTAATCCTACGAACTTTCTGCTTGCATTCCCCTCCCCCTTCGCGCCTGCTGTCAGCCTATATTCTTTCCGCACGAAAATTAATCGAGACACGCCAGATTTTGCGCCGTCAAACAGTGGCAGAACTTTCACTTCTGCACCTAATCTCTGAAAGCCTGTTGAATACCCCCCCTCCCCAACCTACAAATTTCTGCAAGCAAATCTAGTTATTTTGGAACAGTGTAGCTGCAAGAGTATTTTTAAAAAATGCTTTCCGATAGTTTAACCCACCGGTTTATCTTTGCCGACGATGCTCTGATCAACTTTCATAACTTGCGTCACATGATCCGAACCAGACCGGAACTCATGCTCGCGGATCCTTTCGTAAACGCCTGTTAGTAAAGACCTGAAACGTACTGAACAGCTGAATTTTCGTATCTTAGTTCAGAAACGAATGCTGATATAATAAATTTACACCGACTAAACAATTTGCATGTCGAGTTTAAAACGTCCTTAGGATGAGAAAAATTGCTTTGAAAAGCTAATCGGCCGATTGCATTACCCCAAATAGCAACAAATCATGCAAAAAAATACAATTCTTAACGAACCGATCGATATTAAAGCCTGCGTCGATGCCTCTCAGATTTTTAATAAAATCGTCCAACTTCATCTTCCTAGATGGCTTGATATTTGGCGAATGCAAATCCGTGTTTAGCATTATAATCGCAAACGCAAGCACAAACACTGTGTCCGCTCCATGAAATGAAGCTGCTCGTTCCGGATTGCAAGCAACGTACCGACGCGAAAACACCTTAATGTTGAAAGATGCAAAAAAAGCAGAGAAACAAGATAAATACCCAAAACAGGATGATCGTGGCCGATGACACATCAGACCAGCTGAGTTAAAAATATAGTGAAAAAGTAAGCTGCTGGTTTTTGCTATATAGCCCAAATATCTAATTAATGTCTGTCAAACAACAGCTAATTTGGTTTACAGGACAATCTCCGGACAAACAACACTACGCAATGGGTTCGAGAATTCTGGTAGCCAAAACCAAATCCTACGACAACGATGGCGCCCTTGATTCCTCAGAAATGGGAGGGAAGATTTTTGGAGAAAATGGCTAAGCAGAATTGGCGTTTGGAACCAATACTACCTCTACTTAACTGTACGGTATCTATATGCTTAAACGATTCGAAAGCATTATTACGAATCGGCTTTTCACTGACCACTCAAAACTGCAATCTAAACCTTTCTATTTGGAAGTCTGAAAACATACGTTTTAGAGAATTTATAACGCTCATCACTCCTCTTACCCAACTGCTTGGTGTGTTATGATTTATTCGTCCGCTCGAGTTTTGTTTATCGAATGATATTTAACGGAGCATCTAACAGTCATCACGTCTTGCAAAACGAGCGAATAAGAAAAGTAATACAAAAAAAAACACTTAATTAGCTAAGAAAGCATGGAAGGACGAGAAGCGAAGGGGTGGAAAGGGTATTTCAGAGAACTGAATTCGAACCTGAACAATGCGTTCGATTTTTTGCGCCTCTCCGGGTAAGCGAAAGAAGGTAAGCGTATGCCGAAGTGCAATATCTATCTCCATTCCATGCAAATCGATCTCATTTATAAAATGACTGCAACAAAAGCAAGTTCTATTATTCACGTTGAATACATACTTAAGCAGTAAATTCAGATACATTAAGGTAAACAACTTCAAATAAACGAAGCAAAGTCGACGGTGCTGCAATGAAATTTGCTTTGGCGGTTCACCCAATAAACCAGTCAACTTCATGAACTGCCTATGAATGACGAAAAGCCAAACCACATTCCGGCCGGCGCTTGTACAAATCCTCTGCTAAATGTTCGTTTCGCTGCAATTCGATCAGTTGAAAACATGTGCAAGTGTTTTAAATCATAACTTACCTCCTCCCTCTCCTCCCCTCCCCTTTCCCTCAACACCGGCCGATAAACTGATGTAAAATGGCCCATGAGGTGATTCCGGGACATAAATCAAACTTACCGAACTTCATCAATCTAGAATCGGATGGTCCAAAGCCGAAACAACTGCATAAACAGATAGATACTATTTCATACCACACTTTCTTCTAGTCACATTACTAAATGATACCACTCTCTACCGAGATGCACAATTCTGCATCAAAGTTTTGCGCTCACTACTATCATCATAAAAAAATTGTTCGAGTGGGTGACAACAAAATGAATCGAACGTATTTTTAGGAATTTGAAATACTAACCGTTCAAACTTCGGGTTCCAAGGCAGAACTTCCTTGACTGAAGATTCAGAGGAAGCTGGCAAGAAAGCGAGGAAAAAGGCTGTACTAAGGGAACATTTATAAAATGACTGCAACAAAAGCAAGTTCTATTATTCACGTTGAATACATACTTAAGCAGTAAATTCAGATACATTAAGGTAAACAACTTCAAATAAACGAAGCAAAGTCGACGGTGCTGCAATGAAATTTGCTTTGGCGGTTCACCCAATAAACCAGTCAACTTCATGAACTGCCTATGAATGACGAAAAGCCAAACCACATTCCGGCCGGCGCTTGTACAAATCCTCTGCTAAATGTTCGTTTCGCTGCAATTCGATCAGTTGAAAACATGTGCAAGTGTTTTAAATCATAACTTACCTCCTCCCTCTCCTCCCCTCCCCTTTCCCTCAACACCGGCCGATAAACTGATGTAAAATGGCCCATGAGGTGATTCCGGGACATAAATCAAACTTACCGAACTTCATCAATCTAGAATCGGATGGTCCAAAGCCGAAACAACTGCATAAACAGATAGATACTATTTCATACCACACTTTCTTCTAGTCACATTACTAAATGATACCACTCTCTACCGAGATGCACAATTCTGCATCAAAGTTTTGCGCTCACTACTATCATCATAAAAAAATTGTTCGAGTGGGTGACAACAAAATGAATCGAACGTATTTTTAGGAATTTGAAATACTAACCGTTCAAACTTCGGGTTCCAAGGCAGAACTTCCTTGACTGAAGATTCAGAGGAAGCTGGCAAGAAAGCGAGGAAAAAGGCTGTACTAAGGGAACAAAAAAAAACATCGGAAACCATCGGGTACACTCCTTTTTCCTCTCCCCTCTTCGCTCATCCCCATCAGAAAGAAAACTGGGAAACCTGCAGATTCTGAAACTTGTAAACAAAGTTAGAGAGCAATCAGAAAGATAAATGCGTACTCGAGAACGGACGAGTGGAATGGGTCGTGCAAATGACCCAAATATTCACCGATCATCTGCTTGCTCAACCCCCGTCTTCCTATCAACAGCTTGGCCACCGCATGAGCGCTCTCCTCTACGAAACCCCAATTCAACAACAGCTGAATTCCTCGCGCCGGTTTCCTTCAATCACGTTATTGTAAACACAACGGAAAAATGTGATATTATTTCAAAAAATGTCAGGGCCATATGCTAAACGATGAAATTTGGTTTAAACGGAAATGAATAAATTTTATGAAAGGGACAGGACCCTTATAGAACTTACGAAAAATTCTACGAAGAGATCACTCCTCCCAAACCATCACTTCTCTTTATTTAAGCCTTCTTAAGCTAAAATCAATAATTAAAGAGACCGAATTCGATACTACACCAATGATCATGCGCGCCTAACGTAACTTTGCATACTACTCCACCTGTAACAGCGATTTTTACCTCAAATGAGACATCCAACCCAAACTCTATCAATAACCGCAAAAATTAATGGAAAAACATAGAACTAATTTGAATCCGACTTACTTATTGAAGAAATTCAATGCGATCCTGTACTGTCTTCGCCTCTGCTGGTCCGTAACTGCTTGCTGTCGTACAGCATTCGAGCTGGATAAACAGTATTAACAAAGCTGGTCAACCAAGTCGACTACAGGAGGGAAACTTGCACTACATTTCAGATAAACCTTATCTCAAAATTTCCTTAAGCCATAAAAATGGTTAACGAGAGCACAGATTCTGTCATAGTAGTCGCTTTAAGGAAAGCAACAAGCATAAAAAAGCATCTACGCTCGAAAAAGAATAACAAGCTCTGTAGAGTTCGCTTCATCAAATTTTACCCAAGCAATAAGTCGCCATTCTGAGCATGCTTTGGCTTCATAAACGACGAAAAAACAACAAGCAGAAGTAACCTTAGTGACGTAGAATGAGCAGCATGATTGTCCAGACGAGGCAGCGAGTTCGTATGGCACGAGCGTGCAGAAGACAACGACGATCGTGGCACCCAGATACTGCTTGACTGCGCCTGTGCTGCTGGCTCGGCCACCGTCCTATCGCAGCCAAACAATAACAACCTCATTTTAAAAAACCGCGAACAACGAAATACTTGCCTCTCTCCCTTTTATCCGAAAAAAGATGCTCATATAGGAATCAGTTAAGAAAACAAGGCGACAAAGTCGGAAAAAGAGGAAAACAAGAAAACCAGAAAAAATACAGCTAATGTGAAGTGCCACTATCCGCGGGAGAAAAAGTTTCAAATAAATGTAAAAAAAGAAAAAGATGGTACAAAAAGTAAGAAAGCCTCGTTCTGAAAAAAAAAAGGATGAGGAATGATTTTTTGGTAGGTAAATTGAAATTCAAGCCATTGAGCTTAATAAATGAAACGGCGAAATTCTTGTTCCTCTGCGATTTCACCGACATTTCAGTTTGCAAATGCTTAAACACCGGAAATTAAACGAAAATAAAAAAGATTAAATGAAACTGGATGAACTATGCGCCACTCACTTCTCATAGATCGGCTTTCGCTTTTTGCTGATAGAGCGCTGCTATTTGTGGGAACCGGTGTACTTTCTTAGTTGTAGCGTTGCAAGTAGTGATGCCATCGTACCAAAGAGTATAATACTTTTCATACTGTACTTGTACTTATACCAGGTTATCCGAAAAAAGATGCTCATATAGGAATCAGTTAAGAAAACAAGGCGACAAAGTCGGAAAAAGAGGAAAACAAGAAAACCAGAAAAAATACAGCTAATGTGAAGTGCCACTATCCGCGGGAGAAAAAGTTTCAAATAAATGTAAAAAAAGAAAAAGATGGTACAAAAAGTAAGAAAGCCTCGTTCTGAAAAAAAAAAGGATGAGGAATGATTTTTTGGTAGGTAAATTGAAATTCAAGCCATTGAGCTTAATAAATGAAACGGCGAAATTCTTGTTCCTCTGCGATTTCACCGACATTTCAGTTTGCAAATGCTTAAACACCGGAAATTAAACGAAAATAAAAAAGATTAAATGAAACTGGATGAACTATGCGCCACTCACTTCTCATAGATCGGCTTTCGCTTTTTGCTGATAGAGCGCTGCTATTTGTGGGAACCGGTGTACTTTCTTAGTTGTAGCGTTGCAAGTAGTGATGCCATCGTACCAAAGAGTATAATACTTTTCATACTGTACTTGTACTTATACCAGGTATAGTACAGTATCGTACCAAATTTAAAATCGCAAGTAGAGTATGAGTACAGTACAGTGCGATTTTTCGAGGGGTGGTACAAGTACTGTATGCTACCGATTTTTTGGAAAAAAGTACAAGTACATCGTACCGAATTTTGACTGTAGTTGTACTTAAAATGTACTTCACTCGCGGGAGATGCAGATTATCGTTACCGCGCTCCTACAGTTTTAAACTTCATTGTTGGTTACCGATGTGTCACGACAGTTGGCTGATGGCGATGAATTACCCAGTTGCGAACCTCAGATCGAACTTTTCTATCTTAGATATTCAACAATGTCAATTGGGGCGAAGGATTGACAATGTTGAATATTTAAGATAGAAAAGTTGTCGAGTATCTACGTCCTCACTCGCAAGTGTTGTTGTAGTACTAAGTTTTGTTATACTGTTATAGTGCCAAGTTCTTTTTTAATATTATATTTTTGCACCGCACGTCTTACAATTGCGGATGTATGGAAACAAATTAAAGTGCGGGAAATGGAATTAACGTGCACATAGTATCTCGTGTGCATACTTTCCTCTTTTCAGTATCGTTCTGCCGCTGACTTCACATTCGGTCGAAATGAGTGGGCCCGAAACTGCACTGCAGCAAGGCAGATTCCGTACCCTGTCTCACCCTGTGTGGCAGTTTTACACGATTTCGAAGAGGCGAACAGAAAAATTGGGCTGGATATGCGACTTCCGAAAAGACTGAGTTGCATGGCTCACAGCTGCAGCTAGCGCTGGCAGGCGGTCTGAAGGCGTCCGGATGCCGTGCGGAGGTCGATGCGCTGATAAGGGTGGTTGGGAAGTTCAGGAAGACACGGCTAGCGGCTGAACGGCTCCATGCAAGGTCCGGGCTGAACTTAATAATGCCCTGCAGCATCCACTGGCACTGCGGATGCTGCAGTGCATTATTACGGACATGATTCATTCTTCATGTAAATTTTGCCAGGCAGTTCCTTAACATTCGTTCTTGTTTAGGCGAACGTCGTTGGCAGTGATTCGCTTAAGTGCGCAATAGCTCCGTACGTTACGAGCGTGTTCTGCGAGCCGCCCGACTCACCTGTCAATCCGATCGCTTACTGGGAAACGGAAAAAAAAGGTTGTCTTTCTTGATCAGGGTGATTGAGGGATTCAGACCCGTTATGTGTGGGTGCAGCTCACAGGGGGATTTGACTTATTTGGAGGTAGGTTTCTGAGCAGGTTGGGGTTGTACTGAATACCACCAAGAAATTAACTATAAAATTCACATCTTTCAGGTACGTCGTGCTCTGAAAGCCGTGGCGCTTCGTGTGCTTAGCATTCCGGCGTCATCTGCCCCGGTGGAGCGAGTGTTTTCGCAAGCTGGGATCATCACAGGCGGCAGAAGACTGCGAGTGGAGCACGTGCTTTTAGAAAAGAAACTTTTCTTATATATGAATCATGCCATGTGGTCTTCAATCGACTGTTAAGCATGTTTCCTTACCATCCTTATTTCGATGTTTTCTGTTGTTAAAAGGATAAACGAACATACAGATCTCCTCATGGCTTTGCCTTTGTTCATGGGACTTCATCAGTCGCTCTCTTGCACATGGCAAACGAAGGTGCTATAGCGTACAGGCAGAACGCAGTATGAGAAAACCTCTCGTTTCGGACCACCAATTTTTATTGTCACGACTGTTTACTTTGGGTTCTCTTGCTGATGTCTTCAGTTATTCATTTTTGCAGATGGCTTTGTTGTTACTTACTTATGTTACTAATGTCTCACTTGTCCCTGAAATGATTTGTTGAGCTGTTCACATGAAAGCAGACAATACCACAATTTCCAAGAGAAGCGGCAGAATTACTTGAACATTTACTCACTTAGGTTTTGGTCAGAAAGATTTACTCACTTACGTTTTGGTCAGATTTCGAAAGTGACCAAACAAAAACCCAAACGACAACACAACTTAAGTTAAATTCCACTTGCAGGAAGAGAATTTTTAAACTAAGTTCCGCCGTTTATACTTGCGCATGTATTGTGGCTTTTGTGTACAGTTATTCTTTTAGATGCTTTCTGTATTGTGCTGTTGTTCTTTGTGGCTTTGTGGCTTTCGTCTATAGTTGTTCTTTTGCATGCATTCTGTATTATAAATGAAGATGTTTATACTAGATGTGCGCGAAATTTTCCAGTCGTTATTGTCAGGGTTTCTTCTTCTGCTTTTAGCTTCAGTTGTGGGAGGAAAAAGCCGACTTAAGCATTTCTATACTTCCATAAATGAAGACTCCACTCATACACATAGACCCTACAATGGGTGCATCTCTCTGTCCTTTCAAGGAAGGAGTGCGATTCGCGCAAACATTTGCTTGGGCTTCTGATATATGTATGTGCTGCCTCTCTTTCTTGTTTTCCGGCTCATTCCCCAACTGTTGCAGTTCATGCGGGTGCGATTTTTGCAAGTGTCCGGTGTCTTTCCCGTCCTCGTGTTTCTAATCTCGCCTTTTTGTTGTGCGATACATTCTCCAATTGTTATTTGCTTCATGCCCGTACGGTGACTTGCTCAAGCGCTTTCGATTACGATTACGGCTCAAAACAGATAGGTATTTCAACTGTTTTTCACCTTGACCGCGGATATTTTTCTCTCATTTTTCGCTAACTTCGCGTTCTTTTTCGCCGTTTCACCACTGGTCATTATCTTCTGTCCGTCAGCTCGCATAGTTTTGCTTTATTTTACTTATAAATAAAGTAATCTGTGCTCTTTTGTTCATGCATTGCAAGAAAAACTGCAGGTATGAAAAGTACAGTATTGGTATTGTACTTTTTGGACCAAAATACTTGGTACAGTATCGTACCATATTTCGGCCACCAAGTACAGTATAGGTGCGGTACGATCCGTCTTTTCAGGGGGCGGTATTTGTGCAGTACAATACCATTTTTCGAAGGGAAGTACAAGTACAGTATCCTACCAAAAAATCTGGTACGATGGCATCACTAGTTGGCAAGTGTATTTCACGCTCCTTTTTGGGTAAAAGACGGCCGTGGTAAACGTGATTGCAACTGAATTTAACTGGTATACTCTGTTACGAATAAATGTGGTGAAATTACCTCCGATGTGAAAGACGAGGAGACATGAGTTCAGCATACGGCCTATGGGCAGTGGATTCCGAAACAATGCGAGCTGGAGAAGGCGGTGAATTGCGTTCATTGGACCGAGTCGCCCGCAGCTGCGCTGACAAAGACACTGATGGATGATACCTGAACTCGGCTTCATGAACATATATTTCAGGAATGTTTAATATTACAGAGTCGACATTCCGGGCGTGGTTTCAGGAGCAGAAATTTTTTTAAAAATATCGACAAGGCATTGGTTGCACAAGCCAATCTGGTTAATGGCGACTCTGTAGTATGACGACAGGAGGAATGTACACGTCGAGGGTGAGTGGGGCAAGCTACTCAAACGTACACAAGCACACAAGATAGCCACACAGTACGAAACTTTATAAGCTCGACTTCGAGCCATATCGCCGCAACCGACGTTCGAATCTACCAGCTATCCCCGCAACAGTTGCATAGCCAAATTAATTTACACAGCCACTAAAAGTATTCCTTCAATTCCTAACGCCAATATTCTAAATACAGCTTCTAATGCAAATATAAAGCAGGAGACATCTTAATTTAGTAAGCTTTTCGGAATCGTTACACAAGATCCGTTATCGTATTGAGTTGTCTGTTTATTTTATAAAAAGAAGGAAACAATTTTAACAGTCGTTAATGCGTTTATGTACGCGTGCGCATATGTTTACACTGATTTTTGCGCTTCAACAATGCTGACGGGGATGACATAAGTTTGATATATGGAATGCGGTCGCATACTCGGAAAGACTGGGGAACAGTGCTGTTTTGCGATTACCGAATGAGGATGTTGCCACTGAACTGACCCTTGTTAAGCTGACATCAACTCCGATGTTTCAACGAACACAGACCATCGTTATACAGGTTCGTGCTGTGTAAGGAATATGGCCTATAGAAAATCTGGGAAATCTCCCCCCAAGTCTATACGAAAACCGCATAAAGTATTAGTGTTAAAGATGAAAAGACCAATATTTAAAATAGAACAACATATGTAACGTAAAAATTTATTAGCACAATTAGAATAAAATGCCCGAAAAAAGAAAACCCATAACGAAGTAACTGCATTGCACATATCGAATAGGACAGTTAAAGAAATGCAATAAATCTGAATTCATTTACCCTCAATAGAGTTTCGTTTGCCTTTTTCCCCTATTTCCGCTCAGTGTAGAGTATTTTTAACAAATATTCTTCTACAATTTCTTTTTCGGAAAAAAAATCTATGAAATTTGCGCGAATTTTAGAGTGTCTGAACGTATCATTTCAGTGCAACTTATTTGAATTGAATCAAATCTACGATCCTTTCGTTTGCTTCATGAAAATCGTCTAGAAAGAGCGTTAAATAGGATTCCATATGAAGTGCAAATACGAAAGAAAAACAGAGAAGAAAACTCGGTCAACAAAGCCAAAGTGAACACAGAGTGTATGGTGGGTACGATATTAAAGCATTGTTACCGCAAAATGCAAACGTAATGATTGCAGGTTGTTATACCCGAAACGGTTCAATATTACACATGACCATATTCAACAGCTCAATATTTAACAATCAGGTGAAATTCGGATCATATATCACAACTAACAACAATTATTCCCCTTCTAGAGGATTACAAAACGTCATTGAAAGTCGAGACAATGACCACTGCGCACCAAAACAGAGCCAACAAAATATGCTTCAGAAAATATTTTAAAAGAAAATGGATCCGACAAACAATTCTAAAAGAACAAGGGTACTACGATAACATTCAGAAATATTTGTTAACCGAATAATGTTTGCCTAGTAAACAAAAAATATATTGAAATGCATATTTCATAACGCTCTCAATAAAGACAGTGTTCTGGAACATCGCCAAAAGTCATCATCACAATTTTTGTCAGAACCTCTGCAACCTTATAGAACCCCCCCCCCCCCCCCCCCAAAAAAAAAAGTATTAAGCGAAGATTCTAGCAACAGAGGCAAGACGGGGAGAGGCAGGGTGCGGATGGGGGGAGGGGTGGGATGAGGGAGGGATGGCATTCCCTAACCTTTGCGTAACACAATTCACACTACATAATTCTCCTTCATCACTGTCCTTTTCATGCACTGTTACTTTAGCCTAGATTTTTGTTAGAAAATCTAATCTTACTGAGCAAAGTCGCCAAATGCAAAATGCAGGATAAACAAATACATCTTTAGCACTTTCAAAAAGAAACACTGATATGCGCAAGCAGAAGAAAACGCAAAAACAACAAAATCGTAAAGAAAATGCAATACAAGGCATACTGATGACGAAAGAAGATTAAAAAAATAAACTAAAACGCGGCTGAAATTGTCGCGTATATACACGTTAGCATGGACGCTGAAGATAATTTATTCAGATTGCATTTGAAAGTATAAACAGTTCTAGTAAACACAACTGATCGGGAAAGACGACTCCAGAGATCTATAACTCGAATGAGTTTTGAGTGAGCGAGCCAAAGCGACACTTTTTTTCGGGAATTTTCATAACCGCGTTTTCATTTTTCAAGAGTTCTCATGACAGTTTCCATTTTTCGGGAGTTTTCATTACCGCGTTCACTACTAAATTGTGTAAGGTATTACAAACGATTAGGTAAGTAGAACCACACAAAAATACAAAGACAGCTGTAATTTCATCGTTTCCGGTATTGATGCAGCCGACAACCATGCCCACGCATGATTGTTGTGACCAGTTTCGGAACGCCTGGTGGTCAGTCTGGTGGCAATCCATTGGCGAAGTAGAACCACAGAGGTCAAATTTAGTCCGCGAATTTCAAATGTTGAGGAAAGGCGAATGAACCCGACTATTGGCCCATCCTCAACACTCAAAATCCTGATGGAAAGGAAAGGGGGAGGTGGAGGGAAGGTGAGCCTACAGTATTTATACTAATTCTGCCAAACTACTGATGTATCTTTTTCAGTTTTGCTAAACCTTATCCTCGAAGGTGCTGGATTTTAGCTGTGCATTCAAGGACAGGCTGATCGTAAGACTTGAAAGCCGAGTTCTAACACCAAGATATCGCTGGGCTTAAGGAACGTAGAAGTGACCATGACCTCTGACATTCACTTCTTATTAGGTGATTTATGTGAGTTTTAAATGACTCCAAATCTATAACAACACTAAGACCCGTAATAAATTCGGTAGGACGAAAGCCTGGGTGCAACAGGTACGCGAAATCGTTGCGACCGATGAGGCATGTACCTAAAGGTCACCAACCTATTAGGCAACGGAGTTCCTCTGAATATGCTGTTCGTTGGGTTTACTTGCGTCGAGGGTGAGCAGATGCAATTACGCCTCGACCACTGTTGCTGTTGGAGCGACGAGTCACTGGCGTTCGCGTAGCGCGACGCATCACAAATGCGTTGCGGTTGAGCCGCGTTCACGTTGCCACTACGCCAACGAGTAACACTTTCGATGCAACGTATATGCGTAACACCACTGTTCCAATGTTGTAACGGTACAACCAAGCGCCTCCATTGCTGCATCATTCTGTACTGACGAAAAGCACGTTGAATGCGAGTTGCGGCTGCATGAGCGCGCAAACGACCTCCATAACGCCTTTCCAGCACCTCAAATAAGTGACGGTTGGCATTTGTTCGCTACTCTGATAACAGATACTTTTTTTCAGGGTTCCTATTTTTGAAGCTGTCGAAGGATCCGCATACCTAAGCCATACAGGCAAGCGTAGGAGAAAGGCAGAGAAGGGATGCACACTATTAACAAGCGACGCTGCCTTAGTTGTTCGGAAATAAGAATGTCACAATAAATCTAACAATACACTGCCAGGAAGTACGAACTGAACGCACCGAATGCTCTATCAGAGTTAGTCATAACCTGCACTAAATACGAGCCGAATGCTCGATCAGAATCAGTCACAACCTGCGCTAAAAACGAACTTTTTTATAACATGAACGAATAAGACGACATCTACGTGCATTGCGACATAGATGCATTGAACTTCACCGTAAGGCGTATGCTGTGTACTGCCGTCCCATAGTAGAATACTGTACGCCAGCATAGTCACCGTACCTTACCAATGATATTAAAAATGTTGAAAAAATATAAAAATATTATACCTGTATGGCATTTCGTAAATTGTTCATGGGGCCATAAACACCTAATCATAGGGCTAGGTTGAAGATATTCGATCTCGAACCTCTGGAGTATCGCCGGCTTAAACTTGACCTAGCTCTGTGCTTCAAAATTGTCAGGGGTTTCTCTGATATACCTTTAAAAAGTCTATTTACGCTTCTTAATCAGCGTGAACGTCGACCCCATCGTTATCAATTGGCACGCAAAACCTGTCTTCTACTGCTTCCAGTTCAGAGCAGTCCGTATTTGGAACGAACTTCCAGGCTGAATTGCTGATGCGCAGAATTTTTCCGTGTTCATGAACCGCCTCGACTCATTTGACCTCAGAGCAATTCCTCATTTATTTACTGAGTCACATCTCATATTCGTACGCTTTGCTTACTTTACTATGCTGAACGATTCTGCTTTTTCTACGTACACATGCAACTCCTTTCTTGCCATTCCTTGCTCATTAAACGCGATTCTTTCATGTGAATATGTGCAACTCATCTGAACGTGTGCTCGTGTAACTGCATTTATGTCGGTACCGTTTTGTTATATATCTTATCGCCACGTGCAACTTTCTTTATTCATGTGAATAAAGATATATGCTCTTGTGAAGTTAGGAAATTCGTGATGAGACTCATGGAATGGTTACGCAGGGAAAGTATAAAGCGGACACGTTAATCTGGCAAAATATGAAAGAAGTTAGATTGGCGTTTATGCAGAATACAGTAAGACCCAAATTTGAAATTTCTATGCTGCTTAGCACCTGTGCATGAGAAAAATAAAATGAAACCCCATGACGAGAACAAGTGCATCGGCAGAACAGTCCCGTTCAAAGAACTAACCTGAATTTGTCTTCGACTAAGATCGTCAGAGATTTCGTACGCACTGAGCATACGACTTGAGCTTGCGCTCGTCCTCCACTCGGTGATTAAAGTGGACGAATTCGACGGGACAGCATATCGCCTAGGAAACGAGGCGGGGGACATGGACATGAAATGAGCGGTGCTGAAGTAACGGGGCCAACCGCTTGCCCCCACTTCTCGTTCTTGCCGTGCACACGCTCCACACGTCTTCGTCTCCTACTCCTTTTATCGGCACCGTTCACCACACACCGTTCACCAAGCAAGATTGATTAGATCTCTAGAATATAAGCAAATTGTTCTCCTATATTTCGTTAACCCTCAAAAAAAATTTCACGAACGTCACTTTATATAAATTACAAAAGCTAGATTCTTTTTCAAATGACACATTCCTTTCACATATGAAAAAGGTGGTGGTAACAGTCCTAAGTGCCAAATCGAAAGAGTGTTACGGACTGCGACTCCTACATCCCCCCTCCCCACCTGCTAAGATGGCAAACCGAGTTAACCCTTTTATACAGTTTACAGCGTTAGTAACTGTTAATTACGTTACGCATCAATGGTTCGGAAGCAAGCCAAACAAACAAAAAAACGCCAACCGCCTTACTCAATTCAAATTCAACCGTTCGCCGACGACGTGCTGCCAAGCATTAAAGGCAAATGGATAAACGAGACAAACTGGCCAGACACCGAAGCCTTTAATGGGGTGAATGCGTTCGCATTGTCTTCATCGTTGAAGACGAAATTATGGTTTTTAATGGTCCAGCGATGACCGGCTGGTGACCGACAGAAACAACGCAGACGTAATTGTGCTCGCTCTCTGCGCTCCACTTATAAAAAGGTATCATCAAACCTTTTACGAAAATCACACGAGTTTCTATGGAGATTGGGCGAGTTCCACTACGAAAAATGCCCACTAGCACAACTCAACAATGCCCCGTTATCATTTTAACTGATTGAAAAGTTTCACTCTTTTTGTCAACAAATTTGGCATTGAAGATAAAAGGATGTGCATTTCCACCTGTTCTAGATCTTCAAGTAATTCTACAACGTACTTGCAATGGAAAATAAGGCTCGCCTAGGACGGTGGCCTCACCAAACACTCTCAAGTGCTTCTCAAAACCTTCGGCGATTACCACACGCCGCTTTCCAGCCACAGCTAAACACATTGCCGCGTTCAGCTACAAAAATTATCAGAAAAAAAAAACGAAAACGAAAAATAAAAAAACAACAGCCGGTATTTCGCCAATATAAGCACATATTTATTTATGGAGTTCCTAGAAAAAATTGCTGCGCCTTGCCACGAATGCATGCGAATACTACGGCCACTTAGAGTCATATACATCAACTACCTATCCGTCAGCACGTCGTTGCGATACCATGCTAAAGATGTGGTCGCCACCTGAAATGTTACAGCTATCGAATTGACTGCTTCCCTGCCTGCCTTTGCCGAGAAAACTTCGCCAGTTTCGCTACCTTCTGAGCGATTTCCGTGGGGGCTATCATCGTTTAGGAGGACCTTGAATGGTGGTGATGGCGCAAAAAATGCGTAGAGAACTCAGTGACACGTTACTGAGATGGCTGTGTGTTTATTCTTTTACAATTACGCGACCTCTAGTGTGCAATGAATTTCGTCCAATCAAAAAAGTGAATCAGGCAACATAGAGAAATCTCTCACAACGGAAATCAGGCGCATCGGAACGAAGACAGTCGCTTTATCTCGAATGAAACGACACAGACAAAGCTGCGTAAGAAACAATCAACACTTAACCTTCTCTCAAATTTCGGTTTACACGAATACTAGAATGAGAAGAACACAAGATGTAGTCGAATGAGGGGGTGGGAGGGGAGGAATGGGGTTAATTACACATTTTAAGTTTCAAAAAAAACGATGGTGACGATGGGGAGCTAGAATCAGAAAGTAGGCAACAGCAATAGCAGCATGAGCGGCAGTTATTATCGTCTGCATGGTTCAAAATCGAGAAGGTCAAGTGCGCAATCTTTAACGGCCAATAAGGCGTCTCAAATTGGTTCAAACAGTTATGCAGCGAAAAAAAAAATGGATTTGATTTTACAGTTTCATATTTCTTTGGCTAAAGTTTGTTTTATCGTCCACATCAGCTGTGAAGACTTTCCCGTAGCAAGATTTCCATTTAAGCGAACGCTAGCAGTAATCAAAAGAACAATTCCATTTCTTTTTAAATGTGCCAACACATGGCTTTTTTTCTTGAGGATGGCTTCAGTTCAAGCAAGATGAGCGTACGATTCAGTAAATACCATTGGTTTCGGGAGAGATGAGGTTTCTTTTTATAGCTTTTGGTTATTCACGAAAAGAAATGCTTGATCCACAAAGTAAAATGTTTTGTAAACAACAAAAAAAAGCTTTATCTCAGCTTACTATGCGCACCGGTTAAGCTTACAGTGTTGTTTCGTATCTGTGAGCAAGTCGACAAGCAAACTATGACTAAGTTTTTTGAGATGATTTTTCTAAACAAGCTCAAAAAGTAGATCAAGCGCTATTTGATATCAAAAACTTTAGGGAAAGGCCACAAAAAAGCAGTATAGGCAGACATATAAAGTGCTTTCCTCTGTGAAAAAAAAACATTTCATTGGCACAAAACTTCATTTTGGAATAGGTGCGATGAAATTTTTGTTGAATTAAACAATAAAATGGGATAAAAATAAACGCATTCGACGAACGTTACACACTATTGGTACCATATAATGAACCGCATGTTAGCGAATTTCTCTATGAGTCGATTATATTATGCACTGTAACTCATAAAATTTGATGAAAACGTAAGAAAAAAAAACGTTCAAAACAACATCACAACAAAACACGTTCTCAGCGCGAATTCTGTTTAACGGAAATCTGTTAAAAGTTTGAATAAGCAAACATGAAGCAAAAGCCTTCAGCGGTGAGCAATGTTCACGTCGTCGAATACAACGATCGGATAGGATCGAAACGTCGGGGAAGGTCTCTTGTGATCTCTAGCGAGTCAAAAAAAAACGCTAGATTTCTCCTACAGATTTCTGGGCTGACTAATAATATATGATGCGATGATTTAAAATTTAAAAAAAAAAACGAGTGGCAGGTATCAGAACAAAGGGGGCTGGAAAGGAGGTAGAATCGGATGAATGATAGCCAGTCCCCTTGCGTTTCTGTTAGTAATCGGTTTGACGACGCATGCTCAGCTGAACGACGTCGTTTACGCTTGGCGGGTCTACGGCGAATATCGCACTACAGTGCGCCAATATACCAGTTTTTGATCACCCATCGACGAACCTGCTTACTGACCATTACAAAATTTGCGTTATTTTTTCATGGCTAATCAGTGAGTAAGTTGGTGACAAGGTATGAAGGTTGGACGAGCGGAAACGATGCGAAGATGCGCATCGAGAGCGGTTAGAGTGCTGCTAAAAACGTTTGCTGCACGCAGACGCAGTTCGGCTAAGGCTCCGACTGATTTCACTGAATGTGCTGCAGAGCACAGCACTCAAACGCGCACAGTTTTCCGTTATCCATTCCACCACTACATCTCGTTAGCCCAGCA
Organism: Toxocara canis; assembly: GCA_000803305.1. Classification (NCBI taxonomy): domain Eukaryota; kingdom Metazoa; phylum Nematoda; class Chromadorea; order Rhabditida; family Toxocaridae; genus Toxocara; species Toxocara canis. The sequence goes on along the minus strand of JPKZ01002781.1, from coordinate 399,337 downwards.
CCTCGACCAGCACTATTAGCCTCTCCTTGTGCAGCACCGCAGCTTTAACGCAAACAAACACAGACCTATGCGCGCCAGTTCATCCGAAAATGTAAAAATATGACTGTCTCCTCCCTACAGTATTAAAATGACACGACTGGCCAATGGCTTATTTTCGAGGAAATAGCAAGGTCTGGCAATAGAAGAAACTGCGATCACCTACCCTTACTTCCATCCTTCTTTCGGTACCTTAATCCAGTGAATGAATGGAACCGCTGATCAAGGTTCGTGACATCTCAACCCTCTGCCCTTTTCTTACTATTTCCTTATCGACGATACGTTCAAAGTCACCCTTGAAGAAGATGTACAAGAAACGTCCAACTATATCTAACTTATGCTGGAAATCGTCTCAAGAATCTCCGCACCCACCTCAACGAATGGTCTTGAGCTGTGTGTTACTAACGAGAATGTTTTGCGTAAACCGGACAAATTTTCGCCTCATGTTTTAGCCAGTCCTAACCCTTCCCGTCTCTCTCAGTTAAAAAAAGCAAAAATTCATAATCCTCGATCAATTGGGGGATCACGTAAAACGATCACTGTAGCGATGAGCAGCAACTGGAGCAGAAGGCATCGTCGTATCATAATATAAAAATCGATTGCCCCAGCGAGTGCAGCACTGAGGACGACGATTGCTCTGTCTCTCTCCGGCCGCTGTCTTGTGCTCTTGCTGTTCACATCACGCACGAACCCGTCATCGGATGCATCAGACCGCCGGTGGCGAATCATATTCCCGCTTACAAATCCTCTCCCCCCCCTCCTCCCCCACTGGAAAAATTACATTGTCATTCCACGACTTAGAGCAAAAAAAAAGGGCAGAAATAATACAGTGCCAGGAAGTTAACAACGAAGGACAGCGAAGAGTGATGAGAATTCGTTATTTGTTTGTTTTGTTCATTTCGACGAGGACGAACACGGTAAACAGCAACGGCAACAATAAGGTCACGCATCCGGTGCAACATGAACCAGTTAAAAGCAGAGGCGATCAAAAACGACGCAATACGTTCAACAAGATGGGGAACCACGGTAACTAAGTGGACTCGCGAAAACCAAAGCAGAATGTCCTTTTGGCAAACATTTCATGCGCCTGCTCATAAAAGACGTAAGCCCAGCGTTCTCATGAACACAAACGGGAGCTCAAGACGATGTTCACAGCGTCCGCCGGAACGAGAAAATCCACAAAGAACAACGCTGCGGAAGAAAGCATCGTGAATGGTTCAGACATGGATGAAACTCACCTCACACAGCTCTCAAGCATGCAGTGAAGTGCGGCAGACGTTTGAATGACAAATCAGCAACTCAACGCTTAAAAAATTTTCAAATCCTTAGACATAATACGCCAGAACGGGCGGGAACGGGTGAAGCGTCCCTGATCTGATATCAATCTCGAAATTCAACCAGGTTATACACTGGAAAAAAAATAAAAATTTGGAAGTTCCATCTGAACACCACTTCAGTTAAGGAAGGAGGGGGAGGGAAGAGGGGAGGGGGGAAGAAGGACGGGTAACAAAGAGTAACAATACTGCAATAATTCATGTTTGCCGCATGTTCTGCATTTCAATGTGCTAAACCGTTTCTGCGCATGAATCAACTGACCTTACAATAAATATCTCGTAACTCACAGATAAGCGTAATACCCACCTTTCTCGTCCCGCTCACTTCGGGCAGGTTAATGTTACCAGACATGTTGTAAATGATGCAGCGCAACAGCGCCATGCTGCTTTTAGCTAGAGAGGGGAGGGGGGCGCGGACAGGGAGAGGGCCCCCTCCCCTCTTCATGTAGAAGCGATATGGCCAGGAAGAAACCCTGACAAAGGCGAGGGGGAGGGGAAGGAGTGCAGACCAAGATGGGCACAAGTAAAGAGTAGATTCTTTTCACCTGGACTGTTCGAAGTAAGACTCAAGATGTTTTATGTGAATCAGAAAAAGCTGTAAGATGACATGGCAAATATCGCCTTACTAACAACAACAAAAAAACTGGCACAGTTGCGCGGCTGCGAAATCACTCCCCCTGTGGTGCGGCACACGGAAGTTATTACCGTTTTAATTATGATTCAGTATTTTCATAACAAGAAAATCCTTCAAATCTCAGTTACCAGTAAACAACAGAAAAAATTCATATTTACTCGTGAAATTATCGCCGACACTTTCCTAAACTCCGAATTTTATTCCACTTTCTCCCCCCCCCCTGCCTCCCACACGCACTTGGTCAGTCTATGTCAGTTCGCTTCACTCGACTCCCACCTTTCCCCCCATCCTCAACCCCTTTCGGTAATCACTGGCACACTAGTGCTAGCGCGCAGTGCGGCTATAAATCGTAGCGAATAGAAGCTACACGTTGCGGTGTGTGTATGTGTCAACATAGCAGCAATCAATATAGCGAACTGATGTGTGAAGACCAAAACCATTCACAACGACCAACCATCTAACCAGATCGCGCCAGCGCATTCGCTCGTTTCGAAACGGTTTTGCGCTTGTCTGTCAACAACTGACTGTGTTCGCTTATATTTGTGTAATATACAGGTTAGGGGCAACTTGTTTTCATTGCCTACAAAGTCACGTTCTTATGAGGCAGGTGCCGAGCGGAATTTCGGTAGAGATGAGCATGTCATAAACAGCTGTTGTTGATATTCGTCGAATCACTTAGCATTTATTACATTTATAATCCAAATAACAACAATTACGGTCGAATTGCGGCCATCATTTGTTAATCTTTCAGCAAAAATTTCCCACAGAAATATTTCCACACAATTTCGGATGCTCTCCTTTTTGCAACAGTTCTGGTTGATGATTGGTCAGAAACATGAAGTTTGCAAAAAGCATTATTATAGTCTGTGAAACGTTGCCACCGACCGTACATCTCCAGCACTCGCTTTCATATCTGCACTGGTGGTTACTGTTTTCATTCCTTCCAGTTTTTGAATTTTATTGAAAAGGCACCACCCAGCTTTTTTCTCGACCAGGAAGCCACACCATCAACCCGTTCACTTCCTCTTTAATCCGAACTTTTTTAAACAGAACAACTTTCTTAAGTCGCGTCGGTCAGATGCAAAAAAAAAACACCCATGCAACACTGTGCTCTCCACCCGATGCAATTTTCACAATGGAGATGCCTACCAGCTGTTTCGCATGTAGCCGAAATGGAAGTTTGCAACTGTAACTGAAGTGTGCGTTTATGAATGCTGTTGAGTGAGCGTGCACCCATCACTGTATTGCTCACGTATGTAAATTTTACATTTCCTCAAACGTTCCGTTCAGTCGAATCTACTCGAGAACATAATTACAAAAACATCAAACAGATAAATATGAATTTATCGACCATAATGACTACTGGATCACAACAGGCCTAAGCTGTGATCAAATAAGTAACTTAAAATCGCAAGTCGACAGCCGTATGATGACGTCTGACTCTATTCTTCTCAAGTCAAACATCTCGCAAACCCTCGGCATATTCGATATTCCCTCCATATGTGAACGAACATCTCATCGTTGTGATGACGTGTGCAGCAAATTAACGACAACGATGTAGTTATATTTGAAAGGCCAAAACGACGTAACGTGAAGGAGACCATTAAAGGCATTACTTATTTTAGGGGGATTTATAGTTCGTCTCTCATTCCCATCATGAATTTTGGTTCTCTCGAAACGCCATTTGTGAACGCACCATTTCACTGCTTTGTAAAGTGCCGTACAAAGGAGCACCCACACAGTACAGGATTTGGACTTAATTGTCCACACCTCTTGGGTTCGATGAAAGAACTCATGGGTAGACTGCGGTACCGGGTACTCCGCTGAAAATGCCCCACAAATGCACTCCCTGCAAACGCTAAGATGCTCATTCCCCCATCCCATCCTTACCTGTTTACGTTGAAAAATTACCAGTTCCTTTCATCACACAGTTCCCTTCTGATTTAACAGACATTTCTTTGGTGCATAAGAGATACGTACGAAACATACTTCCTTTATCACTCTGATAGGAATAATGAATTTAAATTTTGCGAGATTAACTGCCTTATAATTTACAACGAAGACTCATCTTGTGTAGCAACAACGGTAAATCCGCTTAGTATGGACTGTAATTCCTTGCGCAATTACTGTAGCTTCGCCTCACCACCCCTTCTTGACAGCATTTCCGCATCCAAACCTCTCATCCGTTTTATCTGTTTTACCACCTTTCTTATCTGCAAGAATGCACCTCGCTCTCATAGATAAACTATGCATCAAATGAGCACTTAGACGCCAGGATTCACTTTGGTTGAGTATAAGCGACTGCATGCAAGCTCGCTCGACCGTTTTGGGCAGGCTTGCACCCACTCACTCACTTATAAACATGGAAATGTCCAAAATGCAAACGACCTGAATACATACTGAAGCAGATGACGTAATAAGGGCTTTTTTGTTTGCAGTTCTCCTGGTCGAACCAACCGGTTGGATAAATATTCGAAAAAGGACGAGAAAATATGCAATCAACGATCGTTTTTAGGAACGCTCGGATGCTTTTTTAATAGTTAAGCTTGCAAACAAATCGGCTATAAAATGCTCTAGCAATTTTGGAATAAGAAAATTTTTAACCATTTTAAATGCTTTGTTATTCCTTCACGAAAGAGATGAGACCAAACGAATGTTACATGCGATCTACTTCGTGAAAATTATTTCACAATTTCGCAATGTAATTGCGTAGCTCAACAAATTTTGCAATCCCGACTTCAGTTGCGTTCATCTTGAAAAGGCGGCGCGGATCGACAGACAGATAGATGTACATGTGTTGATACAGGCATAGTGGACATGATGTACGCAAAACGGATCCCTGCGAAGATTCACCGTCATACGGTCGTTTTTTTACGAATATATAATTACACAACAAGCGAAATATCCCTGTGGAATGGAGAAAAAATAAGAGAACATAAAGCGCTGTTAAATCAACAAGAGAAATGAAAATCTTTTATGTGTTCTCAAACAGTGATATACGAAGAAGCTTCCCCTTTTGTTTGTCTCGCATGAACTTTCCTAACAGATATGAAAAGCTTCTCTTCTTCGCATCCTTCTCTCAGTGCCACGCAAAATAGACTCCTCTTATATACTCAGTCAAAGACTATGAGATACAGATATGATCAGACCATTCCCAAAAATAGCCGGAATTTTTTCGCCAAAACTGAACTACTGCACAACCACTCCCCTCCCGCCACCTCTTCTAGATACGGTTGATGCTGTATAATATGATATATGCAGCAAGTGAACAAACACAGTGACGTGTGGAACAATCGGAAATGAAGTTTACGACTTTATAAACTCAAGGGGGTGAAGGGGGCGAGGGAGGGAGGAAAGACCTTGCTTTTAGTGCGCTCTCTAAAAACGCGTCAGTCCACTTTTTCTTCCAGCAATAAAAACACATAAGAGCCATCTGCCAATAAAATCTTGTACGCCAATAAAATTCTCGGTCGTTTTGAAAATTACGAAACCTTCATTATTAGCCAATATGCGTTAGCAGCATTAACATTCATCGCATTTGGGAAACGAGTGAAATCATGCACAAACGTGCACAAACACGTTCAAACGAATCGCAAAACTTCATTTCGTTTCGAGTGGCACTTGGTTTGCTCAGTGGAACAACGCGCTGAATACTGAGAAATTTGAATAAATTAAAAAGCAATAAAAACAAAAAAAAACATTGAGATTTTGTTTTGCTAATGAACGAGGCGAAATACAATCGACATCACCAGATTCCCCGTTCAACAACTCAGTTCGTCGTGGAGAGGAAATTGCCTTTAATATGGACTCTCACGACTCACCC
>JPKZ01002781.1:368799-393361 GCA_000803305.1 Toxocara canis | reverse complement strand
AATAAGCGTTTCGAAAAGTGTCTATAACGTGAACAAGGCTACATACGAACGGTTTTCTTGGAAAACTGTCAAAATAGAAAAAAAACACCGTAATCCTAGTCCCAAAAAACACCAGAATAAGTGAATGAACAACAGGCAGCGCGCTATGTTGACGTAAAACAACAACGTCACAGACGGGGTCTTGTTTTTGTGAATGTCAGCGAAAGAGTAGTGAATACAGCGCTTAACGGCCCCGAAAAAACCGCGGTACTTCGTCATTCCAATCCCGGCAAGGTATCGTTAGACTACTTCATCACGGAAAGCACAGTTATAGTGTGTATGTATCTGGAATTAAAATGTGTACCTGCGGCGTTTCATCATAAAATTGCTTGAGCAAGCTGTGCGTTATTTTAATAGCGCTACTAAAACAATACATCTTACCTATGAAGCTCTTACGCATAAGTCAAAAACGATTATTCATAAGTGTGTCGTATCAATTGTACGTAATTTTGGCTGCTGAATGCTAAAAGAAAGAGTTATGACGGTAGCGAGTTAAAGGGAGAAGAGATGCAGGTTGAGCACAGGATGCGAGAAATTTAAATTTTAGAGGAAAAAAAACATTCACTTTAAATAACTCGACAATAAAATTTGTGCCTCCTTCCAATTCTTGTCCAAATTCTTCCAATTTTCGATATCCCTTTGGTGCGTCTCTGTAACTTCAAATGATTGCGCCACTTTATCGCCTTCCTCATCGAAAACGGTTGCCAACCGAACAACGAGCATGATGATCCGACCGCATGAGAGGAACAGAAGGAATATCACAAGCATTATAAACCAGCGAAGTTTGCATGAATTATTCCTATAAGTATACCTCTTATTTGGCAATTAAAAACTGAATTACAATCCTAGACAGAACGAGAGAAAGTCTCGGTAAACAATACAACTTTGTTCACATCACAATTTCAGTACAACACCACAGTCACAACTGAGAGTGTGTAGTACATCTACTTCAAGAAAACCGACGACTACATGCTTTCTCAGACTCGATATAATTTTGCCATTCTATACGCAAGCAAATTGGAAACCCGGAACCGCGACCCCAAAAACATCTGAGTTCCAAAAATGCAGTCCTAGTGAGAATAGTTAAGCACAAAGAAAGAGCGATCAAATGGTTAAAAAAGAACAAAAACCGAGCTATCTAGATGAGACTCAATCCTCATCGGCATTGAGAAGCCGATGTCTACGCGTCGCAGTCACATCTGAGATTGCCTGTTGGTTCAGCACAGAGTCAGCTGCATCACTGTCTAGCAACGTTCGATCACTGCTTAGAAGTGCCTCGTGTTCGGCATCGATGAGTCGTGCACTGCTATTATGTTCGTTGCGCAACACTTCGTAATGATATCGCCGCCGATCCACTAACTCCTTACACAGCAATGGCATCAGACAAACAAACGTGCACAGCATCTGTAATTTATAACTGTCTTTTCACGGCGACATTTGTCTGCCTATACGACACTGTTCATGCCTGTCTAATACATTCGCTCATCACCCAGAAGGACCAAAGCAATGGAACTTGTTGCTAAAAAATTACAGTAACAAAATTCAGTTCAACCTACCGATTCCTGGATGTGTCCTTTCCTGGATACACAGACGTCGAAACCAGAGGGGGATGAAATGTACCCCAAGTCCATTAACTTGAAACGGTAGAACTGACATTGAAATTACGTGGTCATACTGATGCACAGAGGACAGAAAAAAAAAACGAAAACAATGGGAAAAGCTGGAAATATGGAAGTGGACTCCCCTTCCTATGACCTCGTCAGTCTAAAGATATTTCATGCCAGCTCCCATCACTGCCATACAAACACCCAATCAGAGAGTAGTGGGTTCGTGAATATTTCTATTTTGACTTAAAATCACTCTGAACGTACTTCCTGTTCGATACCAGCTCAGACTCCCTTCCCCCCCCCCTCCTCCAACCTCCACATTTCTTATCGACGCCCAATTTTGAAAAGAAAATTACATGAGACAAGGAAGCGGGTTTTTCCTTGACAGCAGACAAAGTGTGCCAGAAGAAAATACTCTCATGTCGATAATATTTAATGTGATGCACAAAGTTCAACTGCTAACATTACAGAACAGCGTGAAACGATGAGTGCTTTTCTGTGCAGTAATCCTGCACGACTTATACGTGTAATGAATCTCAACTCGTCAGCATCCAGAAATTGCTAGAATGCATATCTCGACAGCTTATATGGCGCGCTTCTCCGCCTGTTTATTTTGAACATATCATAGAATTAATCACACAAATTCTTCAAACTTAGAAATGCAACAGGTAAAATAAACCTCAAAAACTCAAAAAAAGATGAAATTCAAATTCTTGAATGAACTTCTTCCCCAGATCAACAGTAGCAACAAACACAATAGAGATGATGCGTTTTGTCATTGAAATTGGACGAAACGCTGCTATTTGCCACTATTATTTCTGTAAACGTTGTGACTTCCAGACAATGACTCAGAACTGATCATACCTGCCCATAATACTAAAACGGACCGCACAGGACACCCCCAAACAGCTGACAACATGTCTTTCCAGAAAGAGCAAAACCGAGTGAGCAGAACCAAAGCGCAAGACCGTTTATATTCTGATTTCATCTGAAAAGACATGAGGGTGCGTTCACATCACGGGAGGTCCGTTTATGAAAATGAGTGCAAACAACAGGAAACGAACCATGACAATAAACGAGTAGAATACAGCAACCCATCCGAATGAGCGCTGAACGGTCGGCAGCAGTAGCTGCCCAATGCTGGCGCCTATACTGCCTGTACCGTCGACAATGCCCGTCACCGTACTTAACGCCTCCGCCGACCCTCGTATTTCTTCCGCTCGACCTGCACAGAAATAACAGTATTACTAAGACTTCGTGCCTTCGTCAATGAGATAAATTTGCAGTGTGTCACGGGACCAAACGCTAACTCAGAGGTACGTGCAAACGAAAAAAACGAGACAGATGGTACACACTGCTCTTACCCTTCGTCCTCCTCGATATATTTCGAACGAAACAGCGTAATATGAATGCGAGACGATGAACATTTCGGCATCATCACCTCTATATGCGAGGAGGGAGATCCCCGCCTTGGCGGTCAAAACTTGTGAGGTGTTGTTCACGTAAGTTTGTTACGTAGAAGGTTCGTCTTTATGAAACAACAAATTTGCCTATGAAAAGCGAAAATAGTGATGTGGCTAGAATAAAAGCCAATTTGCATCGAATCACCCTTCCTCTACGATTCAATTGCATGGCCGCTCTCGTCAGAATCTGTTAGTATACCCGAAATAAAGTTCACTCTACAAACATCGACAGCTTCCCATTAGGATCACATTCGAAAAAAAGGCTTGTCAACTCTTTCGTTTAACTGCACATCAAAACGCATTATTTATTCATGGTTTGCTCATAAAGAAGACGGAACCCATAGTTCAAATAACTATTGCAAAAACGATGGATTGAGAGACGGTGACGCCCTGAAAAATCCTTTCCCGTTTCAGATAATCATGGCAACCAACAAAAACATGATTCAAACGTTCGGAGCATATGAAAACTTACAAATGTGCCTTCTGAACAAGCAATGACAAATAAGCGAACAACACGAACCTAAATCTGCGGAAACAGCAGAAGAAATCAGATTCGAGGGTCCACCCACAAAGAAACCAGTCACCACCATCAGCAGCGAATTGATCAACACACTGTTTGGAGAGTCTGAAAAAGAGAAAACAAATCACCGGAAACTGCCATCACATAAGGTTAAAGTTATGCACAAGAAACTGTATTTAACTGATGACTAATTTACTTACCATCCAGACTGCATTAAAACGCCGACTTTCCAGTAGGCGTCACGACTGCCGCCGCGTTGTTACATTCATGCCCATAGGTTTCTGCGGCTGATCAAAAGGTTAACTGCTCTTACCCTTCGTCCTCCTCGATATAAATGGCTGCTAAAGTGTTGCTCAGCATTTCACCGTAGCCAGTGATGAGGAGATCTCCCTTAACCACCTCGACTAATATTTTGCTTCATTCACTGTTTCTGAGCCATGCAACATCAGAAGTTTTAGCAACCCGTACGTCGCATTAGCGATCTGCTAAATCTCATAGTATTGTCTGACATTTCAACTTTTTCCTTCCACTTAAATCCAATATCTTCGCATGAATTTTCGGGCAGTCTTGAAATTCAAGCAAGTTTACATCATAACACTCTAAATGAAGGCAATCAAAGGCCGATAACTCCTTCCACAATAAAACGCAAAATCGATGGTCAGGCAACATGTTCTGTGCTGCCTTTGCTGCTCATCCACTACACATAGAAAACAGACTTCATAAACACCCAAAACACATTATTACCTTCCTACCGTATTTTGTAATCTTCCTCTTCCACTTGGTTCATTTTTTGTGGATTATAAAGCGCTTCAAATATGTTTGAAAACTATCAACTATAAAACTGTATCAAAAACAAAACTGAAAACATTTCTTTTGAATAATTTCAAAGGCGCAGTGCTCAAAATATGTCACAGGTCACGTCTCTCACCCTGAACGTTTTTTTAACCTAAAAATTACAAGAAAAGCATGAGAGACCAGGAGAAAACACGATTAAAAAGACAGCAATCAAGAAAGCAGGCAGTAGAAGGTAAGCAGGCTCATTAGTGTCTAGTAGATTAAGCATACAATCCGTAGAGGTGAGTATGCCTAAAGACAACAGCATCGAACCAAAAGTTTGTCAAAAAATAAGACGTTTGATATGCAGGAGCATCTCAACAGTCGTTTACGTGTTCTAGAGCGCAAAAAACGTTGCAGCTTGCTTGCGGGAGTCCTTTCTATGAATTAAACGGAACAGTCCTGTTATATTTTCGCAGTACGTTGAGTCGAATGTCGTAAACGAAGAGTCGAAGATATAAAATTTATCCACATGAAAACAAGCGTACCGAAGGCGACTGTTGAACACAAGACAAAATGAGGTCGAAATCATCGGTTTATATACACCATGAATTGAATGTAAATTTCATCTTGATGCAAAATCGATCTGCTTCGCAATTTGAATATCGCCTCGCAACATGTCCCATTACTATATCTCCTAAGATTTAATTTTTCAGCTAATGGGAAAAACTTGACTGATTTGAGATAGACCAAATCGGCCCATGATTCAGACGGAAGAAAACGTTTGAACAATCGAAAAAGAAAGAAAAACCAACTAGCATATGCGAAGAGAGCGCCCATAGAGAAAACCAGCATAGAAACAATGATCGGTGTTCGCGACAACAGATGATCCTGAAAACAGTCTAACACATGTAGTGGATATCTCGTTTACGCATACTTTTAGAGTTTTTACGAGCTAATTTAAGCTCATAATTCATGAAAGAAATCACTCTACTTCATAATTATGCATGATGATCACCTTTTTATCCGATATAAATGATTTTCATCACTTTATAAACAGATCCGCGACTTTCAGGGTATTTTAATACTAACGGTTCAAGAAATGCTACACCTTTCACACAAAAAAGGATTTTCATCGAATATAATAAAAGATTCGGAGCTTTGTTTGGCGATACGAATGGATGATGATCAGTTGGGAGAAAAACAGTAACAATTAGGATAGCAAAAGCTGATTAACCTGCACAATAAAATGACTCAATACTGTAAGTGTAGTACGCGAATCAACGACTAAATCTACGATGATCAAATATGACGATTATAATCCAGAGCGTAGAACAGACCCTTAAAACAATCTGCGTTCATCTCAACCAATTCCTAACCATTCCACATAAACGACTGCATCATAACAGGGAGATGTAACCACAATGCGAGTCTATAAACTGCAGCAAATAAGTTCGTAAAGCATACTGACAGTACGCCAGCAATGACGGCGGCCACAATTCCACCCCAGTCGTACCAGGCTGACAATGCGTCCGCTAACGATTCGGGCCATCCAAAATGATTATGCAAATAGTAAGGCAGCCAAAAGAAGAACGAGTAGTTGACCAACTTCAGACACGCATAGGCCAATGAATACTGAAAATGTACGCGCCTCGTTTATCATTACTGCTTTTTTTTTGCGCAAATCGCTGATGGTGATTATCGCATCCTCTTCCATATGCCAGCTGACTGTGCACAAAATAAGTTAACGGATGATAAGAGCACATAAGAAAGAGGAGGAAGATGGGCGAAAAAAAAAACGATGTAAGCCACAAGAAGAAAGCACTATTACTCACAGAAGCCCCATCCCCCCCTCCCCCCTACACTCTTCTCAACAAGCTCTGCGACAGCAGTTTATAACACTTCGATCGCTTAAAGAGCCCTAAACGAGGGGGTGTCTATGTGATAGTTGTCCTAAGTTGGCACTAAAAGCGGTTTTCCTTACTTTATGACCTACTGTGATTCCATGAAATGCATTACATTTATACTTGCTGCTCTTCCGTTATATCGGAACGAAAATTATAGCGAATAAGAAGACACAAAAATGCGTTTTCGTGTCCGTCCACTTTCGACGGTCACCACATGCCAATTATGAGGCATACGAAAGTTCCTGCGCACGTCTCGATAAGCCAAGAGGTCCAATAGTGACAAAAAATAAAACATTTTCTTTTTTGCTTTCGTCTCCAACCCATCTTACACCACATGCACCCGCAGCTTAAGATAATTCGAGAAAAGCGAACATCAAATGTCAACTATACCGAACAGGCGTTAGCTACGTAATTTCCCTCTTCAAAATTTTGATGTTTGGATCGGCTTTCTCTAGAAGAACATCTTTCTCATTTTCTCTTAGTATACGAAAGAAATAGCACAGTACCGAGATGACGCCCGGCAGTAACCAGGCTCGCCAAAAGCCAATAGGCTTCAGTCGTTCCGTGACTTCTTCGATTACTCGGTTCATTTCATCGCGACTCTCTAGCGAATCGGGTAAGCCTTAAACCGTTCAGTGCTCTCATCCAGCATCATAGAACTTGTTCTGCCAGTAGCGCAGATGGAGGAGATGATGGCAGAAGACGAGATAAAGAGAATTGGATGAGGCACAAAAAAGTCTGCAGTCAAAAATGCAGTAGATAGCTGCTGGAAGCTCCAAATAGAAAACCACAGCACGTTTTCTATTTGGAGCTTTCATCAGCGAAGATAGAAAACAAGTCGAAATTGCAAATTGAGCTGAAACTTCCCACTATCTCTGAACAGATCCGAAAGCTTCCAAGCTCTAAAGATTTTCTCAGGCATTCATATACCTCAAAAATCCTACACGAATATTTCAGTTTCATTTAGACCAGGAATCATTAGTTTGCTCGAAATATGTTATAAAAATTTACATTTGGTCAAAGGACAATAGCGAAACCGTGAGAATAACAACAACGACTTTATTTTTCAGCATTTAAATGCAAGCGAAATGAAGAGCCCCAAGAAACTCTAGGACTTTTCAACGGAAACATTTTTTTGAGTGCACATGAAATCAGTAATCAAGGTTCTATTCTTGCCATCATACTCGTTCATCGCTTACGTATCCAGAAGTCAAAGACTTATCAGGTAAAGAAATGCGTTTCCCCATATTCCTCTATACACTGCAACGAAAAAAGAAAATTGTTCGACCGCAAAGAGACATACCAAGATCACGTGGAGCTGAATAGAGTAGCAGTAGCACAAAGAAACCACCAACGAGTAACATTAGAGAATTACTGGCGAACACATACTGAAAAAGAAGAACCAGAAGAACCATGCNTATGTTCGTACCGAGAAACCCACGCAATCAACAATTTCAAATAGATATGAGAACGCTTTCCTCACTAGTCCCTTTGGGATTTATAGCACACGTAAACGGAACACACTTCACTCAACAGAAAGAGAAGAAAAAAGAGGAAACAGCTGATTAATTTGACTCCTTCACAGTTAGTCGATCACAGCAAAACAGTTCTTGATTCGTCCTTCACATTTAATCAGTAACTACACTGATTAAAAAGAGATTTCAATTAAACGATGAAAAACCTTGTAGCCCAGATCAACAGTTCGCGAAGAGACCAATGAGCCCAGAATATTACCAACCGAAGCACACGCAGACCACAGGCCAAGCACAGCACCACGGCTACTGTGCCCAAACCAATTGCCCATTATGCAAATCTCAAAATAATCAAATCACATACTGCAGAAAATAGTAATAAGACATCCTCGACAAATGCTTTTTCTCAGCTACCAGTCAATCACTAATGAATGCCGTTATCTAGAACTCATGGACAGCTGTCACATTTGCGCTCAACTTTCGACGCAAATTAAGCAAGTACTAATGCAAGCATTCATAACTGCAGGAAAAAAGCCAAATTTTAGCACCGATGACGGGCGACGATAGCCTTATTTTGAAAGTAAATTAGGAGACTCTGTTCAGCACTTACGTAACGTCGTTATATAAAGCTCAAGAACAGTGCTTGAAAGAAACCTCAGTTGGCCAAGCAACAGACTGGAAGAGAGCGCCTACGATCCAAACGGTAGCATAAAATATCTTCGAATAGAAATGAAGCCACTCTGTTACTGTGCCAAACAGAAAAACCTGTAACACCACGATGTCTGATATAATTATATCATTTCATTCTCGTCGCATCAACACACTAGTCGGTCGAAATAAGCAGTTCTAATTGAGCGCCTCTTTGAAACTCACATTGTAAAACGAGCAGCAACTGAACTCGCCTAAAGAAAGGCACTGAGGCACAAAAAGACCAATTACAACAGTTCCTCCTACTTTCTAGATGACGATTTATTACTTTTGGTAGGAAAGTGGTAGGAACATGGATGGTGTGTTAGGCCCCATAGATGTAGCCCGGAAGAAAAACGCTAAACTAAACGCACGGAGGGTCTGCATCATTCTAATCGAGTGTACAGTGCTGAAGCAAGATGCTTTCTATACGGCGTCACAGCCAAAAAGTGACTATCTGAACCAAGGGAAAACGGATGGACAAGAAATGTTTTAAAACATTTAATAGCCAGCAAGACAATTCGCTGCAGTTACGCCAGCCCGCATAGCATCACTTAAAGAAGCAAAGCAGCACACTAAAAAAATTCACTCTTTGGTTGACTTCACACAAGTCGTTTCTGGAATATAACAAAGCGACAAATACTCGTTCGACCGCTTTGAATAATTTAACTGACTGACATAAAACCATCACCTCAAGGATTTCCCATTCGAAAAACCTAACCGTCGAATCAATATCCACAATGATTAGCGCTAGGCAACTGTGAACTGACCTCTCCTTAGACGATATCAATCTAATATGCTCGTCTGCACAGGCCTCCCAGTTTTCCCTTCCCTCCCCCCTTCCCTTTCGTCTTCCATCAGGAGCGCAGTGCATCAATAAAATTTGACACCACAGATATTCCCGTCTTTTCGATGCCATGCTGGCTTTATTAGTTACGCGATAAAGCGAAAGAAATATGGTGCGAAAAGCATAACTCATAACTTACACTGACTGACGAAAAGCACATGCCAATCGCGAGCACCTTACTAGGGTCGTATCGATCGCCGAGTACACCGCCCACATACAATCCCTGGGAAAAAAAGCCACTGTTTTTCACGCTTGCTCAACAGGCATTCTGCAAACAGATGTGCCAGATACGGATTAAAAGAAATACGAAAAAAGCATATCAGCCTTGTTTACAAGCAGCCAATGTGCATACCTTCTGTGAATAGGACTGGCATCCCATAATGGGAATGCTTTATTTTAGAAGCGCTGATTACACAGAATTCTAAAAACACATCATCCTCTGCGTTATGCTCAGAATTACACTAACCGTCGCTTTTTTAAGTGCAAGGAGTGTGCCGATGGATCGATATTTCCTATGCCAGATCTGCTCGTCTACAGACGTAATCTGAGGGTGGCTGTGGCGTTGTGCAGTACGTGATCTCGAACGCATGAAATACGAACTTGTGAAATAAGCAATGTTTTTGCGTCTAGCAGTATTGGGTGGTGTTGTTGGTGTATATGTTGGGAAGTGCCACATAAGGTGTCACGGCTTGGACTCGTCAAGATTGGGCGAAATTAGTCAGTCCTGTGCTGCCAGTGCTGTAGCGTCGGTCATCCCGACGTGTTAGGGGATTAATTATTCGGAGTTGGAAGGCAAAACTTCGATGGACGCTCGGGCAGCTGTAACCGGAGTATCGCAACACTGGATCGAGCCTTTGTTACTGTGTACGTTGTGGATAACAAGCTGATACCACCTTACTGCCTCCACACAACAATCGGTTACGTTTGCCACTGGGGAGGCAAGCTGGGCACTACGACTCCAATGTCGGCAAAAATCGGGAAAGGAGGGAGATCGCTTGGGTGGCTTCTAAGAAAGCCTTCAGTCCTCGGGTATACGGGAAATCCCAAACCCTAACGAGAACATTCATTCTGAAAAAAACCATCTTCCGCAAGTGTGGTTTTTTGACGTTGAGAAAGCAGTGACAATTTTCTCAAGGAACCAATCTTTCAAAAAGTCAACAGACATTAAAAATTTATTGGAATCAGTATGAATCTCAAGCGCCTTCTATGATCGCCCCTCCCCCTATCTGCCGGTTTTCCCTGCTCTGAGGACCCTTTGCACCAAAAAAAAAAAACGAATGGCACTTACGAAAGCATACGCAGCCAGGAATGCACAATCTAGAAACGCTAGAAACGATTCAGCCGAATCGGTGTCTGGAAAGAGCGGCGCAACACCGTGCGTACTATTGTCAGTCCATTTTGCGATTAGAGACGGCTTCACAGTGCTCAACGTCTTCCTCGACGCGTGCAAAAGCGCGTAGCTGAAAGGACGCTGAAATTATTAAAAGCCGAACCTCCACTTTCTGTTTTGTGGAATTCATCTGAGTGGCCGCCTTTAGAGTCACCTCTCCATCAACACTCTGTGCTATTTCGAACACTTTTTCCCATCAGGGGCTATTACCTTCACCACACCATCTGCAAATTCGGCCAAATGAATATCAAATGCCTTGCCGAAAA
The DNA here is from genome assembly GCA_000803305.1 of Toxocara canis. Lineage (NCBI taxonomy): Eukaryota > Metazoa > Nematoda > Chromadorea > Rhabditida > Toxocaridae > Toxocara > Toxocara canis. The sequence continues at coordinate 382,389 of JPKZ01002781.1, read as the reverse complement.
CTTGTTTCTCACTGAAAATGTTGTCCACCCATCTTTCTTGTAGACCCTTGAAAACATGGTTCCAGCTCGCACCGCACCTTCTGCCTTGCTTCTAAGTCTGCTTCGTTTTGTCGAATGAAATGGTTTAGCATGTAGCCTCTCTAAAGAACATGTTCTTCTTCGGAAATGGCGTCACTGGAACTTCCTCCTATCCATTAGCGCTCTTTCAGTATTAACACAATATAAGTGTCAAGTACTGCTTATGAGTATTAATAATCATCGCCTCAAAAATGCAAAAGCGAAATCTTAACCTGCAAAACGTTAGCAGAAAGACTGTTAAATGATGACGCGTCCATCGTTCTCCACCCGTGAGGAAAGCGGCGATCCGCGCTAGAAAATTACGTTCGCGTATACGCTCTGCAGGACCACCGGCCAAAGCAGTACGTGAATGCATCGTGCCCGGAATGTTCGAAACCAGAGCGAAAGACTCGTTGGAAGTGGTGGTCGCAACAGCGAAGCTTGACGCGTGATCGAGACGTTCGCTTAACCGCTTGCTTCACAGCGGTCGTTGTCGCTTAGAGCACGTCAGCGAGCCCCAAAAATGCTTACAGTCCATATGTGCGTATGGAGCCTTAACGTTACACACAATAATAGCACCATACTCACATAATTTCCGATTCGTTCTCTCAGAAACCTGATTGCGCACACTTCTCTCCCTCCACCAACCATACACTACGCTAAAATTCATATCTATTTTAAAGTTTAGGCTCTTTGCGAAGATCAACCATCAACAAGTATTTACACATGCACAACATAATGCTATTCACATAGACTCATGATCACGGCGTTTAAAAAAAATGACAAACAATAACCGCTTGCGAAACAAGAGGCAACTCAACTCACTCAATGAACATCGTAAGCAGCATGCCTACACGACGCACGCGCTCAGTGCGATGGGTTGATTTGAAAGTGTGCATAAGGTGGATGGACTTATTTTTTTCTTATTCTTACCGCTCGGGCCATCAGTGCGATGTCTCGGTGTTACTGAGGCATTCGCAAGCCGAGCAACGGCCATCCTTTGGCTGTTGTAGCTAGTTGTTAATACCACCCGCTAGCTGGGCTATCAGTGGTATGGTGGGAAGCAGCCGGGAATGGAATCCAGGTCGCCCCGCACGCGAAGCGGGGGCTCTACCACTGAGCTATTGCCGCCCAAGATGAACGGACTAAACCATTTCAAATATAGTCACACCAGGGTGGCTATATTTGAAATACGACGATTGCCTGTACTCAGTGCAACTTTACGATCAGATGACCTGCGATGGAAAAAAAAGAGAAAACGAAAAAGAGGAGTAGGCGACTGTATGGGACTGCAATGTGCGGTGTGTGGCCAGTTGGGAGTTGTACACGTTTTCAGCTAATCAAAGATTATTATTTACGCTAGTTTTATAAGGGTCGAAATATTCTATCATTTCTGGCTCACTGGTTCCCCTATAAAACCTGCTAAAAGAAGGAAATCTTCACTGCTTTAAATTTCTGACAGTTTTACGCAATGAAGGGAATGCGCTCGTGCACCATCCCTTTATGTGAGCGAGAAAACGATTTGCTTCACGGTGAGAGCATCTTAGGTCCTCTGTGTGTCACTCAGCTGCTGGTGTGTTCGCTGTGCAATCAAAGGACACAGATGTTCCTTCTTTAATCGCATTTACAAACTCTTACTACTGGCACCTTCAGAGAAAAACGAACTCTGCGAAGAAATCCTTGCAGCGGGTGAAAAAAAGGGAACAAACGGGTGGGATGCTCGAAATCCGATTTGCAAATACCGCGAAAAAAAAGCTAACTTTGAAACCCTATAACGTTCAAATATGCCCATTGTGAACTGTTTTCCTTTTATGCTGCCTGAAAACAAACAACTGGTATCGTTCAACCGCTATATGTAGTGCTTATGGCTCGACCCCTCACCCCTTCCATGCGATTGTGTTGTTTCGTTCATTAACGTCTGATCGCGATCGCGCAATAAGCACTCGTTTATCACCGACCTTTCCATTCGTGCACTAATGAACACGGCATATAGCGAATGCGACTTTCTCAAAAAAACACGTATAGCCTCTTGCGCATACTGCCATTGGCTGTTAAACGCGAACGAGAAAAAACGGACTCCAGTTTAAAATTGCACAAGGGATGAAGCGAAAGGCGAACGTGGAGCAAGTGTTATTCAGCATTTTGCATACGCCTCCCTTGATATTTCCCTTCAAACTTTGCTTGTATGCTGCGACACAACGTAAGACTTGTGCGTGGTCGCGCAAAGAAGTCTAACTGATGCAAACGTGTAATGTAGTACAGGTCCGTCGCAGGAGAAAGCAAAGTGCAATCAATTGAGGAATTTGCATAAAGTGCACTCAAAATGTACTAACGCTCAGTTATAGTCGGAAAATAAATTTCTTCGGAAATAGTGTTGTTTTCATGGCTTCATTTTCTACGGCTTGAACGAAATTATCCAAAACGAATATCATAAATTGCAGATGGTTTAACAGCGATTTTTCAGTTACAGTTATACAATGCCAACGAAGTATAGCCTAGTATAGTCCAGTACAGCCATTATACGCATTCGTTCCTGCTTATTACTGTATCGCAATTTGCTTTTGCCAACTTACCGTGATCGCCACCTGAACAGGAAGGTCAAAGATCGACTTATTCACGCAAATGTGAGCTTATCAACGATCACTCCTGCTCACCCCAAAAAGCCATCTTTCCTCGTTCCAAATACAGCATGCTTTCCTTTGGAAATCTTTGAGGAAACATGTAGGCGATCAACGGTTGTCAGCTTTTGGCAGTTGACTTGCATCTGCTTACGACCACATTAGAGAGAGCATCGATGGTTCTAGTGGACGATTCTCCTTAGCGGCTGAAGAAAAAAGCGAATTTTGCGGTATACCAACCGCTGTGCCCACCTTACTACTTCACTCTCTTTCTCTTTCTCTCCCTCACAACGTAAAGAAGCAAAGCGCGACATCAAGTCACAACTCTGCCAAAGCTCACTTGATACTCATTATAAGTTACCACAAAGCCCATTGGCTAAAAATTTTCTCAATTCAATTCCACAACAATCGCTAGAAAGTTCGAAAAAAAAACACTTTGACGAAACCACTGTATGGAAAATCATGGCTTGCGACAACGCTGTTCACTTTGCATTAGGAATCCGAACGTTCCCTCTGCGCTAAAACACCTCGTTCATGCAGCATACCTTGCAGCACGCTACGATTCTTCAAATCTGACATAGTTTTCGGTGTTGATTTTTGGTTTTTTTTTGGTATGATTTTTTGGTTTTTTTTTTGGGTATGATTTTCGTCATACGCCCTAAACGCGCGCTTGCAATGGTAACCGTACCGCCACCACTGACAGCCCAGCCAGCGGGTGGTTAACAACAGGCTAAAACAGCCAAAGGGATGGCTGTGCTCGGCGTGCGATGGCCTCAGTAACATCGAGACATCGCACTGAAGGCCCGAGCGGTAACGTGCCAACGCTTATGTATGTATGTATATCTACATATGCATATATATATGTATGCATGTATATATACATTTATGTATGCATATGTGTATATGCATGTATATACATATATATATATATACATATGTATATACATATATAATATGTATATATATATATATATGTATACATATATATATATATGCACATGTATATATATGTGTATATGAATATATACATATATATTCACAGATTTTTTTTCCTAAAATCTACACTCCCTAGCTCCCAACATTTATTAGCGAATCAGATGAGATAATTCGAAAGATCAGAGGAAACCAGAGATGCGCTAATCGATAACATTCACAGATTGGCTCTGGCGAGAGGTTCAACCAAAAATTCTACCCGTCTTCGCTAAATTGGTCGCCGCTATTACTGTCTGAATATCATCAACACCCTTAGCAGTCTGTCTTTTTTTCCGGCGATCTGCGGAAGACAATAACAGTTCAAATGCTCCGTCAAACAAGAATGAGTCCATCGTGGACCATTTGCACACCATTTACTTCTGTGCTTACCTCTGGCCTACCCCAACCATAGTACGCCCTCCTCATATCATTAGTTGTTGGCGGGTCAAACGTCAAGCGAGAAAATAACGCGTTCTGCATGATATCAGCATTGATTTATCGTCCAATTCAACGCATCTCTCTAAGTCAAAACATCATCAGTTGTCAACATGAACAACGGAAAAACCACAAAACGGTTCAGTTTTGGCGACAAAAGGCTATGCATCTCGTACCCCTTTGTTTTTTTTTTCAACAAGAATACTAAAGAATTATAACAGGTGGTCAGCGAGAAAATAGACGATCCGTTCAACATTCATCTCTATTACCATGAAAAAGCAGCAGTTCATTTGAACGAGGAGATGAATTCACTGGTTGGCAAATCAATGATGAAACAGAAAAAAAACAAACAAAAAAGCAAAAGCACAAGTATTTTTAGAAGATCTGCAGGGATATACACAGGCCCAGAGAGATTTTTTCTTAAATGGCTCGGAAGTAGCTATTAATGTCGACAGAGAAACATTTATTTGAGCGCTCAATACCACAAATGCAATAAGACATCTAAAAAGTAAAAACTCTTAAAAAAAACCAGTGCAACGGTAGTGCACTCCCAACTGAATGCTGTAGGTGACTTGTTTTTCGTTGTTCCGAAAAGCCAAAATTCCTGCCCCCCACATAAAAGCAACAACACAAACGCCAAAATGATGAGATGCGATGCGGTGCATGCCTTTCTTTAAACAGATGTAAAAAGCAACACACTTACCAAATGTTCTCACATCCTACTGCACGCTTAACCCGGAAATTACACAAAAAATCAATAACAATGCAAGAAGAGCTGATGTTGGAAGCAAAAGAACGAATCAAAAAGTGCACAGGACAGGTACACGTGTGCCTATGATCGGGCGAGCTAGCATTTTCATTTCATACTGCTACTTTAACAACTTACTCGCACAACACGTGTACTGTCCAATTTTTTGTCTCGGAATGTTCAAATGCATCAGAACTTCCATTACGCTACGACCGCAAAAAAACTAAAATTATTCAGTGTTTTCTGCTGCCAACACCGTCCTCTAAACCCGACAGTCCACTCATTCAAATAAAATGAAATATAACAGCTCGGAAAAACGCAGTAATGTCACAGTCGGACAAACTGCGTCACGTGATAAAGACCACCATTTCCCTGCTCACTCACATCACGAACGCGGTCTGCACAAAAAATCTTTTTTTTTTGCCGTACAGGATGGGAGAAAGGAGGAACGATCAGCGCACCAAAATCGACGTCCTGTAAAGCACATTATGATGAGGGTGAAGACAACCCATAGATAAAGGCGAAATCGAATTTCAGTCTTCGAAATCCCAGCCAAACACAAATCAAACATGGTAACCACTAGATTACCGTGTCCAGGAGCCACTCGCTTCCAGCGACCATGGGCTGAGAAATTCACACATCATTCCGCACCAGCCGCGATAGTTAACACATTTGAACAGCTTCCGGCACAAGTTATGCGATTGCTATCTTCACCCACGTCACAGTACCACTGGGTCTCAATCGAGTGGAAACGTCAACTTCGTTCGATTGAAATCGACTACTGGCAAATGCTGCCAGATCGCACTCGAGTCTAACACACTCTCTAACAGCTGCAAAGTTGACAATAACACTAATCTGTTAGCAGCCGTATATCAACAACATGAAAGAAGCTACAGTCAGGCTTTTCCATCTACAACAGACTTTAATTTTTGTGTGCATATGAGTCCGAATTTCGAAGAAAAATCGCACAAAGCACAGTTGAGTGATAGGAACCGTTAGCAACGCCGTGGCAGCCAACAGTCATCGTAACCTAAAAAACTCAACATTCAACAAATTAATCAGAGAACAGCACAGCACTAATAAAGGATGCAAAAATTTCGCAAATATGCACATCGCAGCACTGTATCCGACACTAATACTCACAACGAAGCGCTCTGAAAGCGAGCATTCTCCTTTGCACCCCCCAACGAGGATACCACTGCACTTTGTATAGAAGTCCAACGACAGTATATACTCTACAAAAACACTCAAAAACCACTATGACAACTAAATACCCAATTTATTTTTCAGTACTGTTGGGCTGCTTGCTCGACAAGCTCCACGAACAAATAGTTCGGAAACAGCGCAGGTTCCATGTTAAACTCCCTCTAGACATTTCGAACACAATCCTCAATCATGAATGATAAAACACTTCTTTAACTGATGACAGTGAAGGGATTCTGGGGGGTTAAACATACTTCTGCTGCGCCAGAAAAGGAAAAAAAATTTTAATTTTTCAATCAGAGATTGTTTTTCTTCTCAAAAAGAAAATACACACACATACGATCAGCCTTAAATATTCTAAACTCAGAAATAACCTGAACCTTTACTGGCAACACTTGCAGTACTTTTTCTCAAAATCTGCTGAAATTTTTTTTCCTGCACTGTTCTCCATTTGGCTCACAGAGAGACAGCAGTTTCAGCTCTTAAGCATACATGCGCTAAAATTCATGAAGATTAAAGTGACGAGTAGCATGATCTGATCAATACGAGGTGCCATGCTCGAACATGCGTAACTAAACAATGCACCGTATAATCAAGCATTCTAAACGGAATATCGCTAGCTTAAGAAACGTTCTGATTCAACAGTGAGCCAAGCACGTTTTATGGAAGAAGCACTATCTAGATCAGGTCAACCACATGTGTTGAATCATTTATCAAAAAACTGTACCTTATACCTCTCTCTTATATCATTACTTATATGTCATTAGGCAAAAAAACCTCAATAAATTACGGTTTGAGCAACAAATTGACATCATTTCACAAACCGGTGAAGTGATTTTGCACGTATACATCATTGCAATTCGCTATCAACGAATAGGCTATTTTATTTGAGCCAAAAAATATGTTTAAAGTGATGGATATTAACCGTACACATTCGTTCACAATTGTGTTTACGCGCACTGTTCTCAAAAACCAACTTCGCATGGCTCGCCTTTTTATTTCTCTTGATTGAAGAAAATTTGATACTGATCATTAGCAAATCTAATGCAAATATATCGTAGATGCGAAAACTATAAGTGATGCTGCTAAAAATCTGACGACTGACTGGATGGACCTCCATCCAAATCTGCGCCCTACCGTTACACGATAGTTTGCAAACGGAGTTTCGTGAGAGAATTCATAGCAAGAACCATAGACGATATGCTCGTTGGGTACCCTGCAACCTCTCGCTAGTTCTCTATAAAAGATGCAACACCTATACTTTGTATGATGAGAATCTCATTTTTTCTTCAATACCGCACAAAACACTTAGCTTTGTGACTGGTAAAATATCAATTCTTACAATCCTGCTTCACTTCTTCTGTACCCCGTTGTAATGAGCGTTGTGCGGGAGGCGATTGTTTTCTTCAGGAATGATGGGTAGGGGAAAGATGGGCGCAAACTGTCGGAGAAGATCCTTAGTAAAAGCCAAAACTTGGAAAAATGATAATAAGGGCCGATCACGATGACACAGAAATTGGCTGACCGTTGAGGATAGTTCGGTGAATTTGGCTTCTCTTTTCGACCACTCGCGAATGAAATAGCCACTGCAATGCTCTCCGTAGATTCGCGTATCGCAGATGCGTACCATTACGCCATCCACTCTGAGGTAGAATCTCGACAGGAGGAAAAAACATGCTGGCATCACTCGGATTCGAACACTCAACTGAAACAACGTGCTTCATTAGGCGGTTACACAATGTGACGCATCAAAAAATCCAACATTGAGAACTAGCATTAAGAAAGGTTGTCGTAAAAAGAAAATTTGAAGCGCTATATCAAGAGAGAGAAAGAACGGGAGAGAAGAAAGACTAAATTAGAGGGAAGATTTTTAATGAAGTGTGCCAACAAAGCGAAGAGGGCAGGGGAGGTATGAAACTGAACCTGGCATTTAGATCGAATATGACTAAGAACTTAAGCGTACTTTCCCCTCCTGAAGCGAAGAATGAATTCGAAGGGAAAAGTGCATTGAAAGAGAAGGGGGGAACTAAATTGGGCAGCTTAAATAAATATTTCCATACATGTTTCCCTATCTTGTCTCCGTTAACCTAACTTCTATACGAAATTTCTCCACATAATATTTTGTGCTCAGAAGTCACTTTTCAGTTGCAGCCTCTCTATGTACATACACTTCACTAATCTCACTCAAAACACTCTATTACCTCACTAACTCCTGAACAAATTAGGAAACAGCCAACCAAGATGCGCCACAATTTTTCATAAACAATGTTCACCTAACTTATTTCCTAGTGAACCATCTAGCGAAGCTCAACACTGCAGTCAGCAGCTATGACTTGTCGTTTACGATGGCAGTTTTCTAAACTAGCTCCAAAATCAATAGAACCGCTCCGCTTAACAGCCTGCTAAAGTCACGAAACTTTCGTAAGCTGCCCCTAAAAGCTCATTAGAGCAAAAAACGAGGGATGGACAGCACTAAACGCCTACTCACCTCCGCCCTTGACTCATATCGACAACCTACTAGATAATTCGCCAGCATCAATGATGTGTTGGCCGCAAAATCGAAATGATCTTCCACCTAAACCCTTTTAATCCGATCACTGGTTGTAAAAACGGTTATCATCCGTAGCTTGCTAACCTATTCGTATTCTCTTAGTAACGAAAGTGAATCCGTGTTTGCAAAAACAGAAAGGCACCACACTTCTTTCAATAGACCTGCCCCCTCACCACAGTTTAGAAAAAGAGACGGTCCAAGTGTTTTATTCAATGAAGTAGGATAAAGAAGAATCCGACCATATCCAGTCTTTCGCACAGAATAAAGTGAACAACAATATTGGAACTATTTACATATCAGCAACTTAGACAAGAAAAAAGAAAGCTGAACGGAAAAACACACGTCTCGGCTTTCATGACGCCTTATGTGATCGATGCAAGTGGTGTGTATCGAACGAGCAGTGGGAGTCTTAGCTCCATTTCCGCTTTTTGGTCTTTGGAGACAAAATAAGGCTCTCGAGGATCAATCCGAAATTTTGGAATTTTGAGATTTTTTAAAAGCATATGATGTCAAGAAATAACTGCTAAAATATTAAGTGAACGACATTTCTATTTATAGGCTTTCAAAGTTGAGAACGACTGAGGCATGCATTTCGATATGTATGACGACGACGAACATCTTGCGTCACCACCGAGTGCCACAGTGATGATAGTATGCGTGAGAAAATTTTGAAATTTTAAAAAATTTAGAAAAGCCTCTTTTGCAAAAGGGCAACATAAAACCAATTTCATTTAACCTTCTAATAATTTTTTTCTTTACAAAAAACTCCCGCCGTCTGGCCACTAACTAATCTCCTTCAATGGTCACCATCGTCTCACTAGGTAACTCCCTCTCTCCAGCAACCTATCATATGACAACATAACTTTTCGAACTGAAACCTGCGCGCATCCATGATCGGCCAGTTCATCTTCGTAGAGTGCAATCTGAGAATAAAAGTGAATGGGGTCACGCCGTTTCAACTTCTCCATGTCTATGGCCTCGTTTGTCGCTTCGATCTGATGAAGATCCGTTTAACAAACATAACACAACTCAGCGAATATACCAACCGTAACAATCAAGAAATCGTTTTACGACAACGACCGTCACTCTCAACGAGGAGAACATTCGCTCTGTCTAATCAAACGAACAGAAACCGAAAATGGTGTTATAGAAATTCAAATTTGCACTTCGCCGACAACAGCACTCTTTCGAACGCTGTCTGTGTTCGGAGTGTATCAGTTGAAACGCCCTTAGCTCTGTGAACATATGTACTGTTTTACAAACTTTTCAGTTTATATTGCAATACATTTTCTGCTTAAGTACCAGGTTCGTATTTTGCAGGAGGCCTCATGGCGGCTCTGTGAACATAAGTATGGCACAAACTTGTAACGCAAATGACAACAAGAGAGCCACCGAATCAAGTCTATCTAGGCTGCTTGTTGCTTCCATCTCTAGTCTTCGTTAATCAAACACAAAGGTTCGTAAGCAGATAATCACATCACCGAAGAGGTGGTGTGCAACTGTTGACGTAAAACAAAAACTAAGCCACAAACAAGGATAGTATTTCCTGTTACTGTGATTCTCCACAACTGGACCGTTCCAAAATGAATAATATCTGTCTTAAGTGTACCTCAGTTCTGTGTTCAGCAATATACCACATTTAAACCTAATCAGAATTTTCAAACCCGAAATATTCAGCCCATGAAGACGAGAAACACATCGGAAGTGACTTTGAAAACGCTAAAAATTAAAAGAGTGCTCTCTTACTACAAAATCTGCTTTGAGTTTTGTACGAGATGTTACGCTTCACGCAAGCTCAGTTTAAACGGATACTCTCCGTATCACATAATGTCAATATGTAATGATGTAACATCTGCGACCTATTATCTAGGATGTCAAGTTCGTAAATTCGATTTAAGCAAATGATGCGCACAAAGAAAACAGCCATTCACTTATGAACCTCGGCTGACTGCTCAAAATTACGCGCTTTTTGAGTCCGGCGATGAAAACCGAGTCCAAAATTTTAAAGCATCCGCGAAGCAATCTACATTTTTATGGAACATACTTTCAGAGATCATCCTTCACACACATCATTGGTCCCTTAGTTTAGCAATTTTTTCTTTAAATGAACACTTTGAGCATAATTTCCTTTAAAAATTGTTTATACTTATTCGTTGGTTTTGCGCTCTATGTAGCAAATGTTTTCTCCGTCATCAACGAAGTTTTCATTCCTTTGCTCGAATAAACATTGCTGACTACGTTACGTTGAAAATGTAACGAACGTTGACTTATCTGCTTGCACTGACTGAATAGTTCGTTAACAGCTCCGCATATTCCCAACACACGTTGACGAAAACTCGTATTGGCCTCAGTCGAATCTACTGAAGCAACATCTAGGCATAACTTTTGGCCCGATTCGGAAGCATTATCCCATAGATTTGAAATCTCAAAAGTTTATGAAACGCTACCTATTCCCCTTCCCACTTTCCACCATTTGGAAAGAAAAGATTTCTAAGTGAGCTGCTAACGAAGACAAAAGGACCTAAATGGTTTTAAGTTGTGCAACAACCTCGAATCCTTCGACAGTACCCTGGTAATCGGTCGAGTAGGTCCAATCGAAACGATTCAACAATTGATTCACGGGCGCACCACCCAAACGCGACTGTTGCCAAACTGCACTCGGACCAACCTTGACAAATAATTCTCTAATTAAAGAATAAGATCTCATTTGAATAAGGCCAAAAGAAATGAATAAACGAAGAGTGGCTGCCAAAAGAGTGGATTACAAATGAGTTAAAACGGGCCGTTCATCCCTTCAGTTATTATTGTTGCCATGGATAAGCCCAACTTCCCTCTTCCCTCCTTCTTGCGCATCACAACTTGACCCTCGCTGCAACTTCAGTCAAAAAAAAAACAGCGCTATCTGCGAGCTCATTTCTTCGAGAAAGCAGACATGCAAAACGCCCGATACCTACCTCCCCTAATCAAGGTGAAGTTGGAGGTGAGGATGTGGAGGTAGGAGATGAAGAAGAAGCCTATCTATGGCTGTTACACCCTTGTCGTCTATACTCCCGTAAGTTAATGTTGGTCCTTTAAGCTTGAAAAACGAGCAAATGCCTAAATCATTCTAAAACATACGCAACCGTTGGCAACGGAAAGGGGTTGCATGAAAAGAACTCAGCACATAGTTTCGCCGTTGTACAAACGACTTTCGCACTACTCATGCAAATCTTCGCAACGATAAGCGCGCGTGCTGGAAAAAACACTCCATTAAGTACAGGCTCCTCAGAGTTACACGTATGGCGCCCCTCTTTCCCCTGTCAGGTTAGAAACTTCAGTTCAAGAAAAATATTCACTTTTATGTCGTGACGAGTACACATGGATATACTCCCCCTTCTGTCCCGACCTCACTCTTCCGCTTCGGATGACGTATGCTGGTAATCGATCTCTCGCAACCGAAAGGCGCTGAGCCGATGTCAGTAGTAGCCATTTTACGGCACAGAACTACTGCAAATGGCGGATTCCTAACAAAACTTAAGGGAAGTAAGGGAGTGAATGCTCTTACACGATGGTTGGTCAAAGCCACGTACGCCTGACCGCACAGTTTTCAATCATCCCCGCATAACAGTGCCTAAAAAGTGCTATGCTTTCCAGCGAATTCATGAATCTGTGTTGCAACAGCTGCGCTAAGGTTGCATGTCCCAGCAAGAAAGCACCTCTGACATTCCAGCAAGAGTGCCGAAAATTCGTCGCAGCACATATCGTTATCAGTCAAATTCTTACTAGCCAAACTGAAGCGGATTTTATCACAAATAGTTAGCCCGTTTGAGCCTACGTAATCAATCCACGAAAAATCTATCTAGCGATGGTAATGTGTGACGGTTATCTGTAGCTCGGTTGACTCCACCTCTTTGCGACTTTCAATTGACGCTAATGTGCGTATTATGATGGTAAGACACTGCTTCTCACCGTACAATGATTAGCATAAAATGTATTATGCCTTTAGTTTTGTATTCCAGAAAAGCCTGTGGCGACGATAACGAGACAGCTTTGAAATAAAACAAACCTGGACTTCAGGAAGTGTTGTGGCATCAACCATTTTGAGCGCATCGAGCGCACTGAAGTAAAGTTTTATGTAGGGGCGACTAGAATGTTGTATCATTAACACGTTATTCGGGAACACCATCTCCGGTAAATGAGGAAGGCTTAATTTCGCATTATATTCGCATACCTGAAACAAGGGCTCTTGAGAGAGGGAGAAGAAGCAGACGGAATCGTGGAAACTTCTCTGAAGAGTGAAAACATTAAAAAAAGATCCATGCCTCATCTACATATGTAGAAAATCATCACAATTAAGAAAAATGGAAGAGGTGGAAAATTCGGGGAATGAAAATTTGATTAAAATTATAAGGTCCAAGATTTTGGATTTTTCGGCTCCCTTTCGAATATGTCAAGGCGGTTTTGGCTATCTTGGGCGTAATAATCAGAGATTTTATTTGTAGCTTATATCGCGTCACCAGGCCGAAATCAACAAGTGTTTTTCACTCCCGCATTACGTTGAAAACCTTATTTCTGTCTGCGTACTCAATTTCTTTTAACGGACAGAAGAAATAATTATAAAGGCAAGTATAAGTTTTCCAACGCTTGTCTCCCAGTGTTAATATACGCTTTCATTTTAGCTGCATTTCGAATGGTACCCAAGGTATGGTTGCCACATGCGATTGCTAAGGTAATTATTTCTAGAAAGAAAATTTTCAAATTTCTGAAGTCCAATCAGAAATGCCTTCGCCTTCTTTCTACAACTCGTGCTTCTCGATGTATGACCATATGAAAAAATCGGTTTCCCTTCCAAATGAAACCTTGGCTGTGGATCTACCTGAAACAGTGAAAATAAACATCTGATACTAGACCTTCGCCATCTTTATATGGGAAGGCAGGTGACGAACAGTGGGGAGGGAGGAAGGAAAGTGTCGAGTGATTTAAATTTGGAGTACCATTCAGAAATTTGCACCATTCATCGGAAGGAC
>JPKZ01002781.1:355895-367612 GCA_000803305.1 Toxocara canis | reverse complement strand
GGAGAAGTCGTTCGCAAGCTTTCGGATTTTTGAGAAGTGGCCTGCGACCGGGTGGTCGGCAAGCACTATTCAAAAGTCGATAATCCGAAAAAATCCGTTCTTTGTAGGTAACTTCCTTAGTATTTTCTATCTTCAAAAACACGAACCGCAAAATTCTGAATGGAAAATGATGGTCTGCGATTTTTCGGAAAGTGAACAGGGGAGGGACTGGGTGAGCGACAGATTAGCAATTGTGATCATATGAACTGCACAGAGTCCAAACAAGAAGGAATAAAGAAAACACCTTGCAATCTTGGAAAGAAGAACTGCTATCACCGGCGTCTTCATGATGGCAAAGAGATGAGAGAATATGGTCGCGAGTGACCCTTATAATGAAGCTATCAAAGTAATAAACCTGCTGAAAAAAAGCAACATATTGTTTGACTCTATCGTAATGATAGACGCTCTCTTTGACTACATATGATGTAAATACAGCCCCACTATCCTGCTCTTTCCTTTCCTCCTCCCACCACCCCATCTGCCCAAGAAATGCATCTGAAATGAGACGCTCTCGCTGACTATATACGAAGTAAATACAGTTCCGCCATCCCACCCATTCCTCCTTTCCTCCGCCTCCCCTCCCCTCTCCACCCTTCGCACTCCACTCGCTCTCGAATTTAGAAATGAGGGTTATTCATGTCCTCTCATGTCCTCTTTTCCCCTCTTGACAATATTATGTATCCTGCTCTTTCCTTTCCTCCTCCCACCACCCCATCTGCCCAAGAAATGCATCTGAAATGAGACGCTCTCGCTGACTATATACGAAGTAAATACAGTTCCGCCATCCCACCCATTCCTCCTTTCCTCCGCCTCCCCTCCCCTCCCCTCCCCTCTCCACCCTTCGCACTCCACTCGCTCTCGAATTTAGAAATGAGGGTTATTCATGTCCTCTTTTCCCCTCTTGACAATATTATGTAGGCGTAAAAAAGAGGATGATAAGGAGATCCCCTCTAGAAGAAAAAACGATCTCTCTATTCCTCGAGACATACTACGGAAACGTCTTAAACAATTCGCTTTGAACCTATGCACTAGTAAATGCCCATGAAAGGCAACCTCTGCGTAGGCACTGTTCACTGCCTTCGAAATCGCCGCTGTGCTACGGTCGACCACGTGCTGTACAGGTGACGGTTCGCTGCCATCTCTATTTTGACTCTGTGAGTCTGTAACAGAAACAGTAATAACGATTGCGGAACATTTATTCTTTTATTTTTTTACACATATATTGAATCACCTTGAAGACATCCTTTATAATATGCTTGCCAAAAAAAAGCGTCCTCTCCATTAGAGCGTACGGTCATCTCAAACTGTGATGGATTTTTTTATTTTCACTAACAATCTCACCACGTTCAATTTTAGAAGCACGTTTGGCTTCTCAGCTACTTCTCAGTACAGCTCCCCCCCCCCTTTCAGACTCTACTCAAAGTAAATACAATACAGTATGTAAAATGCAGCGCTATAAACTCCAACAGAAACAAAATTGCACATTGTAGACCCTGAAAAAGACAGAAAAACCGCGTATGAAATAGAGACGAAAGCAACAGAACCGCTAATGCACGTACGGAAGCCAGAATGTGACCTGCAATTTCTACAGACTATCAGTAATAATGGGCGGTCCGAGGTGCTTTTCCTACCGATACTCCTGCATACAAATTGTGCGAAAAATTGATAATGATACGACGTTTCTCTGCAGTCTCAACAAATGCCTTCTATCAATTACACTGTACTACTTCCGAGAAGGCAATGGAAAAATATAGCTTACTTACACTGGTCTGAAATGTTTAATTTCAGTATTATGGTGATGTCTTGGCCCCGAGGACAGACTGCATTACCACTGCGATTAGCATGCATGTCTGCTTCAACGTAAAGGTCGTCCACTAACTCCCCCTTTCATCTGATATCTAATTACCATACCTGATTTATCTGAATATCAATATACCTGACTTACCCGATCATCAGCCATTCTATTTCAAAGATATCGATGTATTCCATAACATGTCCGCATAAAACAACGAAAAACAAAAATTTACAACAGAGATGCAAGAGAAAACGCAGAAAAAAGAACATGAGGAAGAGGAAAATGCTGGTTGCTGATCAACTCTAAGTATAGCTGGAATGATTTACGTGTATTTTACATGCATATCAAGTCGCAAACTACCTTTCACAACCCTTGTCGCGTCATACTGATAAAATCTCTCTCATTCAAAGCTGAGAAAATCAAAAAAAAAACCGCATTGAAAAATTAAAAACAACA
The DNA here is from genome assembly GCA_000803305.1 of Toxocara canis. Lineage (NCBI taxonomy): Eukaryota > Metazoa > Nematoda > Chromadorea > Rhabditida > Toxocaridae > Toxocara > Toxocara canis. Next base: position 365,322 of record JPKZ01002781.1, on the reverse strand, counting down.
CAGCAATACTAGGGGGCGGTTTGGCACATGGAATATCCAGGTAGTCAAAGTAAGACACCTTTTTATTGCTGAAAAAACTGTCTGGAAATTCCCACAAAAAAAAGTAATTTCGGAAAAAAAACCCACATTTTTGATCCCCATCCACTTTCTCATCGGATAATTGTAGCTGTGGCATATCCGACATGATCAACTGCACAACCCGAACGAATAGCGATGGAATTGTAATAGCCGCTCCTATTTAAAAAAACCATAAACAAATGCCACGCAACTGAAACATTCATTAAATTCTGCAACGCGTTCACATTCGGAAGTTTTAAGTCAGCATGGATCTATACAGAATTCAGATTCAAGTAAACTTTGGCACAAACATTTTACGATCATAAAGGGTCAATTTGTTTCCCCTCCCTCCTTCTCCCAAGGTCAGATATCTGTTTGCCGATTGTGGAAAACACTGAAAAAATTTTTCCTCTTAATGGGAAGAAGAAAGGCTCCTTCCCTCGCATGCACAACGGTAACCGTTTCGTGTTCGCGTTTAGCGAAATACTAGCGCGTAGCTATGCATTTCAAACATCCCTTACAGCATCTTAGCTAAGACAGCTGAAAGCGGACATCTCACCAGCTATGTCGAAGGCTTTCGAACTTGTTAGTTACGATTTTATTAAACACTTGATAAATTCTTCTGCTTGCAGCTTTGCTCGTTGCGGTTTTCCGTTCTATAACGGGACGATATGATGATGAAAGCGTTAGTTTATCGTGCCGAGGAAAAGCACTTTTGTAATCGAAGCCACTTGATTTCTACATAATGGTAGTGGGATCCACTTCATTTCAACAGAAGCTAATCTGGTTTCCATGCAATGAGATATTTTTACAGCTGATCGGGATGGGTGGAACAGGTGAGCAGAACTGTCTCCCCTGTTCCCACTGATCATCAGCAACATTGCCCCCCAAATCTTTTTACTCGAATGAAGGGAGATCTCGGGCCGTTAAATTCTATATACTTGTGTGCGTGCTATACTTATTCGCATGTGTGAGGCAGCCTTCCTGTCTTTATGTCGTCGTCTGTTGTAAGGAAAAAAAAACTCAGGGAGTTCCTTTCAACCCTGAGAGGTGCGCTTTCCCATACCAAATTTTTGCAAAGCAAAACTGAAACGCCGCAGAGGTTTCTGAAAAACTTTCCTGACTTTCTCGTTTCATGCACTCTTCCGTCGACCCGATGAAAACTGTCCTGACTGCATTCCTTGATCTAACGTAATAAATTAAGGCTTGCCGCATTCGTTTTGAGCCGGAAGGTACCCGTTCTTACATTCACTTTATCTGGAAGCAAGCAGCAGCCTGTCAGTGGGTTTCATCCCCTCGCCTCCATGCCTAAACGGGATTTTATTTTTCTGGAGACTCATACCCAACTCGGCGAATGAAAACATTAATGCAATAGCAGCCGATCCGATGAACGAATCAATGAAAACTCCGATCGTTTTAATTCCTCACAAACGACCTGCACTGCGTGCTTTGGCACTTCTTACGAAATATGTAGTAACGCCTCATAAAATACCAATTCAACTCTGAGAGATGCGTGAGATGCCCGCATCCGTATGCCAGAATAAGCACTTACAGTAGCAACGCTCATTAAGTCCGAGTACCCTGCAAATTAACGTTTGAACTGAATCGAACTGACAATACAATCCCTTTTCTACAGCTCTCTTGTCTCCACCGCATTCCCGTTCTCGTCACCACATATCGACAGTTCCCTTGCGTTCTTCCGATCAAGCAAACCTCTCCCTGCTACACCTCACGTAATCTCCACTCCTGTTGATGCCTGCCTACTCGTTCCAAGTCTCATTTCCTCAAATATTTCAGCTTCGCAGAAAGGTTGGGAGACGATGTGCTGAGGATCAATGAAATCACGGTGAGCATGATTCAGCGTTCTACCTTCGCTCGCTTGGGTCACTTATGAACGATATGAAACCTCTTATGGACGCTCCTCAAATTTGGTGGAAAACAGATGAAATCTTTTACCCGGAATTAGAAAACAGATCATTTCAAATACAAAAAACGTTTTGCAGTACAATAATGTTACTGATGTTCATCAGCACATCGTCACGCCTCCATAGAAAAGACAACGGTAAACTTCCAACGACGGGCAACGGTCAGAATGTTATCGTGTTTTGGTGTCGAATTAAAACTATTACAGCTCCATATACTTCATCAAATCAAAGATGAGACTAATGCCTGGCGCTAGCAACGAGGATGCAGAGTTGTTCGCCTGAAATGAGTTCTAGTAAGTTTGCAACTGATTAGTTCTTGAGTGCTACTATGTTTTCGTAGTTGGAAGTTACGTCCGTGTTACCGCTTAGAAAAACGATGATGACATCATTTGTCATTATTGTTAAGCACGGAAATGTCAAAATTGCTCGTTTCCATACTCGCCGCACTTCAACCATTTTTATCATGAGGGAGAATATTTATTTACAATAAAGAAAGCATGTAACAACGCATTCAGAAAGAAAGTATACACGAAAGATATAATATATTCATAAGTTTCGAAGCTATTCGCTGAAGATAAGAAAGCATTCGGGCAGTAAGCGCCTTATTTTTCCGCAGAGGGACAAATCTATCAATAACACGATTCAACAAGTCTAAAAATACAGCATACATATCTTCTAAGCTGCAACATGAACCAAACGCAAAATCCCAGTTATCATCTGCATTAGCGAATCTGTTGAGAACGATACAAATTCAAAATGTACATGAGAGGAAAAAAAACCCTACATTTTTTAGAAACGAACGAAGCAGTCTGAAAAATAAAGGGTGTAACGTGGAGCGCAACAAACATCATTAATAGTGCTGTTTTTTTCATCAAAAATTCACTCCTTCATTTCACTATTTAAAAGCAAGGACAGAACAGGCCGTCACTGCTGTAAGAGGAGCGTATCACTACAAATGTTAACGACTGCTCCACTTTAGAAATTTTTCTTTCCGACACTAGTCGCATGAAACAGGAAGATAAATTTTACACCACTGCTATGCAGTGGGTTAAAGTCTGTTTTATTACCTTCACAAAAGTTCTTGAAGGGTTCAGATGCCGTCCGTTTCGCACGTTACCTTTCCCTCCGTTCGAGAGCTTTTCTTCGATCATGATGTTGTGCCTGCAGCGCGTTTCAGCGCATTTTAAAGCCTATATATTTTTATGCTAGCTTTGTTATTTTACTACTTTTGGCGGCTTGCACGAAACGGTACTTACCTAATTTAGCGGGCGTCCGACAATCAAAGTTAATTTGAAACGTTCTCTCTATACTGATTTTTAGTCGTTTCTTTAGTGATGATTACATAGTGGCCACAATGGGTTGCATTTCAAGTGAAGCCAAAACGGACACATCAAGCTGGAAAGTGTTAGTGTGACTGTCTGTCGGCTCATGCCACTAAAAAAAACAAAAAAAAATCGAACTTTTGAGCAAAATTCAATAACTGGACAAGGAACGTGGAGAAATTATTTGAACGACTGATGCTTAAAGTACGCTTGCCCAGTGAGTGCATATTCGTTTTAGGCAACCCAGTGAATTGCGCAACACTGCACTGCAAAGCGTTTCGTTTTGGCATTTTAACCACGCATCATAAAATGGTTCGCAAGTTGCACTGAGTCAATACATTTTTAGCACGCAGTTTAGCATTTATTAGTATGTGGATGCATAGGCTTCTCGGGGAATGATTTCCGAGAAGAAAAGGCTCGGGGCTAAAAATTTTTTGAGAAGAAACCCCACTCAGTTACACAGATTAAATGGGGAGAAAGCGGAGATTAAGTTTCGGAGCAATCATGCCCGATTCTTCGCTGGTATTTTGTTCAGTTTACGTTGCGTTTGTATACTGTTCCGTTAGCCCTCCCCTGCACATCGATATTTTTGCCTTCTTTTTATATCGCAGCACAACGCCACAGATTTTGGAATTGTGTTTTGTTTTTGGCTGTGACAATTTGTAGTTGGTGATTGCTCACGCGAAGTGTTTATCAATGTTTTCTGCGTTGGATGCATATCGTTACGAGAACATGTCTTATCGGAGCTAATATTGGCGATTTTTTTGGCTCACCGAAATTTGTGTTGTGTTAGCATTGTGAAGTCATTCTTTGTTGCGCTTCATGTCTTTTGAGCGAGGAAAATATTTGCTTAAGAAACATTGGAAACTAGTCAAAACTTAAAACTGATCACCAATATATCCGACCAGAGAATGCACAAAAGTGCCATTTGGTCCTGTAATGATCTTATTTTCAACTGGACATGAGGCCAAGAATTGGGCGCCATTGCATTCCGATTGGCCTGCCTAACCCTCGTGCACCTCCCTCCTTCCCCTCTCCGCCCACCCCCACCCCCGCGTTGCCCCACTTGCACCGGAAAAACTTGTCCGTAGATTTGTTGTGTGGGTTTTTTAATCTAGGGATTTCCAGAAGCTATGCTAAGCCCTTCTGCGCAGTTGAAACTGCCTAGCTTGGTTGTTACCGTCGCACTCGTTTGCCACTGAAAAGAAATATCTGATTGCGTTAAATGGGTATAAGGGTAAATAATAGCGAGGTTTAATCTTTATGCATTCCTCATACTTCATAGCTGTTGCTGCGGATGCATGCGCATTCCTCATACTTCATAGCTGTTGCTGCGGATGCATGCGCTGCTAGAATTTTTTTTTTTTTTTTTTTCAGAAACGATGGGTGAAACCAAGGTAGCAGCGGAAAAAGAACACTTCACTTGGTCGTACACAGAGGAGCCGCATGCCACTCGGTAATGTTCTTTTCATTTCTGTGCGCTTTTTGACATCATGAAAGTATGTAATGGCAAAGTTGCAGCACTGCGAATGTATATATGCCTTCGATTTTATCTGTCTAGCTGTCTGTTTGTGAAATGGTGAATCAAAAGAGCTGGCGTGTTGAAACCTGGCAGCTGGGCCTTTAGAGCGCTTCCGGGCAAAGTTCCGGCGCGATTCTTTAATTTCTCGACGAGGAGCAGTGTGCTGGAAATAATTTTGCCGAGATATCCAGATCACAGGGAAACTGCTTCCATGTTCATTACGTAGGCCCAAATTTGGGACGCGTATGATGCACAACATTCGATTTTTGAACGTTCATTTTCTGGTCAAATTTTCTATGGAAGTTATGGGTTGTCTTGTGTCCATTCTTTCAAACGTTGCGATTTTCAGTCGAAAAGAGATGCTGGAAAAATATCCACAAATAAAGAACTGCTTTGGAATTGATGAATCGTTCAAGTATGTCGTTGTTGCGATGGTTGCTGTGCAGTTTTTATTCGCCTGGATGCTCAAGGGTATGGCTTATCATTCGTATCAATAAATTCACGCCTTTATTTGCTCTGTCGACTCTACTAGAGTGGAATCAGGAGGCGTTTGGAAGCCATAGTGTTTGACTGGAGAAAGAGGGAGTTCTCGAAAGCATCGATGGTAAGCGGTTTGTAGTAGGATCAGGTCTTTGTTGCTTTTGGGACAGGTAAAAAATCTCGGAAAATAATTTCTGCTGGGGATTGCTCCTCGAGGCATTAAATTTTGATTGTTTTGTTCACATCGTCTCTCTTTGTTGTTGAACGTCAAATGAAGCTGGTGTAGAGTTATGCGCGTTTGCAAATATGCTTTACTCCTACTAACTTTCATCTGAATTACACCATCGTTCCAGCTGGGGCTTCATCGTTTCTGATGGTTTCACGATTCATGCTCCCCCATCGCTGCGTTTGTGTGCAACTGTCATTATTTAACATCCCGTCTCATGCACTGAGACACACTGCGGTAGTGTGATTGTTCAAGCTCTTTCATAGAGCGCGCTCAGATTTTGTCTTTGAAAAATGTGTGTTTTCTGTATCAACCAGTTTTTTTAAATCCTTAAATTTTTCGAGAATTAATCCGACTAATTAAATTATTGAGGGTTTTAATTAAAATCGAATCGACTCACGCCGTAAAATTTTCCTTAGTTTAAAAAAATGATTAGCCGCCTAAATTTTTAGACGAAAATCGCCAAAACAGCATTTTGACGTCCAAGCTCGAGTGTCCTCTGAGGTTTTTTTAAAATGTCATCACTGGCTATCGATTTATCGCGCAGAGCAGGAAGGAAAGGCTCGATTGATGTTTGGGGCGGGATGAAACTTTTAATTAGTTTTATTCATGTTATTATTTGCTTCAGAATGAATAACTGAAGTGTTTGAGATTCGGAGTGGTTGCTGATTGCTATGCAAGCGTATTGCGTTGGTGGCACTATAAACCATTCGCTGACGTTGGCTGTGCATGAGATTTCCCACAATATGGCGTTCGGCTGTGCGCATCCGCTTGCTGTTAGTTTTTCAGATTTTTTAAAACTCTTATATGTGACAGTGAGTTTACAGCAGACCAAACAATTCTAAGCTATCATTGTCAGTATGTGTGCAAAAACAAAATTCAACAGGGCCTTCTTCTAGGGGGAGGTATTCTTGATCTGAAAAATACCTATGACGCTTTCTTGTAGCGTTTTCCCCGTCGCATTTTTTACTTAATTTTTGCAATTTTTCAAAAGATTTCATCAATATAATTCTAAACGTTTCAAGATTATAATAAAAACTATGTTGTAGCTTTAAAAAAATATTTTTTCAAAACCAAAACATAGTTTCTACTATAATTTTGAAACGAATTTGTTCATAAATTGCTGCAGCCTCATGAAAATTGTACCACAGGTTAAGGGAACTTCCTCGATTAACTTAATTTTACTTGTCTTGCTTTATTCAATTTTCGCCAATAAAAGAAGCGTTGATTCGTTCTGCGAGTTCATCGGCTGGGTTGAGACAAGCCCATAGTGGATTGTTGAAATCATATACGGGCTTTCAGAGTGATATGATTCAATAACAGGTTTGTTGAAGTGAAGTAACAATGAGTTGCCCGTTTAATGCAGTAACTCACTGCCGCTGTTGGTCGCCAAACCTCAAGTGTTCCAATGAACATTAGTTGAAAGTAGCAGGTCGATTCGGCGTTCACATACGGTGTTCGTCATCCTGCATGATCATAGCACGCTCGGTTTCCGAAGTTTATTTGCGGATGTGGTTGCAGACTCAGCCAGCAGTCGAACCGTTTTCAACGTAATTTGCAGTTGTCTTCTTTATTTTCCACTTTTACTAATCGGTTTCTAAATTAGTTCGAAATCTGCTTGCGTCTTCCACTTCCACTCCTTTTCCCGCCTTCTACCCTTCTCTCTTCTTTCCTGATCACTCGTTCTTCCCTTCCTCTGTACCGCGACCTAAAAGAAGTAGTAGGTCGGAGGCTGGATGCGAAATGCAAAACTTGAGCATTTCGAAGCGTTATAATTGGTGATCGCCTTGAGGATCAGCTGGGGCGTCATTTTCGAAAGATCAAAATTCAAGCTTTACATTCAAGAGTTCTCGTACATTCTTTTTCACTGTTTTCTGCTTCGTTGCAAACGAAGTGTATCTGTAATTGTGTGAAGAGGATCATTAGACTCGCTTACAGTTTGCAGTCTATGCTTGGATCATTTCGCTGTAGTCATAGCGATGGTAAATGTATTGTTATAATACTTTTCTTTATTCATTTTCGTCCGGGCAGTCAGCAAGACTGTTGTTGTGCCGGCGATGTAATATTCGGCTACACATGGTTCCTTCAGTTACAGTCGTTCTCGTCAGGACTCGAACTTCAGTCTTCGGCAATAGGCCAGACGCTGGACGTGTGCTGTCCTTCGCATCTTTTAGTCTACTTTCATTCACATACAAAGTGTCTAATGTAATACTTATTCTCAAATATTTTTTTGTACTGGCAAAGAGTCATGTGAGGTAGCGCAGGATGGCATTAACACCGTACCTTTCATGGAGATGAATAAAACATCAGAATAATCATATTAAGAGGCCCACTTGAAGTTCGAAACTTCAGACGCTGCCTGGATTTGATTGACGGCAGTGAGCGTTTACGCTTTTGTTCCAGAACCGAATTTTTGGTCTCGTAGCGAATTTGCCGATGTTGGTACCGATGTCAGTTTCCTTCAAAAAGTACCACGAGGAACACCACCGCTACATGGGTTCGTGATCTTTTCATTGTTCAAAGCGCTTTTCACCACAGTTAAATGCGTCATGAAACTGTCGCGTCTGTACATATGTGTGTACGTGTCTTCCCTTATATCCAGCGTTCTGAGCACACGAACAGGAGAAGTCATTGTGATGAAACTTGATCTGCTTTGGAAGGGCATTTCCGCGAACTTTGAGTAAAGTTCTTAAATCTGCAGGCGAGTTACGTGGCGCCGTAGTGCGTAAGGTGGGTCAGAGGATAAACTTAGTGGGTAGGATAGGTTGCAGGACAAACTTAGTGGGGTAGGGTAGGTCAGAGGATAAACTTAGTGAGTAGTGTAGGTCACAGGATGAAATTAGTGGGTGGGGTAGGTCAGAGGTGAAACTTAGTGGGTAAGGTAGATCGGAGGACAAACATAGTGGGTAGGGAAGGTCAGAGGGTAAACTTATTGGGTAGGGTAGGTCGGAGGATAAACTTAGTGGGTTGGGTAGGTCAGAGGATAAGCTTAGTCGGTAATGTAGTTGAGAGGATAAACTTAGTGGGTAGGATAGTTCAGAGGATAAACTTAGTGGGTAGGGTAGGTCAGACTACAAACTTAGTGGGTAGTGTAGGTGAGAGGATAAACTTAGTGGGTAGGGTAGGTCAGACTATAAAATTAGTGGGTAGGGTAGGTCAGAGGTTGAACTTAGTGGGTAGGGTAGGCCGGAGGATGAGTTCATTGGGTGTGGTAGGTCTGAGGACAAACTTAGTGAGTAGGGTAGGTCAGAGGATAAATTTGGTGGGTAGGGTAGGTCGAGAGACAAACTTTGTGAGCAGGGTAGATCAGAAGATAATTGACTTTGGGCTCAGTTTCTTGTGAACAAAATTATGATAACTGACGCAGAACATTGTAAGCTATGACATGCATTAAACAACGCTTAAGTGTGAATTTCTCGATGGATGGGGATCAGAATTTCGATAAAAGGATCGACAACAGCGACAGCAGTTCAAATCTCTTGAACAATTCAACTCATCATCACAACTTTTTACCGTACGTCAACGATAGTAGCTTGATAGGCGCGCAGCTTTCGACCACGGATGTTTCTGCTCGGCTGAGTGTTCGTCGTTTTGCTAACATTTTTAGAGCAAATCATAACTAGAATTTAAAAAACCCATATCGTGACAGCCTTTGACCAGCTTTCGAGCTTTTTCATGCATTTATTGTAGACTGAACGTGTGTACTTTGAGGGTGGTGCATTCTTACGAGAGATTTTTCTGAACATACTGATTTTTCTAAACATTATGACCTAATTTCGGGACGGCATCCATTGAAAGGTGCATTGGAGGAGGAAGGGGGGCTGTCACTTAAAACGGGAATCCTCGTCCATCGTTCGCTTTCCTCGTGAGTTCAGATCAACCTTACCCCCCCCCC
>JPKZ01002781.1:337891-355743 GCA_000803305.1 Toxocara canis | reverse complement strand
CACCCTCCCCCCCCCCCCCCCCTTCCCACTTCTCCCCTACCTCCGTCAACCCCCAATGAGCAAACCATCTCACCCCTGTACCACTGTCTTTGATCGCCTCTCCTCATGCTTACCAGAGGTGTAAGTAGCTGCAACTGAAAATTTCAAATTTTATTGGCAGTTGTGTTCAATGCTAGTTTTATTACCTCATGCATATGTAATGTGCTGAACTCAGGCTGTTAAGTTTTTAAGCTTCAAATACCAGGACGACACCGAATTCTTCTGTGCTGAAAGTTTTTAGATTGACTGCATTATGCGGCGCATATGTTTTTTGTGAGTAGCATATTTTACCGGTTATCGTCGTCTTATTATCGTCGATTTGCATCTTGCTAGCGAGCGTTCGTATACCCTCAGAGGGTTTCTGATGGGAAAATTCGGAATTTTGAAGATGAACAAGAAAATATCACTATCAATGAGTGTGAATTTGTGAATGCAATGTGAATTCATTGTGTCTTCTCAGAGGGAGCATTTTCTGAGTAATATTTTACTACTTTTATACGTTTTCTTAAAGTGAAACTGATGTTAAGGGGACTGTGGTGTGACAAATCACTCGATACGGCTAATATACTAGCAAGCCAGCATCTAAGTGAGTATAGATGATTTTTATCGAAATGGCACTGTCTTGGTCAGCAGGCGTCGCAACGAGAGGAAAAGGGTATAATTGAAAGGTTTAGAACAGAGGACATCGAGGGAGATTGCTGCCGCCCAGAAATTTCACATACAATCAATTCGTTCATCCATCTGTTGCTCACAAGGAAACTGGCCATGAGAGACATTAGATGTTGTCGCGAAAAGCCACTCGTGAAAGCAAAGGGTGGATCGTTTTTTTTTTTTTTTCATAAAATCCTGGCAGTTTTCGAACGAGAGTAGTCTCGTTGATCTGGGGTACATTCCCTTTCCCAAATATGCATCGAGTCTCCCCTTCCGACCGTTGGCAGCCAGATGTTATCGTTTTGATGAAAGCCGTCCGCTGAACAGTTGATATTTCAGACATGGGTTTGTAGGCGCTAAGGGCACGAAGTAACCTGAGTAAAACCTGAGTAATAAGCTTTTCTCACTGCAAGTACTCCTTGTAATTTCTTCTAATTCTGCATTATTACTGTTTCAACTAAAAGTGATAGGACTGCAAAAGATTTCTATAACTTCCTGGTTCTGAAAAATATGCGAGAAATATTTTTCAAAGTGCAAACTTTTTCCATAAATTTTTTGTTGCTACTATCTTCTATTTAAGCCAAAAAAAAAAATGAACGGCATTATCTAAATTTTGGCATGTGGTTGTTCCACGAGTCCACGACTCCTTTTATAGGCGAAGATGTGATTGACACAGACATTCCGACCGAGTTGGAAGCTTACTATTTCAAAGGAACGCCCGGGAAGTTAATATGGATGATCCTCCAACCATTTTTCTATGCATTTCGCCCGTTCGCAACCTACAAAAAGGTTTGCGTCTTTTTTGGGAATTGGATTTCCTTGGCGAAGTTGAAGGAAGAGAGGGAGAGGGCGATGTTATGCATATATATATATATATATATATATATGCATATATATATACATACACATGTACATATATATAATGTATATATATATATATATGTGCATGTATATGTATGTATATACGTATATATGTATATATATATGTATATATGTATGTATATGTATATATAAAGATAGAGACGCAGCTGTAATTTCATCGTTTCCCCTATTGTATATATATATATATATATATATATATATATATATATATATAGTGTGCAAAATGTGTGCGAAATAAATACAACGGACACTTCGTAAGTTTCACTGTGTTCCTTCATACTCAATGAGCCCAAATGTTTGGAAAGGAATGCGAAGTTGGTTCGCTTTACAATCGGCTCGTTTTTCTGTGATGAAGTCCATTGGGGACTCAAGCGCTTTTACTGTCTTTTTTGGTCTTTTGCGCTTTTTTGATCTTTTCCTGTTCCTCAAAGTACGGTTCGACGAGGAAATCACCTACTGTTAAAAAAACCCCACCTGTGTCTTTAGTGGACATTCGTCGTGGATCAGGGGTTTTAATTTTTTGGCAGTCGGTTTTGCGCTGTTCGTCAACACAGCCGTTCTTATAATTCCTCCGTTTCTATAGCTTTAGGTTAGCCTAGTCAAAAACAACAACATCAGGTCAGCCTTTCATCCACCCAGTTCGATAAAATCGTCAACGAAAATGAAGATCTTACGCTATAGGCGTATGCACCAGAAATCTGAGGATATGGCACGCGGGAATTTTCTTAATAGTGCGGAAAACCGCGACGAAAATGTCTGAGGATTCTTCCTCCGACGCGAAATATTTAAGGTTTTCATCATCTTCTTGCCACTAAAACAGTGATTCCTCAGTGTTTGGTATATTGATATATTGATGTGGTATTACGTTTGAGGCGGTGACTGATCTGGAGATTATAAACGCGATCCTTCAAATTATCGTCGATTACGTTGTGGTTATTTATTTCGGATGGAAGGCGGTTGCATTTCTACTTGGAGGTTTCTTCATCGCATCTGGTTTGCACCCGTTGGCTGGCCATTATATCTCCGATCATTATATGTTCAAGTCCGGGCAAGAAACCTACAGGTTTGTGCCCTACGTACTGTTCTGAGAGTGAAATTCAAAACGTCATTTTGTATGGCATAGTTGATTTCTGGCGTAGAAATGGAATGCGATTGGCAAGCCGAACTATATAATCATGTTGCAAGGTGTTGCGCGTTGCGCTTTGTCGATTAACCAGTAGAAAAAAGGAGGTGCCGGAGGGTTATAATTTCTTCTGTCATCGTTTCTTTTGGTTGCCACTGAGTTCTAATGGATCATCATACCAGCAACAGCTCCAGCAGTCTCGGCAGCAATTTTCTTCCCTTTGGTTTTTGACTACTTTCCTTTTTTTCTGATGTATCCGCTGATGTTCTTGTTTTCAAAATTACGCGCAATTTTTTGTTCTGTTTTTTTTCGACACAAAACGAACTGTTCTTTGCTATTGATACCATGCTGTGGTTCAATTCTATGAAATTGAACTGTGTCTTGTAGTGTTCTGCATTTCATGCTTGAACTTTTAAAATGTTGTTTTCCGATATCACTATTCTGCGCCGGTAAACTGTTCTATGAATCATTTTGCTGTATTCTTTGATCTGTTCAAGAACTTCGCTCTAAGAGTTGGAATCTCTCCCCTCCACCCGTTTTTTTTCCCCTTTTTCGCGTATTCATTCTTAACAAAGACGATAGGGAAAGAGAGGCTGTAACACTGTACAGGTCGACAAAAGCATATAATACAGCATAGGTGGAGTCGCGATCCGTAACCATGGCCTATGGACACTCTCGAAGACTAAACGAGGAGCTCGCAGTGTCCACATTGCGACCCGCGGCTTGAAAAACGAGCTCGCGGATATGAAGAAAGCATCCCTGCTCTGCATCCGCAACATTCATCTTCCCTGCATCAGAACATCTTTCTTGATCTTGCGTGGCGCAAAATAGTTCAACTGCGCTTCCATTATTTAATTTCTGCGCTGTTATGCTTTTTTTTAAACAATACTATATTGTCGCGTAACTCTACCGAGTGGCCTTAAACTGTATCAAGCTATTCCATTTTCCTTGCGCAGTTTTTTAAACTATCCAGTTCTTCACCTAACTGGGTACTATAAGTTAATAAAGTATAGCTGACTTAAATACTTTGATCGGTCCGTTCTCATGTGTGAAGAATCTGACGCGGTAGATCTAAGCATCGTTGCCATTCCATCCGACTTCTTCGAATCTTGCCCACAGTGTAGAAACCATAACACCGAAAATGCCTGCGTTATGGGCAGATTGTTCCATGTGGTTATTTCATGCCCAGGACGCAGCGACGTTAAAGGGGTATTGAGAACATCATAGCCAAATATGCGTCGATGAAAGTAGCGGAGTTATGAAAATTTCGTTGAATAGTGACGCTATTGACGCGAGGCCAGTTTCGAAGTTAACAACTGAATTTGTGATTTAAAAGGTGGAACTATACCGTAAATTTGTTCGGTCGAAATGAAATTCAGGTTGATCATAGTGAACTGCTATCACTGTCGAATGAGCTTAGATGCGAAGCTTGCATTCATGACGAAGCCAAGAATTACTGTGGCAATGGCCAGCAGATGTTACATGCTTATGAAAGGGGGTCGTTTCATGCGAAATTGGTGATCACAGCCATCTTCATTCCTAGAAATGAGCGATTCCTTGCCAAGTCCACAATAAACTTCTGTACAAATCATAAACAAAAGTAACGCTGGGCATGGAACGAGGGAAGAATCTTAAACGATTTGAGAAATAGTCGTTGTCCAAAACTTGGCCTCTGAGGTTGCCACACAGAAATTTGCAAGTTATTGCCAATGTTCGTTGCTGAGCTCTCCAAGAACGAAGCTTTAAACAGGCTGTTGTCGAGGAAACGCGCGCAGTATCACGACGTTCCACTGACTTTGCCGAAAAAAATCAGATTGGTGGTTGTTAGTCCCATAGAAGCGTGTTTTCGAACGAGTCATTGCCGTTACTTGTGTCTAATGAATTTTTGTGTTTTTCAGCTACTATGGGCCGATAAATCTGGTAACGTTCAATGTCGGCCATCATAACGAGCACCACGACTTTCCGTTTGTGTGTGGAGCCAATCTACCAAAGGTAATGCAGTTGTCCGAGTTGATGCGTATGTTGCGCAGTTGCAATCATTTCAACGATCTGGTTGACCGTTGTTCATAAGTGCCAAATTAGTTTTTTGTTACTTTTCTGTTTAGAAGAGGTCATCTTGACAATACCTTTTTTTTGGTTCCCTTGTTTCCTTTTCTGGCAAATTAAGTTTACTGCAGTCCTGTCCAGGTTACTATTATAAAACTTGTGGTCCATCTGCATAGGGCTTCTTCGAGGCAACTGGTCACGTGGCGCCAGCGAAGCACTCTTATCACTTTCACAAAGTGGAAATGAGTCGTTCTCGTTTGAATCTTTTCGCACTGCGTTCCTGGCAAATCTGCTGGCTGGGAAATCGCTCAAAAATGATCTGTCAACATGCAAAAAGAAAGTTTATTACGAAGACTACGTTAGCAGACCAGTGTACTTAGCGGCTACTTTTTTTTTAGAGAGATCGATTGCGGAAGCTCAAAAATCGTTAGCAGGTTTCTAGAAGCCTAGTATGCAGAAATGGGGATACAGCGGCTTGGGCCGTGATGCTCATCCTCTGTCCTCTCCATCCATCTCTAAATATTAGACTCTCCCAATATTGAAGCTGAAGTCAATCCCTCGAAACGTCGAAAGGAGTGTTGTTAAGTATAGGACTTTGTATGCTACCATATGTAAACTTTCGCCGATTGGAAACAGCTGCGCACGAAGAGCTGAGAAAATAGGAAACGTTAGTATTTCCTTCAACGTTGAACAGAGAATTTAGATCTGTTGAGAACTGCTGGGGGAGAGGTAGGAGGAAAGGTTGGAAATTGGATAAAAGTGCTGTGAAAGCGCATTCTGTTCCAGATCAAGCAAATCGCGCCGGAATATTACTCTGATATGCTGGTCCATCACAGTTGGGTGCAAATGATGTATAAATTCGTGACCGACCCGAAGATCAGTCTTCACTCCCGCATCAAGAGGAAGCTTGCCAAGCCGAGTGACATACACTTTTATGGTGTTGGTCCTAATTCGACGTGCTTCGTGCACAGGTTCTTTGAACGGGTGAGCACCTCATGTGTTGTTTTCCGATGATGGCTCAGCTATAAGGAGGTGACATGTATGAAGGGTGTTGTCGCCGCGAACTGTCCTTCTTTTGGTTCGGCAGTCTGCGAGTTGAAAGACCGCGTTTCCTTGGATCGCCAACATCGTTCTTCCTTTCCCACAGGTCTCTATACGCCCGGCTATCTTACAAGTAGACCCATTTATAGAAGCTTGATTAGTTTTGCAGTATGTAAACACCCTTGGTCTTGTTGAACCAAGGTGAACTGACCACACATCGAACGATTTCGATGTTGACGTTTTCGATGAAGGAGTGTTTGAACACTTGTCTTTGTTTTTGCGCTCCGAAGAAAGGACGAGCCATCGAACGGAAAAGACATTCGATATCGCCTTTTGCGGCTGGAAATCCAGGATTTGCAGCGTCCTAATTCACAAGAGCGTTGCCTAATCGCGCTTTTATTTTTCAACTAAAGTATGCAAGGTTGTTACAGCGCTAAGGTTATGGTTATGCAAGGTTATGCATAAGGTTGTTACGCTAAGGTTATGCAAGGTTATTACACGTTACAGCGCTGTGAACGCCTAACGAGAATAAGCGATTCTGAAGTTTTAGTTGCAAAACACAAGGTTCCATCTCGTCCCCGATTGGGTATCATTTCTAAGCACGTTTCGGTGCGTCGTAACCGTTTTTTATTCTTATATGATCTGTGTGTGTGTTCATTGAGTCGTCTGTTACGCTTCGCAAATCGTAATCACTTTATTTTTCAAATGTCCTTATAAGTGCATTACGTTCATTTGGTCTGTCAGTTAGCACTGTATTCATTTATCGATTCTAAGATCGAAAGAGTCATTACGTTCGAGCTCGTTGCATAACATCGCATCCGGAAGTGCACGCTCCATTCAGATGCAGAACGCACCAAATGAAGTAGTGAGTGTTCGCACTGAAAGCGATAGAGGCGAAAGGCGTTGTGCACCAGGATATATTGTGTTCACGACGTTGAATGAATGCGAGTAGCAAATTCCGCGCTTCCATATGTTTGCTCTTCTTCTTTCCCCCATCTCCCCTTCCCACTTTCCCGTCTTTCCCATTCTCCCCACAACTGCCCTGGGTAGGTGTCCACACTCTCGTGCATTTCTTTTCGCGCCTGTTCTACCGCGGCCACTCCTACTTTTGACCTAATCGGCAGGAGTGGCTTTTCAAACAGTGGGGTAATTTGTAGCGACAAAAAAATTCGTGCAGTTGTGTGTCAGCTGAAAAAGCGGTTTAACAGCGAAAGTTTGTATCGTTTGTTTAGGTAGAGTTTATGAAATAAACGAGTGACTTTGTTATTATACGGGGGTTGTATAAATCGCGCCATCAACTTACCTGTCTCACAAGAGTTTTTTTGCTTCGGCTGTGAGTAGTAATTGGCTTTCGAGACTTTTTTGCATTTCGTGGCCTTTCTCCATCAAAAACATTTGCTTTGCCCATGAATTTATGAGTGCTTGTGAGAGATATGTGTGTTTTAAAAAGAATTATTCACGCAGAGAAGTATGCATAGAAAATTCATCGATCGGAACATTGACGATATGAGATGGGGGGGGGGGGGGAATTTTTATGTGCGCCGATTTTCGGCAGCAATCGTGGTTGTTTATTTCAGCTGCTGAGTGGCTTGTATGGAAGCGATGTGGAAACCAAGATGGAATAGTGGTGTGGTAAAGGCGGAACGCGATCGTGCTGTTAGGCTTTTGCACATAATTATTCGTAGTTTGCTTCCAGAAGTGAAGTTAAGCTTTCTCGTCGAGTATTTCTCAAAAACTTTCATGTCCACTTGCATGTAACTGTTTCAACGTAGTTCATAGTCCGTCGCGCTTCGATCATGTACGTATGCATGATCAAGATGGTGCGATTTTGGCAGAAAATATTACTTTTGCGACTTCATAACCGATGTATTATCCTGATACCACAGATGTTCGGTGAGCTGTTTGAACATACTAAGATAATGCCGGTGGCCATACTGAAACTTGCGTTACTGCTTTTTTCTTTCGCAATGAATTTTTCATTCACATCATTTGATTGGTATTCGTGAGCATAATTGTGACGATTTATGCAAATTTAATCAGCTGTCAGCATAACTGATCGTGCATGATAGTGTTTTTAATTCGCATAATAATGCTTTTAGTTCATAATATTGATGTTAATCTGTTTTTAGATTAGTAGCTTTCAGGTTTTTTTTGTTCCTTGCCATTATATTTGAATCTCTTCCAGCTTAGTTTAACTTTTGGGTTTCTTCTTTCTTGCCGTCGTGATTAGGTGCTGTCGTGCTGTGGTTCCTCTTCATCTTTTTGCTACTTAGAAACCTTTCTGCTATTGTGAAAATTATTATTATACTTTTTAAACTGCACATAAGCGAAATGTTTTATTCATTGAAACATGGATGTGCTGTTAAGTGATTTTCAGGTTTTTCTTTTAAATGAGAAAAATAAATAAAAAGCAAAGATGGTCGAAGCAGCCACCAAATTTGAGGCAATAAGAATTCACTTTTTTCGTTTTGACGACAGTGAAAAGCTTCATCAATGAGGTGGGTAGCTTAGCAAAAATTGTGCAACAGTCTCACATGCTCGAGTGTTGCACGCTGTGTTTGACGAATATTTCAGAGTAATCTCATTGATAGAACGCACAGAGTGGTTTTTGATGTGCGCAGGTAACTTTTTTTAATCATATGGCTTCTCCGGTTTCACGGTTCGCCATTTATGCAGCATTGCTTTATTCTGCTAAATCCTAGCGTTATCGTTCGACATTTGATACTGTCATGCTATATGAAGTCTTCCACTCAGTTATTACCTCTTGCCTAGATGTTGATCCTTTCACGTTTTCTGTTCGCCGTTCTGCTTCACTGTTTTTTTGGCATTATCGGTTACTTTTGTCTTCATACGATTATTTGTTTTGCGCATAATTGTTGATTTCTGGAATGGTCTTCCATGTCGTTTTTCGTTATTGTTGTTCATATCTTTCATTGCTTTGATGGCACTTCATCTTCAAATCTGTCAAATAGGAGCTGGTTGGTTATCGTGCTTTGACCTTTTTTGTATGCGCAATTTTTAGGTAAAATTTTCTTCTTTAGACAAACAGCGTTCACCGCATTCATTTCAAATTGCTGCCATGAACACAAAATGTTGTGCTACATTATATTTCGAGCATATACACCACTACGAAAAGTCGACAAATCCATCCGAAGTTTACTTTTGCAAATTAGGCGCATTTTCCGAAAACTGACATCAAACACTGTTCACTGCTGTTGTTAATTGCTGTGATCATTGCGAAATGTGTTATGTTTGCACCCTCCGCAAAATACTAACAATTTTATCCGGTAGGAAAATTCTGGATGGGTTCTTTTTTTTAAACTGAATGCCAATCGTGCAATGTGCGGATACACAGCTGCCTTCTGAAAAATATGACCTTCCAGCCCGACATCTTATGGTGATAGTATTGCAGCGTTTATGCAGTTGCATGTTCGTTCTTTGCCATAGTTCAGCAGATGGTGAGATGATATGCGGAATTCTCGAAGCTTTTCGCTATTACAACTACACTGTCGTTTAAAATAACGGAAACGTCATTTTGGCGTCAGCCTAAGTTTCATCTGATGATTTGCTGATTAAAAGAACTGCAGGCATTGAATTATGTATTCTCGTACAGTTTAGTTCTGAATGAAGACAATTGGAAAGGAGTTTAACCTAAGATGCTTAACGTTTGTGCAGCGTTCGGGAAACAAAACGTGAAGGCGCGGTTAACTGGTGGCGGAATTCGATCTAATTGGTATGCTGGTGGTTGTGCATATGATGAGCACAGAAGCACTTGGTAAACTGTAACCGATGAGACAACTTGCTAAATCGTTTTTAAAACGGCGCTGATTCCATCGCGTAACTTCATGCTCACGTACGACATGCGTGAGCAGTCTTCACAAAGCGAGGTCGCTCGCTCCAAACGGATAAATCATTTCCCCGTGGTATGCGGTCAACCGACAAAAAGAAGTTGGACGTAAAAATACAGCTCCCTTAAATGTGCTTTTTTCATTGTAATCTACCTGTGACTTTTGAATTCACTGCCAACGTTCACGACATCTCATCTCAGTTTGTCGTTGCCGAATGGATTAATTTTAATTTTCTCTTCGAGAGGGGCGATAAACGCCTCCAATGCCCAGCTGACATGATTTACATCAGTATGACCACGTCAGCTTTACCTTGCCACACATCGGTGACTTCCACCAAAAAGCGACGACCACTCGAATGCCGATCGTGCAAAAGTGAAGAAAATTTCCTGTTGTTCTCGAGTCTTGCGAATTGCAGATCGTATACACTCCCCTAGGCAACCATCAGCGATTTATTTGAGCGCGCGCACAACTGTTGTGCTTCGAAAAATTTAGCGCAATTGAAATCAAACCCTAGCTGATCTAATTTCGTAATTATTATTACGTTAAAGTGAGTGCTGCAAATGGCAAACGTTGAAATGATAAGTTGTTTTTGTATGGAGGCAATACTCGAATGCCCAAATGAGACTGCGCTTCATGAATCAATAATTGTTTGAAGGTTATTAATTACGATGAAAGCTTGAAAGTAAGCCCGGTGGGAAAGGTCGAATGAGGGTATATGATTGCGGCCACCTTCACAGGGCAGAACGATCCTTTGTGGGAATGTCATCGAATGAGCTTTGGCCGTTTTACTATGCGCATTGTGAGTTGCGTATTTTGGTCGGCCGAAATTTGCAGGTGTGGTATTTTTGAAAATGATCACGATGGAGAGCAAGTGTGCGGTTATATTGTAGTAATTAGGCGTTCAAAGGTGAAGCGGTATTAGCTGAGCAGTATGCCCATCCATTCACTTAGTTGTTATCAAAAATGAAGAACTCGTAATATTGTTAATGCCAACATCGAGTAGCGTGCGTGTACTAGCTATCAGCTGTCACGTTATTGAACACTTATGATGTTTCCCTTTTTTTGGTACTCTTGCTCGAAAGAGTGTACATTCTATTCGAAACGGGAAATGATTCAGTCAGGCGTATAGCCCATTAAAAAGTATTCAACAAATGCTCTGTTTATTTGAAGCGTAAAATACACATAGCACATACGGTGCGCACATTCAATGAAATGAATTGAACGGAATTATTCGACGAAGGGGGTGATAGATGTGCGACAGAGATATTTGAAATACTGTACGAGATCATATATTGTCTTCTTTTTTAGCTCGTATAAAATACACCACGTATAAAATGATTTGTTGCAAACGCAATTCGACAGTATGAAAAACGTCCATCACTACTTTTGCAATTGTTCGACGATTGCTTCGATGAGGTTTTCTTCACCTGGCTGAAAAATATAACTTGACATATTGTTTAATAATCTCAGAGTAAAGTCGACGTCAGTCCGGGCTTGCATCCGACGATATGCTTAGAAAATGAATGATCGCAGAATGATGGAACCCCTGCTTATGGATGGATGTAGTTTTCACTCGCCACTACGCATATGATGCATAGAGTTGTCATCATTACCTCCAAACTGCATGGTTCGAAAATTGCACAAGAATGCAGGATTGAAAAGTTGATGAAGCTACCAGTGCCAAGTCCAAATTCAGTTATGAAGCAAACGCTCTGCGATACCTACGTCAATCGTTCAATAGAGTTCATTAATGCCACTGCAGTCTAAAAAGAGGAATGTTTTAGTGAACTTGGACAGAAACTAATGCATATTAATTTTTGATTTAAAGCACTGATACTCATCACTGGTTGCTCGCACTTCATCAAAAAAAGAATGAGCATGGGAGGGAATGCTTCTTTTCTTTAACGAATTCCCTTCACAACGGCCTATCCAAAAATAGCTTGATGGTTTCACTGATGATTTTTAACTGCTTTAATATAGCAAAATAATGCGACCTTAAACACAACAACACAGCAAACCGTTTAAGATTTCGAAATTTCGGCAGACTGATAATGTCATTATACGTCGGAGGGGAGGATGCGAACATGTACAGATTCTCAGGCCACGTGAACTGTCCATCAGCATTCATTGTTTGATTGAGTGACTACCGGAGGATCCCGTCGCACTCGTCTCATCCATTCTTTTCAATATATGCTTTTGCCGGATCAGGTGCGAAATGTCCTTCGTTTTCTTTGATCATATGAGGGAGATGGGGGGAGGGGGCGGGGAAGGAGGGAGAGAGAGAAAGTGTATTTGTTCTCCTCGCTTGTCACGGCACGAACTTAATGCGCAGCCAGACTGAACGTCTTCTCTTGGTAAGTGCTAATATGAAAACTTTGTAGGGTGAATGTTGATGAGCGATAACAATAGGCGAATGCTGATTTAGCATCTTGTCTTTCGCATGGATATGTATATTTTATTTTATTTTTCTCCACAGGCGAACCAACATCACAGTGGCTACTTCGATACTACACTGCAACATTTGCTATATGGCCTCTAGAAGAATCTCCAAGAATTATAATGTTCCAGTTGCAGAGTAAGTTGAGTTGGCCTTACAAAACATTTTATAACTCGTTTCCCAGTAATGAGGCGACAGCGAAGTTCCAACTCTTCTGGATGTTATTTTCCATAAAGTAGTGAGGCCTACGAAGCATATGGAGATTTTTTTCTTGAAATGGAATAGTCAAGAATGGAAGCATGTATTGAGGATGAGCGTCTAGTGGAAATTATACTATACTTACGCTTCGTCGTTAGCACGTCGACTGTCCACCCGTTCAACGCTTAAAAATTCCATTGCACAGCGAAGCACGAAATAATACAAGATTGCTGCCTGTGTTGGCAGTCTTCTTGTTCCTTGAAAGGTCGCATATTTCTCAACTTCAGCAGCCTAAGTTAGTCAGAATCCGATGCACTTACTTTCACCGCCTCTAGGACTGCCCACATCGAACCGTGTTAACGCCTGCAACCTTATAGTAGGAAATCGCCATCTTAAGAAAAGATATAAAGATAGACCTGAATGGCGCTCAGTTCGTTGCTGCCATAATCTTCGGCGGGCAGGAGTTCGAAATTAAGGATCTTGGCTGAACTGCGATCCGCGTTATCCACTGTGGCCTTCTTCGACGCAGGTTGATAGCCATCGGCATTCACAAATACCTCATAGGATCCCGGCGTAAGCAGGCGGAAGTAATTTCCAGTTTTCCCTAAAATAGGTAAATCATTATCGCATCGTCATGATCTGACTGTTCTTGTGATAAATGCAAAACGTTTATAGGTTAGGAGGAAGGAGGAAGGGGCGAAAGACTATCAAAAACTATGCTCTTCAGTAAAGGGAATTTGTTTTCCACTTCTTAAGTACAACAACTTTTCGGTAGAACCTTCGAGGATTTCAACAACAAAGAATCACAGTATTTCCTCGAACCATTGGCTCAATTTCTCATGGAGTTATACAATGGAAGGACTCTAAAGAAATGCTGTATCCGTATTTCAGAGAGAAGAGATACCTCAATTTGCTATTTCTGGGGAAACAAATTGCAGCTGACTGCTTCTTTAATTAAACAGAGAATGGCGATGTAGTAACTGGCAGTGAAAGCCATCGCGGCTACAAAAAATTTAAAATTTTTGAGAATGTTTGATTTCAAGAAGCGACTCGGCTGATGGAAGCAATGGCTTTTCGCAATTAACAGTACATAACGTCTCTCTGTTTCAAGCAGTGGGAATCTCTCTAACTTAAAAAGGTCGGTTACAAATGGCTATAATCAGCTTCTATCTCGCGTTTTTACACCTTTACAAAAGCCCGAATTGGGGACTGCTAATGGCCAAGTTGCCCTAAACCATCATCAGCCATAGCCATTCCTCATACTGCTAATCATGCTTCGGACTGTTTTCCTATTATAAGTGAACAAGTCAACATACACGTGGTGACGGGATGCTTAATGAGTCCACCGTCGGTATCGTTCTTTACCCATATCACAGCTCCCGCTATTGGCTGACCGCTGTCCTTGTCAACAACAACTCCTTTAATTCCCAAATGCACCTGCAATTTCGATTGCTTCCTTCGACTTCAACCAAATCACATGTATTTTGGCATAGCATGAGCTCAGTTACAAACCGATAAACCGGTTTATTCTGGTACATATACGAGAAGTCATAGAAGAAAATTATGATGAGTTAACAAATACGTGCCATTCCACTTCCCACTTGGCGATACAGCTTATGAATTTGGGTTGCACAGAAATAAATATTGCTTTTGTGCAAACGAAATTCACACACTAGATATGCAGATGAGAGATGAAACCGTTACGGCTTACAGATTTGGTGAATTTTTTAACGGCATACTTTATATACAACAGCGTCCTCTCCTCGAAGCAAGAAAAGCGCATTTTCGGTTCTTCGGCAAAAGTCGATAACAGTTATCATTCTCTGTGCAACTGCTGTACAAAACGAAAGAAACTGCTTGGCATGTGCGTCAAGGGGCTTGATTTCAACTAATGACAACAATCAGAGGCACACTGGAAATCGACTCCTCTTACCGATGGAACGTGAGTTCCAGAAAACCTTTTTTCGAGTTCTTAGTCGAAGGAGGTCTACATCTGTTTTACCCTTCACTGGACTGCTGCCTGCCTGCTGAGGCACTCGAAAGATAAGCCATTTCCGTCAAAGACGGCTGTCACAACTTACCGTCTACAACCAGCCTCCCTCCCCCCTCCCTCTCATTTGAATTCGATGGGCCTCTTCATCTGTCCATACCTTACCTTTTGGTCGTATATAATGGTTCTAAATGTCTAACAACAACACTATTGTAAACAGCTCATTGCATCACAACCACGATCTGGTAGTTGTCGTTAGAAGAGTTCACAAAGCCGCTTTTTGGAGCGGACAAAATTCAAAAGTACCATCCACGGGAACTCGAGCAACGCCTTCTTGTTGTCTTCCCATAGAGACGGCAGTGTGCTACCCGGGGGGAACTTCTCGCATGAAAGTTCCAAGGTGATTTCGAATGCATTTGTTGCAAGGTAATTGAAATCCTGCATGCCACCAGACACCGAATACCATTTGGCACCGTTCGTTATACCACCTGCAACACCCCCGCTTTTACGCAACACATCCAACACCAACTGCGAACAAGCTGCAGTCTTATTCTTGGCAAGAGGCCGTCCAACGGAGGGGGGAGGGGGCAGAAAGCGTTCAGTGCTTATGGGAAATTTGGAACATAGACTGTTTACTCTTAACGCAAAGATATGACGCCGTTGCATGTATGAAAAGGAATCGGAAGAGGAGGGGGGAGGAGGCGGGGTGGAAAGGTGGGTGAATAAGGTCACTGAACAGGCATTTTGATAAGAGTTTCAAGTAACTGGCCAGTGACCAGTGGTTATATTAGATAACTGAACCATGTCTGAGCATTCAGTGATGGGGTTGCTAGTCCGATTAGCTCACACGCACATATCATGCTTAGACCTAGTCGTGCTGATTAGGAGATCAACTTGTGGGCAGTTCACATGAAAAATAACTTCTTTGGTTGCGCAGTTAACTCATGTTGAATTAACCCATGCCGACGACTTTTGAAATTCGACATTCGCAACATCAGTTGTATCTCTCCATGCGGCATTATTTCCCACTGGTCCTCTGAAAGCCTTATATTGTTTATCGGCGTTTCTATGCGATAAGAAAACTGTCTGAGATGGCTGTTGACATTGCGGCTATCTGAATAGTTCCAAATTTTTGTGTAACCCCCCGGCCATCACTGCAGTTTGTCATTCTTCAAACTAGAAGTGCTACTGTCCAGTACGTATATTGAGCTTCAAGTTAACTCACACTCATTCGAAAAGTAACAACATCCAATGCAATTCGAATAAAAGTTCAGTTCAATGAGCGGTTTTGATTTTGTTGCCTAAGGGCTTAATTCGCTAAGCAGGCGTCTTTATAAAATTGAAGCGTAAACGTGTAAAAGATACCTTGTTGGGCAAAAGCGTCCCGTGCAGAGCCATCGCATGGCGCATGGTCATTTTTAGCCATGTGCGCATGATTGCTCGCATAACTACGCGCCAAATACCTGAAACATTGAAAATTTTGAAAAATTGAAATATTTTTTTTCACTGTGAAAATTTGAAAATGCTAATCGCTATACAAACTGAAAGTTGCCGGACAAACAAAACCGTTACAAGAAGCATATTTGAATTAATGGAATGAGTCTTAGATGACGTCCGACTAGAAATAATTTTAATAAAGAACAAGGTTATTTTGAAAATTGTAAACAAACGAAAACAGTTGATATGCTCTTGCCAAATTGGTAAGCTGCAATTCGTAAAGGCAAATCTTTCTAGCGATTTCGCAAGTAGCCTATCACAACTGTTTCGAATAATACGAATCCAAATGCAATTAATTACACGGTTAAAATCGTACCACTAGGCGATGGTAATTTTCATAGCGATTTTTCTTTTTCGGATTCTAAGAGTTTTTTTTTTTGTTTAAATCGCTCATTTTGTTCAATACACCATCGCACATAGGAAATAATTTATGACAAAGCGGCAACAAATTTGTCCACCACCCCCCATCGTCACCACCTAAATATACCTCACCAAGCATACAGCAAAAGCAGGATGGTGCGTGAATTTTTCGTTATTGCATTTGAAGATAGCAAATATGAATTTTAAACTTCAATAGAGTCGTAATATTATTAGAGATGCTTTGATGAGCGTTTTGCAATTTCGCTTGGTTTGAATGCATTTAAGCCGATGAGTGATGTGAACATCATTGGCTGCATCGTAAACAAGTTTATGTGTAGCAAAATTTTCCTGACCGCGAATGGCGAAAAAAAATTTCTGGTATGAGTAACCACACTGAGCTTTCATCAAGTGAGAGCTCACAGATAAGCGAGATCTACGCATTGCCACTCATAATTCGAAGCGCACTTAGCAGCGTTTGCTCCCTTTGTTCGAAGGACTCCGGTGCCACTTGTGATAAAAAGATTTCTACGAGTGCACGTGAATGTGACAATGGGATCCCACTGTCGTCCTTCTCAGGTTCAATGAAGATTCATTCTAAACGCGGGTTTGTGGAAACAAATTCGGAATAATAATAAGCCTCACAAGTTAAATAACCCGAAACCAGGTTTAATAGAATTAATGGACCTGAAAGTTTGGTCGTCAGGAGACTTGGCGTACTGGTTGGCATTGGGAACTCTTGCTAAATCGAACGGATAATTGGCCACTAGGTCTCCTTCGTGAAGATTTGCCGACAGCACAAACGGCAATGAAAGAATCCATCGGCCAACTGCTTCCACTTCGGGTTGATGCTGCAAAACGTGAACAGCAAATATTTGCAGGCAGTAATGTACACGTTTACAGGAAAGGAGAGACTGGTGATCGATAAAACGGAGAAAAGTGAGGGAACGGCTGGATGAATCAGGCCATTTTTGTATATTTTGCCGTGATTCAACACTTTCAAGTTGGCAGACCACCTATAACAAACAAAAATGCTGTCGATATGCATGTAGCACAGCAAAAGAGCTGTCTTCTAATGAAGTGATCAACGGAGTGTTCTGATTGCATGAATCGGTTCTGTGCTATGCTGCAAACAAAAAGCCATATTCATACGTATCGCGCAACTCTATACAATATTACGATGTGGGCGCATATTGATACGAATATTAGCGATCGCGAAATCTCTGAATGCTATTTGCTAAAATACTGTGAATGGGGATAACATAAGGCACAATTCACAGAAAGGTGCAATGTCTCTATATATTCCATGGCATAAACAGTCCCTTTAGATTTTTTTCTCTCGTTTCAATCAGTTTTATATTGCAATACTTAAACTACTTCCCGTTCAAAAATTATTCTAATCAAGTTAGATAACTGGACGGAAGTATGGAGTAATTCATCGTTGGTCTTTCGAATCACAAACGAAAAAGCTAGAAGATTTGCGTGATTCGATTGCAATTGAACTCGTCCAAACTAAACGGATGGAAAGTTTTAGTCATCCTCTGAAGACGACAATTCTAAATATACTTTTGAATATACAGTTGTTGAGTATCGCCGAATAAATCAAACTCCTCATTGTAAACAGCATTTCTTTATTCGCCAACTATTTCTAACACAAACGGATTCGTTCAGTATTATAAAAGATGCTGGAAATCTCGCTGAAACAAACCTAAATTATGTCACTGTAGGAGAGCAAGTCATGCT
>JPKZ01002781.1:315055-333107 GCA_000803305.1 Toxocara canis | reverse complement strand
TCAACAAAAATCGCTATTCGCACAACCTCACTTGAAACAAAAATTTTAGGGCAGTTTCTGCAGCATTTCTCAATTTCTTACCTCGCTTCACACACCCGTTCAATTCATTACTTCATTACGTGACATTGAAGCGTAATGTCGCGGAGACTTTACAGAGGTAATATGCCATATAATGACCTCATACAACATATAATATAAGTATATTTATACACTACGTTTATTTTCACATGTGTGTACGCGCCTATGTACTGCAACTACCAACATTTTTTTCAAAGAAAACAGCATTTTTACCCTCACGGCGTTTACCAAGTTACTTTGTGGAGTAAATTAGTCTGGTTAACGCCACCAGGATAATGAAGTTACCGACGAGCTGTAAAACGGGTTCACGAAAAGGAAGAGTGAGGAACGATCATGCTTACAAAATTTATGCTGTCCAGGAGTGGTCGAGAACTCAATAACCACCAATTCTCGTCCTTGAACGCTTTGCCCAATCGAATAGGTGCGCGTGAAATCCGGGCATTTGGCATTTATCTCGACAAGTTTCGTCTCAAGTGCCGCCTGATCATGGTAGTTAGCCCACTCATCAGTCACCGCTTTTGCCTCCGAAACGGTGATCACAAATAACAAAAAGATCACTTCGACGAGGTCGACGAAGTTTGAGGCAAGTCGACCGCAACGCATGGTCGCTGCCTATTCGAATGTGTGTGCTTGATATGCTCGTTTGACGAGCCCAGAGGCCCGACCGCTAACGCAAACGCAAGCCGGTGACGTAATGTGCTTGCGTCTAGCCCGAAGCAGTACGAGCCTAGCCGTGTGCGGCCGTATACGAAAACAGTTGTGTACGGGGGGCACTGCTCGCAAAGCGTAAAGTGGTGCGCCGCGCCATATAAGTAAGTATTTAAAAGTGCATTAGCATGCAAGCACGCGTGAGCTGGCTAGTGCGTTGAAGCTTTTGCTTCTTTCAACGCAGTTGATATGTCATCGCAGCACTTCGAGGTGTTACGTGCATGAATCGACGTCTTAATGCATGTGACACTTCCACACGCAGAATCGACTAACTGACTGACTGACTGCTTTCATGAGAGTTCGGAATGCGAATCGCTTTTATGCAACGGGTTTGTAGCGTCAATGGGGTGAGATATTAAACCGCAAGAACAAACAATAATTCACAACTAGTTGACAGTATGGAGGTGACGCAAACAAGACAGCGTGGCCTCGTTCGAGCGTTGAGTCATTAACATTAGTTTATGGAAACGGATTCCTTCGAGGTCAAGCGTTTTTAGCTTAGCAAACGAACGAAGTGATCTCACTGTACTAGGTGGAGTAATCCCTTTCGCTCGGGATATGGCCTCCCCAGCGCTTCGTGAGAACGGCGATAAAAATTGTCTCATCGTCGACGTATGCCCTCGCCATTCCTCAACAACACTGAGCAATACTATAAACCTCCATACTGAAAAGGCTGTTCAGCATGGAGTGAAAAAATAGTTTGCCTCGAATAGCTGCTGTTTAGAGAACCACAAATTTCGTAGCACTTGGAGGCTTTGTTCGGTGTAGGCGATCTTCTACCTCAAAAATTCCCTTCACACTCTAAAATTTCTCGATATCGTTGGCGCGGTTGCGGTAGCCTGTAATGTTTTTCATATCACGGTTTATTGAAATATACTTTACCATTCTTCAATGCGCTAAAATAAACTTAAATTATATCGCACCCACATGCACTATATTGCATTAGCCGAATTACTAACTGCATCCTCAAGGGTATCCAGCAGAGAAGTATGTCGAGTGCAAATTGCTTTTTCTGCAACAAAAATAAGGCCTCTTACGTATTGTATAAATATGTGTATGTAGTGGTACAAATATATGTGTACTATATATGTTTATAGTGGTACAAATATATGTGTACTATATATGTTTATACTATATTATGTACGTTTTCGTATTTTAGTGTGATCGCTTGAAGCTAGCTACTTACGGCTATATAACGGCATATTAGGGCGCGATTTGCCTTTTGTTGGCTTGCATGCTCTTTTATTTGTGCTCTGCTATAAATTCTCTCTTATTTTACTTCACTCATCAGCCGTTGGGTATATTCACTCCCTTCGGCCCAAAGCAGTGCGTATCAATCGCATACTGTTCTAACGTGGACGAAAAGGCCCACTCACTCCGATAAAGCCAGCAAATAATGATTGCGAGAGACAGAGAGAGGTCGTCGCGAAAGCATTTGGGGGACTAACGGAAAGGACAACAATAATTTTCGCACCATAGGACCATTATATATATATATATATATATATATATATATAACGTACATATATATATGTACGTGTATATACATATATGTATATGTATACGTGTATGTACATATATGTAAATGTATTTTTACATCATATATGTATGTACATATATGTATCTGCATATATATACACATATGTACGTATGTATATGCATATGTGTATGTGCATATATATACATACATATATATACATACATGCATGCACACGTGCGCACTCATAAATATAGCTAAGTGATTTTAAGGTTGTTTACCTAGGTAGGACATGATGAAGAAACGAAACGATACCTCTCATGCCCGCGGAAACATACATATATATACATACATGCATGCACACGTGCGCACTCATAAATATAGCTAAGTGATTTTAAGGTTGTTTACCTAGGTAGGACATGATGAAGAAACGAAACGATACCTCTCATGCCCGCGGAAGTTAGTTACAATTAATCTGTCCTGAGTCTTACAGCGATAACAAATGGCCGGTTGATGAGCCGTATCACGTTTGTGGCATAGTGACTCAAGTGCATTGTTTTTCATTTAAGACTTTTTGGGAGACATGATTTTGCATATGGTTGCTGAGCTTTGTGGCCGTGAGGGCTGCAGTACAAATGGAAAATGATATTTATTACCGTTGAGCTGGTTTTTGATGATGCAGCAGTCCTCAGCCAGTTGAAGTTCCCTCCCTGAAGTGTCATAGCTCGAGTGGTGTCGCGTACATCGGCAGATTTCAGCGGCCACACTTTTTTAGTCAGTTTCGTTACATCTCATCTCTTTGTTATCTTTCTTTTATGTATTACATTGACGTTTTCGATATCATCTGTTCCGCCATGCAAATTTCTCCCATTCTTTCCGTCTTTTTTCGACACATCTGTTTTTTAAGACTTCGACATTTGTACGCACATCTTTTATTATGTCTGTTGCCGTATGATAACGCCTTTTGTAACATCTGCAGATCTGACAGAAGTTTCACAGCGAATTTAATGGAAAAACATCCAGGGTAAAATGCATGTAATCTGAGATCAGAGGACGTCTAAATTATT
Source organism: Toxocara canis (assembly GCA_000803305.1). Lineage (NCBI taxonomy): Eukaryota > Metazoa > Nematoda > Chromadorea > Rhabditida > Toxocaridae > Toxocara > Toxocara canis. The sequence continues at coordinate 329,777 of JPKZ01002781.1, read as the reverse complement.
TCAGCTGAAGGCATTCCTAAGTGCTCAGTTGTCAATGGCGGGAGTCTTCTTGAGCATACCACTTCCGATTTGGGCCAGTGCCTTTAGATTTGTACAAGGTTGAGTAATGAATCTGTGATACGTTTGTTGCGAGTTCCAATGCCTCATAGATCATGCAACGTGTGTTTTGCGCATAATAAGAAAGTTTTTGTTAACGAGACACCACTTGCGAATGGTCTTTCTTCTCGGTTAATGAGAGCAGACCGGATTGAAACAACACGCAAGAACCGACAGTTTTTTTTTCTGATCTGATCTAGTTGTTGAACAGTTACTGCTTATCTTTCCTCATCAGTTCAACCAGTTTTCAAGTTGCTTCCATAGGATTGTTTGAGCAAACAAGTTCAGTTGTTCATCACTCAGCACGGAGGACATCCCGCCGAGAGGACTAAACAGATTTCAGGGGTTAGGATTGCCTCTTTTGAAATATGTAAGCTTGTAAGTTGTCGTTTACCATAATAGCTTTACACTGATAGACAGTAAGAATCATCTGGGCGGTTACGTGGCGTCGAAGCTCGCAGAAGAGATATCGCACAGTCCTTAGTAAAACAGCGATTATAAGTACTACCAATGGCTAATCGAGGCAAAGCTCACTCAACATAACGGCCACCCAAAATAATTACTGATTGGCAGGGCCCTTTCGTCACGACTTCCCGGGCGAAAGCAATAGGTTATCGATTATTGATTACACGATACTGATTACACAATTAATTTCTGGAATTTTTGAATGGAAACACGACCTAATGAAAGCACGAGATTCGTGGAATTCGGGACTGAAAAAATTCTCTCGCATTCGTAATCCTTCTTTAAATTTGTTCGTGTACTATCGAATAACCACTTGGCAGGGCCCTTTCGTCACGACTTCCCGGGCGAAAGCAATAGGTTATCGATTATTGATTACACGATACTGATTACACAATTAATTTCTGGAATTTTTGAATGGAAACACGACCTAATGAAAGCACGAGATTCGTGGAATTCGGGACTGAAAAAATTCTCTCGCATTCGTAATCCTTCTTTAAATTTGTTCGTGTACTATCGAATAACCACTTGGCAGGGCCCTTTCGTCACGACTTCCCGGGCGAAAGCAATAGGTTATCGATTATTGATTACACGATACTGATTACACAATTAATTTCTGGAATTTTTGAATGGAAACACGACCTAATGAAAGCACGAGATTCGTGGAATTCGGGACTGAAAAAATTCTCTCGCATTCGTAATCCTTCTTTAAATTTGTTCGTGTACTATCGAATAACCACATTTGTTCGGGAATTTTGGCGGCCCTCAGTAACCCTGATAGTGCCTCCTGAAATTCACCAGGTTGTTCATGGAGGCGTCAGATCCATCGTTTCCACTTCCAAGTTATCCCACTTTGAGTCGGCATTCCTTTAGTGATCATATCTGCATTAGTATCACTTCAAGCATCATATTCCAGGAGATCAGCTTGGTGAAATCGGAATGTCGCTGCCTGGTGCCGTGTTACGCCATCGACGTTCAACTCTGCAGAAAGTGGTACAAAGCTTCGACGCGTTCGATAAAACCACCGATGAAATTAAAGAAGAAAAGAAAACTAGTGGCGCAGTTTGTATGTTTTCACACATACATTTACCCTTTTAAACATGCAGGTATCTTTAAAGGCAGCAGATATATTACATATTCATTTACTTCACCATCACCCTCCTCAGCCGTTTACTTCGCAGAAGCGCAGATTGACACGTTTATAGGTAGGTGTGCGTTGATGCAGCATAACGACAGGCAGCACCAGAGATCGAACAATGATAAGGAAAGTTGTTTTTAACGTATAAACTTTTTAAAGGAAAGCAATGCTGTTGTGCATTCAAAACGCTTACTTAACGTTGCTTTGCATAGTTCATTAAAGTAATTTTATTCGACCCTCGATAACACCGGGCTTCAGTAAGACATCTGGATTAACTGCCAGCCAGCAGTTTTTACTGAGTGGTTTTTTCATAGGCGGTTTTTCCGCTTCACATTTTCACCATTGTTGGGAGCTCGTATGCACTGAACGAGTGGTTCTTTTCATGAAAGATTTTACAGCTTCACGTTTTCACATTTGCTCAGAGTCGGTATAAATAGGGCGCGAAAAACCCATATGATTAGGGTAGGTAACGGAGATTGCGACGTTATTTTCCGTGATGTCACTTGTGCTCGTGCTTCTTTAACAATAAATAGGACAAGCGTTTGGCCTATCTCATATTTTCATTGTATGACGGCTCGATAGGTTCACACCGACTGTTGTCACGGTAGTTATGCGCTACGTATTGTTGCATGCAACAATAAAGTGCAGAAGTTGGGTTGAGTGTACGTAGCATGAACGTGTCTAGGTGAATCGCAACACCGTACGCACATTTGCAGTTTTTGTTGAGATAGTCTTCGTAACGCTGTCTGCATTATCATCCACTCGGCTTTATTGGAAGGCAACAACCTTTACGCATAATATCAATATAAAGATGCAAAGAGCACTCTGAAAGTATTATACCCTACCATATAAGACATCAGAAGGAAGTTATCGTACCGATTGCTGGTTAGTTCGAGAGTTGCGCAAAGGTGATGTCGACTGTGAGGATCGCAGTGCAGTCGAGCGACAGCTGCATAGTAGGACACTCGGATCGCACATAGGCATTCCCCAGTTTTCCAACTTCTTTGGTAGCCGCCATTTTCAGTCAACTTTTGCTGGTCGATATGCTTGGTCCAAAATTTCCGGATTGTAGTTTTTGGGTACAAAAAGCCTCAACCCTTGAAAATAATCCGGTTAAACCGACGATGAATGGCCAGCAAGTGCTAAAAACGCCGAAAATTTCATATTTCCCGATAATTTTCCCTCAGATATCCTGAACTTTGCGCTTAATCCTCTTCCTGTCTCCCTCGCTTTTCCTCGGTTGGGGATACAGCGTGACTGGAGTGAGTAATAAAATCCAGTTTTCTCTTCGCTTGATTATATCCTAAAGAAGCGCTTCGTAAATTTTCGTATTGCTCATGAGGTCATAAGAACGACTGTGTAAATAATTACTCTGAAATTTTGTGGATCCGAAATTTTGTTGCGTTTGATTCGTCTGCTGAAGAACACAGAACTCTACCGAACAAAAATGCTATAGAAATTTTGAATCATTATTTTAACATTGACGATAATAACTCTGTCGTAATGACAAAGTATTGTTGCTGTTATTCAGCGTTTCTCTTCTTTTTTAAAAAACTAATTTATTGCTGTTTACCGTGGTGGTCATATCGTTACTAGCAATGCAAATAACGTTTAGGTACAAATGATTGTTTAAAAATAACACTTTTTCTCACAAAAAAACATCTTTGAGTAATGTGTTATAACACACTTGAAGCATTTGTAGGCTGAAAATAGAAAAAGGTTCCATTGGTTTAATGGCTTTACCGCATCTTATCCAATTCATGTTTTAATCGTCTTCAGAAAAATGAACTCTCGTACGTAGCATGAACGTGTCTAGGTGAATCGCAACACCGTACGCACATTTGCAGTTTTTGTTGAGATAGTCTTCGTAACGCTGTCTGCATTATCATCCACTCGGCTTTATTGGAAGGCAACAACCTTTACGCATAATATCAATATAAAGATGCAAAGAGCACTCTGAAAGTATTATACCCTACCATATAAGACATCAGAAGGAAGTTATCGTACCGATTGCTGGTTAGTTCGAGAGTTGCGCAAAGGTGATGTCGACTGTGAGGATCGCAGTGCAGTCGAGCGACAGCTGCATAGTAGGACACTCGGATCGCACATAGGCATTCCCCAGTTTTCCAACTTCTTTGGTAGCCGCCATTTTCAGTCAACTTTTGCTGATCGATATGCTTGGTCCAAAATTTCCGGATTGTAGTTTTTGGGTACAAAAAGCCTCAACCCTTGAAAATAATCCGGTTAAACCGACGATGAATGGCCAGCAAGTGCTAAAAACGCCGAAAATTTCATATTTCCCGATAATTTTCCCTCAGATATCCTGAACTTTGCGCTTAATCCTCTTCCTGTCTCCCTCGCTTTTCCTCGGTTGGGGATACAGCGTGACTGGAGTGAGTAATAAAATCCAGTTTTCTCTTCGCTTGATTATATCCTAAAGAAGCGCTTCGTAAATTTTCGTATTGCTCATGAGGTCATAAGAACGACTGTGTAAATAATTACTCTGAAATTTTGTGGATCCGAAATTTTGTTGCGTTTGATTCGTCTGCTGAAGAACACAGAACTCTACCGAACAAAAATGCTATAGAAATTTTGAATCATTATTTTAACATTGACGATAATAACTCTGTCGTAATGACAAAGTATTGTTGCTGTTATTCAGCGTTTCTCTTCTTTTTTAAAAAACTAATTTATTGCTGTTTACCGTGGTGGTCATATCGTTACTAGCAATGCAAATAACGTTTAGGTACAAATGATTGTTTAAAAATAACACTTTTTCTCACAAAAAAACATCTTTGAGTAATGTGTTATAACACACTTGAAGCATTTGTAGGCTGAAAATAGAAAAAGGTTCCATTGGTTTAATGGCTTTACCGCATCTTATCCAATTCATGTTTTAATCGTCTTCAGAAAAATGAACTCTCAAACGCAGCAGTTGGGTCAATGCAGTTGCAAAATTTAATTTTTAGATGGTTTTTAAGTATTTCAAAATGTTAGCTCAGGTCTACACGAAAACTTCGTTTGCGATATGCCAAAACCGCATCGCACAAGGCGATTCATATGTAGGTAAAAGAGCGAGGTGCTAAGTCATATGGTACTGGAGCCGCGGATTGCAGCAGATGAAAAGTATGCAGTCCCTATTCTTGGAGGAGTGCGTAAAGGCTGGTAATTAGGCAAAGAGAGGTGGGGAAAGCGAAAATAGTCAGTCAAAGTTTGGACGGTATGTCGGAACTGAGGTTGCTGTTGGTTGTGGTCTCAGTCTATGCTGAAGTCATTCAGAGGGCTAGAGGTAAGTAGGCTATCGAATGCTGTTGGTCAAGCAGCCTTTTAGGTAGTTACTAATTCACTTCATCATTACGCTTAAGCTAATGGGCAAGTTACCGTAGTTTCATGTCGCCATGGGCGGTTGAACACATAATTTTCGATTGTACGTAGGGAATCTTCCATTTTGTGCAACCGAAATTAACCGATCAAATTGTGCGGGACGGCATGAGACTGCGGTAACTTCTCTGCGTGACAGTGATATTGATATTCTCATGAAACATTGTGTCATTCGGTACTGTTATTAACAGAGTGCACGTTTTTGGCAGTAGACATTCTTGTTTTATTTGTGCTCTGAATAGAGTTAGTTATTCAGGAAAAGACAGTGGTTAAATGTGGTTTCAATCAGATCTTGAATGCATCAGAGAAATTGAGTGGAGAAAGTTGCGCGACTAAGTATGTATGGTCTTTCCCCTTCGGCACACCGCTAGGCTTCGATTGAGACGAATACGTTGTGGATGATAGATTGATTGGTAGATTGATTTAGCGCGCTTGATTCCATTGATGTTTCTTGTATTTTTTACAAGTAAAGAATCACGAACTTTCTATATTAGAGCTCTTAACTCAATGGCATATCATAGTGTGGTTTGAACGCTGAATAGAACAGAGCAACTTTTATTCGCATAATACGTAACATGAGAAAAATATAACGTGCGTGATGTAAATTCGAATCCGACAGTCGTATAGCATTGAGTGTTTTTTTTTCTTGTTTATCGTTTTGCGCATAGAGGACGTGTTGTTTTGTTGTAAAACATTTCTTCTGCAGTGTCGGTCGTCTGCTTTATTGTGATTGGAGTGTTGGTTTTCGGTGAGCTGAAAATGTTCTTTTATGGCGACGCAGAATTCGAGTACAAATTCACGGTCGACACAGCGTTTGACGAGTAAGTTTTACAAATGTTGTGGCCTTTTCATTATTTTTTTTTCTTTGAAAATAAAAGATTGAGATGTGTAAATGGGGGAGGGGAATAGAGCGACACTGGGCATCTCTTTCCCCCTTCAGCCGCCAAAGAATTGGGCAGATTTGTGTGCAGCATTCCGAGGTTGCAAGTTTCGATCATCGATATTTTCTCAGTTTAGTTTTTCGGCTTTTCTTTGAGTTTCCTTTTCCATTTTATTTGCAAAAAAGCCTATCCTAAAATACGAAAGGGTATCGGTGTATTGCTTTGTGAACGGCATTGTTGTGCCCTTAGAAACGGTCGGCAAACCGCTAATGCATTGATGGCCTCTGTGAAGTTTATCGGTTCGAATCGAGTTGTTTAATACCCATTGGCGCAAAGTAGTGACAGAATGAGGTTAGAGCGAGCAAATTTATGCCCTCGACCCTATTTTTCGTCTAATTGTTGCCGCAGTTGCCCGCATTTCCATCATTAATTGAGAGGTTTGTAAGAATTCACTTCTGCTCATAAACGATCGCTTTTCGCATATAGCCTCTGCTGTTAGGTGCTCGCTCACTTGAAATGTGGTGTAGGTTGATCTAAGCCCCTACTAAACTGGCTCACTCTTGCCGTTTACTTATTTCATGTGTAGAAATACCTCTACCGTTTAGGGAACAGTGCGCCATAAGTCATTCCATTTTAAACGTTCCCACACTTCTCATTCATCGATTCTGCACCTAGGAAACTAAGTAAAGACCGGTACAACCAAATACACCTTGATGACCGTCTTTTCACATGTTGACGGAGGCTCAGTTCACCTAGGTGATAGTGAAACGCGTTTCAACGTATAGTTAGCTCTGTGGACTTTCCCTGCTCCCTGCATCTCGTGTAGGCTGAACAATAGTACTTCCTTTAGGCAACTTCGTTATAGCAGTTGCATATTTCTGCGCTTATGATTTGTTGTATGCGGTGCCTCCAGGTCAAGGAATGTGGAATTCGCTGTCTCGTTGAAACAGCTATTTATTGCCGATTTTCTGCTTTAAATTTGAGTCCGTCTCTCAAAGTTGTTAAATTTTGGTGTATGCACAGTTCGTCGACCGTTACAGTTTTGGTGCTCGGAATTGAACTATAAGTCAGTGCTGTTAACAGTATGTGTTTCCAGTTTCGGCACGCAAAAGTGACACCACACCACTTCCCTGCTTCGATTGTGATTATCGTTCAAGGTGCTCGTTTTTATTTTCGCACTTGGGGGGGGGGGGGAGGGGAATAGAGCGACACTGGGCATCTCTTTCCCCCTTCAGCCGCCAAAGAATTGGGCAGATTTGTGTGCAGCATTCCGAGGTTGCAAGTTTCGATCATCGATATTTTCTCAATTTAGTTTTTCGGCTTTTCTTTGAGTTTCCTTTTCCATTTTATTTGCAAAAAAGCCTATCCTAAAATACGAAAGGGTATCGGTGTATTGCTTTGTGAACGGCATTGTTGTGCCCTTAGAAACGGTCGGCAAACCGCTAATGCATTGATGGCCTCTGTGAAGTTTATCGGTTCGAATCGAGTTGTTTAATACCCATTGGCGCAAAGTAGTGACAGAATGAGGTTAGAGCGAGCAAATTTATGCCCTCGACCCTATTTTTCGTCTAATTGTTGCCGCAGTTGCCCGCATTTCCATCATTAATTGAGAGGTTTGTAAGAATTCACTTCTGCTCATAAACGATCGCTTTTCGCATATAGCCTCTGCTGTTAGGTGCTCGCTCACTTGAAATGTGGTGTAGGTTGATCTAAGCCCCTACTAAACTGGCTCACTCTTGCCGTTTACTTATTTCATGTGTAGAAATACCTCTACCGTTTAGGGAACAGTGCGCCATAAGTCATTCCATTTTAAACGTTCCCACACTTCTCATTCATCGATTCTGCACCTAGGAAACTAAGTAAAGACCGGTACAACCAAATACACCTTGATGACCGTCTTTTCACATGTTGACGGAGGCTCAGTTCACCTAGATGATAGTGAAACGCGTTTCAACGTATAGTTAGCTCTGTGGACTTTCCCTGCTCCCTGCATCTCGTGTAGGCTGAACAATAGTACTTCCTTTAGGCAACTTCGTTATAGCAGTTGCATATTTCTGCGCTTATGATTTGTTGTATGCGGTGCCTCCAGGTCAAGGAATGTGGAATTCGCTGTCTCGTTGAAACAGCTATTTATTGCCGATTTTCTGCTTTAAATTTGAGTCCGTCTCTCAAAGTTGTTAAATTTTGGTGTATGCACAGTTCGTCGACCGTTACAGTTTTGGTGCTCGGAATTGAACTATAAGTCAGTGCTGTTAACAGTATGTGTTTCCAGTTTCGGCACGCAAAAGTGACACCACACCACTTCCCTGCTTCGATTGTGATTATCGTTCAAGGTGCTCGTTTTTATTTTCGCACTTATAGCGCCTCCTTGCTGCATTGTTTCTTTGTCAGATTCAGTTTCGTAGTTTCAGCGGTAGCCTCATTCGACTTCTCGTGAGACCTCTTGCCGAATCGATACATGGCATTGAGTCTTTGCGATAATGAGCAAGTCAAATCTCCCTCTCTCTCTCTTTCTTCCTCTCTCTTCCCTATTCTCTTATCTTTTTCGGCTGTCCGTACTATCAGCATTATCGTGTCTCTCACTGACGAAGCGCGGCTCTATTGTCTCTCAGAAGTTGGACCTACCGGACTGTCATGGGCATGCCGACAGCACCTCGACTTAGCACTGTGTACGATTGATCGTTTGAAGTATTCGGAGATGATGATGCATGCGGTGAATACTCGCCGAGATTTTATATCGTAGATTAACCTGGAGCAGTCATTCTTAACCCAGGGTAAAAGCAGAATTTGGCACGAGTGGAAGCGCCTCGGAGGGGGTTGAAGCTGTTTAATATGTTTAGGGGTGGAATTTTGCTTATAAGCTTGCTTTCTGCACCAACAAAAGATGAAATTTCAATCTAATTAGGACCTCCCGCACTTTCAAAATTGAAAATATGGAGGGTGGGGATTTTCGAATTTCGAGAACAACTGATCTAAAGGCACTCGTCTGTGCGTTTTTGAAGAATTAAGATCTGTTTAAGGCAGCCAGAGCTCGAACTTGATATGATAGTGGCAACACCATGCACAAATTTGGTGGCGCAGTTGTCTGGCACGGCAGCCGAAGAATTCTTTCTGTTGAACCAGTTCAAGAGGGACCCTACTCGATTCGAGTTTACGGAAAGGGAGCAGGAGTATTGGGACGAGCTTAAGAGAATGCAAGGGATGACGAAGCCTGGTGGCGTGGTTTTCAAGGGTTTGGAAAAGGTGAGAATTTTGCTGACTTTTTTCGATAATCACTGTTTCACTTACAGGTAATCAATCATGCCCTTGCAGTTTGCTGAAGTTGTGGACGCTTACTTTTTTATGCCGTATTGTAACGCAGCGTATGTTGCAAGGCTGGGGAGAGACGAGTAGAGATGAAGGTGAAGAAAGCATAGCACCTTTTAAATGCTCGAGACAAAGTAACGCGGGAAAGTTTGAGCGACCAGCCGGTCTAGCTGACGGCAGCTCTACTGTACCCTTAGTTTGCATAAAAGAGCCCCACCCTATGTTATTGTGCACCCTAATGAGGATGTCGCAAAAAATTTGAGGAAGAGCCACTCTCAGTGGTCGAAGACTATAAATGAATTGAGCGTTTGGTGCAGAACTCGTAAAAAGACTGGTCTAGGCGGTTGGGCTCGACTAATGAAACTATATAATGTTAGATACTGCAGGTGGCTGCTGCATCTCAGTGAGTGAAATTATTGAGTGTCTATTGGTGCTGGGCTTTCAACATATGGCTTTCCGCTCGTCTCCCTTTACAGTTTCGCCTCATGATCTGGTAGGGCCGGCTTGGTCGAAGTTCAGTCTTGCTGGATACGCTCTTAAAAATTAATGAGCACTGCATATTTCTGTCCCTCGCAACCGCAATGAGACAAAACGACCAAGTTTTTAGGGTTCAGGAAAAGAGCTCGCGCTTCACGCTTGGTGCACATTCTTTGCTTCTCTAAACAATATTGCATCTCTCAGTTGCAGTTGTCGGTTGCACGATTTAGACCGATGGCAGTCATCGCCCAGAGAAAACGACGGTTTTTTTCCGTCAAGGTGCACAAACGGGAGCCATTTTGAGCATAGGAACGATTCGATGTCAGTTTCAGATCAGTCGGGACGATGAGGAGGTGCAGTGCAGAAGCTTCGTTGTTTCAGGTGTCGTGACGTTGTTTTGTAGACTGTGTTGAATGATGAAGACTTCTGCAAGTGGCCGGCATCACTAGAACTGATGTTTAGCGCATAGGCGGTTGGAGCCTGTGAATGTGGAGAAGAAAGGAAGCAGTGCGCGAGCAGTATTTTCGGCGTACGGTTAAAGAGTACGAGAGGGCGATTGGATACTTTACTAAATAGTTCTTGAGGATGGTCAGCTGGCGCCGAAAGAAGTGTTTAAACTTTCACATCATAGGACCTAGCAGAAGTATACCTATGAAGTTGCGACGGAACGTTCCACTGCATGTCCGCTCGTTTTGCATTAACCATTCTCCACCGTCAAAAAATATCTTTTGTGGATTGCGTGGGTTTCTGTGAACATCAAGGGATTTTCGCAGAATCAGTGTCCATCGATCGCGGAGGCGTTTTATCATAATACCCGCGCGTACACGATGAAACATCCTTGTCAAAATGTCTCGACGAGGTTTGGAAGTTGCATAGATGGGGGTCGCTTGGTTTACGTTGAAGATGTAATATCTCGTTACGGTCGGTCGACGAGAGTGCACCGAAGGCATTTTGTTGCTGGTGACGTTTTATCGGAGACTGAGGAACGCCAAGAAGAAGAGAGACAGCGAGTGATGCGGCACCATCAAAGCATCATTTTGTTGCTGGTGACATTCGTAAGAGAGAGTTCGAGAGAGAGGCACAATGCCGTTCAGCGCGAGAGAGGCAAAGCAGTTAATATAAGTGATCAGCGCGCAGTGCACGGGAAAGCACTATCTTTTTGCGTTGATTTAAAAATTTTTTTTTGCTCGTTCTCATCTTAATATATGTTCGTGATGGAAAAACGTGGCAGGAATCGTAATTGATCAGTGTCTTTATGAGTTTACTCGCTCATCGTGCCGCCGGACGTCTCAAAGCCTATTGTTGCCTTCCTAAGGAATGATCGGATAAAAAAGAGAAAACAGTTCATTGTTTGGATGGAACTTGTAAAGGTTGCGAATTTATTTAACGAACCTTGGAACTTGTAAAGGTTGCGAATTTATCTAAACCATCTGTGCATAAATCTAGTTATGAGCTGAATTGTCGATTCTCGGTCTATAATGACGAGACAAATGCCAAGATGTTAATGTTCGAAAATTGTATTTGAATTGATAGTTTGTGTAAAATTCGAGATAAAAATTTGACGTGCAGTATTTTTGGAGACTAGACCACTTTTATCGGGAATATGGAGCCAACTTCTGAAGTCCGATCAAGTCGGGATCTCTGTGGTGAATAATCTTTCTGTGCTGCAAGAGGCTTGGGGGTAACTAAGCGTTGGGCTGAAACCCAGTCCAAATATTGTATGCAGTGGTTGGACACTCAGTTCAGTAGTTAAGGCACTAATTTAATCAAAACAGGGTACTATTAAAGATGGCTTAGGGGAGAGGAGAGGATCAGTGTATGCGGTAAACTTATTTAAGTCGGGAAACGTTCGAAGGCTAATTTAGAGAGCTCTGGCATTTCAGATGGAATTCGTTAGCGGTAACGTGGAGGAGGGTTTGAAAGCGGAAGCGGAAGTGAAACAGCGTGAGGAGGCGTTAGCGATCGAGAAGGAACGCGAAAACAACCAACACAGTGAACCGTTTGGAAGGGGAGGGGCCATCCTGCTCATCGGTAACGGAATCAACGTCTTCCATATCATCGCTAGTTAGTTAGCTTTTACTTTGTCATCTTTCCTTATGTTTACTTATCTTATGTTGCGCTATTGTTTCATTTGAACAGGATCGCGACGATCGGATTTTTGCTTGAAGGGGAATTCTTCAGATAGCTTTTTCTTCCACAGCAGCATGCATCGCAAAAATATTGACTGTTTTGCATTGTGACTGACCGTATTTTCAACGAGTGCCTATGTTGCCTGTGATTTTTTATTGTACGAAAAAGATGTTCGTTTGGTATCCTGAAAGGGAAGGGAGGGAGTCGGAGTGCCATATTTGGTTAACAAACCGAGAGGTGAAGTCGATAGGCGGTTCCCCTGGATGTATTCGATCTTCCATAGATCACGTTTTGCTTTTCAGGGTTTTTTAGAATAAAGTTTTAGCGTGATTCGTCTCTTTGCTTCTTGTAAATGTGAATCAGACCTCTCGCAACCCAAACTGAATGGATTTTGAAGATGCCAGTGACTCAGAGTTAGGCGTGATTGGCTGCAACGCTTGCAGCTTTAGTGGGAGGAGGTGGGAGTGGATGGGGGTAATACAGTTGAGGCGAAAGTGCGAAGCTTCGGTGCGTGCTGAGTTGTCAGCTGTGCAGTGTTGAGTGTGCGCTACATTCGAAGGATAGTTGGGGTGTGCTGAGGCAAAAAAAAAAACATCTAAATGCAACTCATCCTCAGAAAAGAGTTTAGGTGAGGGAGGAGGGATTGATATGCTTTGCAGTACGCAGTTGAAGTGAAATGTGCACTCTTTGTCTACTTTAAGTTGAATTGGAGGGCATGATGTTTGCACAACCCACCAGACGAACATGTGTTGCTGTAACGAACAAACGTAATCGGCAGATGTTTAGTCGTATGGTAGCACTCTTCCTTACTGATCTGGTAAATAGGCGCAGCCCTTACAAATACTGCTGCTGGTGGCATTAACGAACAGCTGACACGATGGGGTTGGGGAGTTCATTTTACGGATCCCTTCTTGGATGCGGGTATATGGTTTGCGGATTGAATGGAATAGTTTACGAGGGTTTGTGGCCAGACCGTACCTGTTCACCACCTTGGGTAGCTTTGGACCAGCTGTCCCACTTGGCCAACGTTAACGCTAATTTCTGTGACTAATGAGGAGAGAAGGAAGAATGCGCGTTCTCTTATTCGGTGCACAGCTGCTAGTTCTTTTGATGAGATGCATTAGTTGAAATTTGCTTTCCAAATGAGCGTACAAATATGACGATGTGTTTTGGAAAGCGCTAAACATTTTTATTGTTCATGCTATGCGTTCTTTTAGGCTGCTGATGCTCGCTAGGTAGCTTTAAATCATGTCTTAGTGCGGGCATGCCATGCGATTATTTTGCGAAATATGATAAAACTTGGTTCGTTATACCGCTTAGCCACTAAGGACTAGTATTAGAGGAAGAACCTTTTCTAAGCCATCCGCCGTAGCGGCTTTTCAGTTCTATAACCTGTAAGAGATTCTGTGATCTTCAGCGAAAATATTCTGAGGGGCACGAAGTTCCGACGCCATACCTTTCATATTTTCGGCGGATGGGACGTGGTTGCCTTCCTTTCTTCCTTTTACTCCCTTCTCATTTAACTTTTCTCCGTCGTCAGCAGCGAGCTGATGCGAATGGAGCGTTGTTTGGTCACTGTTACGTCCTCTGCAGTGTTCAGTTTGATAGACGACATCTAGGGGTTGCTGACGTTTACACATGCAGTTTAAGGTAACTCTCAAAAAGACGAAGGCACTGCATGTCGCGTGCATGGGCTTGTCCGTGTAAATAAGGTGAAAGGCGACAGCGTCATTATAACGGCTGGCAAAGGTACCGGCATCGACGGACTCTTTGCACATGTTGATGGAGCGTTGAACGGTTTGTTGATTTTTATTTAGTGTATTTGTTTTCATTCACTCGTCCAATCCATTTTCAGCGGAAAGCAAATTGGCTTTTTAATGCAGTTAATAACGCGAAAGAAAAACATTTAACGCGTGTTATAGGTTTATTTATCGGGCCGCAATTTGAGGGCATGGAATCGACCTCACCGATGGTCGCATTATTTAAGGCTTCATTTTCATCAAAATCATCCCTCTATTTTCACGCCTGTTTTGGCCATCTCTAGCTGCAGTATTTTATCGAACCAGAAGAGATGTCCTGACGAAACCGACTAGCAATTTGTGACTGCCACGATCACTGTTGAGACGACGGATTGGGAGGGGGGAGGGGGCACCAAGCCTATTTATGAAAGGAATGCGCACTTAAAAGGCAGGATTTGCATAAAAGGTCGGGGAACAAAATTAGAAACTCTACAGAAATGAGTGTAGTCGGACTGTGTGTGGTTAGCCGAAATACTTGCGCTATATTTTATGGACTGAATGCATTCGATGTTTTCTTTATTTAACGCGGAACAATGGAGAACGTAATGAAAACATGGTGCCAGTTTTTTGGGGTCAGAAATACTTGCAAAATTTCCATCACCGTCTCTATGACCGAAATTTGGGAGGAGACGCTGTATTCGTGTAGTTTTTCTCTTCTCTCTTTCTCTTTGTTCGCCCACCGCCTATCCCCCTCCCCTCTCCCTCTCACTTTTCTTCTGAACTACCCAACTATTTTCACTGGGCGATTTCGATTAACTTCAAGTTTAATTGTGTGAAGGTGTGGGCAATTGAAATAAATAGGTCAGCAGGACGGGAGGTTATAACGTTTAGAAAGCTTAACGTGCACGTACGCTTTTTTCCCGTAAATTTAAGCGATTGTCTCTTGAAGTCATGTGGGCGTCGTTTGAAAAATTTTCATCTAGGAGCGAGCTTGGCTCCTGTGATCCAGTTCGAATTTTATAGATGTTTTATTTCCTAGGAACCAAGTGAGCACTTGCAGACCTAGTCAACAACAAGAGGTAGCTGCCTTTCCCTGCCTTCGTCCTCACCCT
>JPKZ01002781.1:289886-305184 GCA_000803305.1 Toxocara canis | reverse complement strand
CCCCCCCCTCTTCCCCCATCCCCTCCCTTCCCTCCTTCCGCATTCCCTTGTATCCCCAAAGGTGCGCGTTAAAACCGTTAACAAGAACTATCGTTGCTTCTAGTTCTCCAAGGAACTTTGTTCTGTTTGTAATTACTTTTTGCGTCCTGCCATGACACATCATAACATTACTGTTCAAGGGAGCCCGAGAGAGATTCGCTTTTTTTAAAAATTTATTGCAGCCGTTTCTCAGTAAAGAATATGTGTTTATTACCTTCCAAGGAACTTTGTTCTGTTTGTAATTACTTTTTGCGTCCTGCCATGACACATCATAACATTACTGTTCAAGGGAGCCCGAGAGAGATTCGCTTTTTTTAAAAATTTATTGCAGCCGTTTCTCAGTAAAGAATGTGTTTATTACCTTTTTTTTGTGATTTGCAGCAGGCAACATATCTCATCGTATCGAAAGGCTAAATTTTGGGCCGCGAATTCGCGGACTGCTAACACCGTTAGCCGGCACAGAACAAATCTCTGAGACCGGTTTGTTTTTTAAACGGTGCTTTCGTTGTTTCAGAATGCCAGAGAGGATACTGACCAGTTATTAGTTGCATACTGTGCTAGGAGGATGTTTATGGCAAATTTTCTAGCGTGGACGGAATTTGAGCTGGCGGCGATGTGATGACCCCCATTAACGAAAATGAATTCTCGGCCTATAATGGGATTGTCTCTTGAAGCTGTGTGGGCATCCGTTGAAGAATCGGCATGGGGAGCGAACTTAGTCCGCGTGGATCCACTTCAAATTTTGCGGATATTTTGTTGCCCAAAAGCTAGCAGGGCACCTGAAGACCTAGTCCCTCTATCTGCTTCGGTAAAATTGTCGCATTGGTGAACGTAGCCCTGTACAACGCTTCGTGGACAAATGGAAAGCGTTTTAAAATATTTTTTTCTTCTGACTTTTCAATGAAAGCAAATTATCCAGTGGTTGTCTACGGGCCTCCTTGGTTAGTTTTCATAGTCACAGAGGAGTAAAACTAATGATATTTGCTTTTTATTGTGAGTTTTGAGTGCAAATGCGCAACTGTAAAACTGCATCCATCGATCTCGGTCAGCGGAGTCGCTTTTTTATGAAATGATGTTGAGTTTTGTCACGAAAACTTCAACATCATTTTCATCTTTCTGTCATGTCGTCGAGACTTTCTTCGGGTAGCTTGTGTTGGTTCATTAGGCCACTTGTCGTCACAAGGTTTTCTTGGTTTCCGCTGAATTTATTGCACTGCAGGTGTTGATGAATATCGATATTTTCTGAAAGTTGTACCGACAAAGATCCTTCACAATGGTCTTTTCGGCGGTTCTACTATGACATACCAGTATTCAGTTACGAAGACGGTATGGCTTGTTCGGTTCATTTAACTCATGTTGTAAAAATACTTCTTACTAGATGTTTCTCTTCGTAAATTTGCTGTAGGGAGATGGTAGGAAAGAAAGGGATATGGGAGAAGCGGGGAGAAATACCCTAAACTGTCGAATTTATCCGCCTCTTCGCTCAGTACATCTGCTTCACATGCTCGGTATATCTGTATCCTGTCCAGCCGTCCCCGTCGCCCCTTCTTCCTCCTCTTTATACCTCCTCAGGTGGGATTTCGCACAAGCTCCTTAGATTCAGTCCTCTCTCAAATGAAGCTTTTTCTGTGGGCAAATTTCGTACGAAATATTTTCAGCTCCTACTCGCTCCACCCGCCCCCACTTCCTTTCGACTTCCTTTGAATTTAGTCATCTTAGAGGCACAACTTCGCACACGCTTCTGTTCCTCAAATTCGGTATTCCACTCGAATTAACCTCTCTCCACTCCCTTTCTCCCTCCTTTCGGCGAGATGAAGTGCTACGATCCGCGAAGTTTGAATTCAAGAGTGTACACGATTGAGTGGGCAGGACATGTAGCCCGCATACGCGACAACAGATGGACAAAGAAAATATGCCAGTGGTATCCGCGTGATATCAAGCGACCACCAGGGCGACCTCAAATGAGATGGACTGACGAGATACGGAAAGCGGAAGGACCTCTATGGCAGCGGCTTGTTATTGTGAGTTTTGAGTGCAAATGCGCAACTGTAAAACTGCATCCATCGATCTCGGTCAGCGGAGTCGCTTTTTTATGAAATGATGTTGAGTTTTGTCACGAAAACTTCAACATCATTTTCATCTTTCTGTCATGTCGTCGAGACTTTCTTCGGGTAGCTTGTGTTGGTTCATTAGGCCACTTGTCGTCACAAGGTTTTCTTGGTTTCCGCTGAATTTATTGCACTGCAGGTGTTGATGAATATCGATATTTTCTGAAAGTTGTACCGACAAAGATCCTTCACAATGGTCTTTTCGGCGGTTCTACTATGACATACCAGTATTCAGTTACGAAGACGGTATGGCTTGTTCGGTTCATTTAACTCATGTTGTAAAAATACTTCTTACTAGATGTTTCTCTTCGTAAATTTGCTGTAGGGAGATGGTAGGAAAGAAAGGGATATGGGAGAAGCGGGGAGAAATACCCTAAACTGTCGAATTTATTCCGCCTCCTCGCTCAGTACATCTGCTTCACATGCTCGGTATATCTGTATCCTGTCCAGCCGTCCCCGTCGCCCCTTCTTCCTCCTCTTTATACCTCCTCAGGTGGGATTTCGCACAAGCTCCTTAGATTCAGTCCTCTCTCAAATGAAGCTTTTTCTGTGGGCAAATTTCGTACGAAATATTTTCAGCTCCTACTCGCTCCACCCGCCCCCACTTCCTTTCGACTTCCTTTGAATTTAGTCATCTTAGAGGCACAACTTCGCACACGCTTCTGTTCCTCAAATTCGGTATTCCACTCGAATTAACCTCTCTCCACTCCCTTTCTCCCTCCTTTCGGCGAGATGAAGTGCTACGATCCGCGAAGTTTGAATTCAAGAGTGTACACGATTGAGTGGGCAGGACATGTAGCCCGCATACGCGACAACAGATGGACAAAGAAAATATGCCAGTGGTATCCGCGTGATATCAAGCGACCACCAGGGCGACCTCAAATGAGATGGACTGACGAGATACGGAAAGCGGAAGGACCTCTATGGCAGCGGCTTGCCGCGAACAGAGAGAGATGGAAACGGAAAGTTGGACGACTTCACCCGTTGCGACAGTATGTTGCTGATAGCGGGACCAGGTAAAAACACGATTGAGTGGACACATGATAATGCTAATGCAGAGCTTCATGTTGACACCGTTCCAGCACAAGAGGCCAAGTGGAAGAGAGCATATGCATCCAGCTATAGCGATTCATTACGAATTTGCCGCGCTTGTCATCGAAGTTCGTCAGCTGCACACGTACGTTTATAATTTTTAATATTGTTTTGCGGCAAATTTTTCTCTCATTTTATTTCTTCACTCAGTCAACGTCATCATTGTCTCCGAATGTAATTCTTGACTCAAAAATTTTAGCCCCATCTTTAGCTGTTGCCATGTACTATGAGTGTTTCCTACAGACACTGACTGCTGCAACTTGAGAGGCCCGTTTTCCTTCGCTGAAGATTTTCTAATTCTGGAACTAGTGTTCAAAACGTGAGTGCGGAATAGCAAGTTGAGTGAAGGTTGAAGTGCATAAGTTACGACAGAGTCGTTACTCACGACGATCTAGGTTTGCATTTGAACACTAATTAGATACGTCGCTTGAGCCTCTGAGTGCCAAATACGCAAATCATAGGGCCAGCTGTTTTTTAACTGTTTATTTACATTGTGTTTTCGAAAACTACACCTAACCTTTACGGTTGGGTGTGAATTTTAAATTTTTGGGAAAGATATCATTTGTTTTCCCTTTTTGATGCGCTTTGGTAACGTTGCATTTGCAAAGCGTGCTATGGCGACCCAGTGACTGTTTTGCCGCGTAGTTTCAAAAGGGCAAGCACTGAAGCCAGAATTTGAAATTCGCTAGGTTTGGTCTGCATTCGGGAATCACCCGTTGTACCCAGTTTCACGCCGACTTATTGGCCGAGGAGGAGGCTATAGACTTTTAAACATTCTATGGCTTATCTCTGTGAAATCCACGCAAATGATCGGGTCCTTTAATTTGTAACATTAAAGTGTAACATCATGTATAACGTGTGTAGAATCAAAGTGTAACATTTAATGTGTAACATCATCATTTGCGGACAGCTTATGAAGGACGATGGTATGTTCTGATTGCTGGAATCGCCAAAGCGCAGGTCGTTTTATCCTCATGGCGTGCGTTCTTTGAGATTTTGGCGTTGTTATGTAACGCGAAGTAAAATAAGTAAGGATGCTTGCAGATCAGTGTTCCAGTTGTTGGTACGTCTCTGTTCGGTGGTCGGCGGTATGTTCGCCACGAGTACGATACTGAATGCACTGTTCAGGCGTGCGCTATGTCTTTCTGGTTTTGAGGTTTGCTCCTCACGTATCACTAACAACACTGTACAAACGATACCAGCTATGAATCTCGCGAGCGAGTCCAAGTATAAGATTGTTGAAACGTGACCGTTACCAGCTGCTGATGTTGTTTCCCTCCTTTCACTCACCCCTCCTTTCCTCTCCCCTCCTCCTCCCAAAAATCAGCTCTAATATCTCTGCACAGCTGCATAGCGCGTTTGTTCAGTCTCCTGCAGAGAACGATTTCCGCCTGGAGGCGGTTCATTGATGTTAATTTTTAAGTCGTAACACTGGATATTAGCTGGCCTCAAAGCCGACGCCATGCTGAGCCAGTCCTGACCTTTCTGAAGGTTGTATCGCATTGAGGGATTTCCGGTGAGGCGGCGATCCCGGCCGTATGTTGCGAGCATTCTCTAATGAGAAACGGTAGGGCGAGGTATCAGAAAATAGAGAAAGGATTTGTTGCCCATTAGAAACTGTTGAGAAACGGGCTGTTCGTTGTTCGACAGTTAGAATGCTGTTATTCGTTGTCGTGTAGAATATGTGATTGAACACAGAAACAGTAGCTAGCACGTTTAATGGCAAACTGTTGTGTTTCAGTAAGTTTCCTAACGAAGCTGAAAAGTTTCTGTCGTTTATATGTTTATTTTTTGATTGTGTTCGATTAAGGGGTATTTGAATGACGTATCGGCTGGGCTGACTGTGGATTAATATAATGAGGGTTGCTTGTCAACAGTTATTTTGAATGAATGATTGATTGATCTGGAACATGTTAGTTGCTGTGATTTTTTTTGCTGTTTATTGCTAGTGTCCGTTTCATCGTCTAAATAAGCTTTTGCGTTGCATTTGCATGCTGTCACACACTCATGCTGTGCTTAATTTTTGTCTAATTTTTTTTCACTGTGTCGGATTTTTGGTTGTTGAATCGATTTTCGGGACGGTTTTTTTTCCCATTTTGTCACGAGTGCTTGTTTCCGTTGTCGTAAGCTTTCCTTACCGTTTTCGTTGTGATTGAATGTCGTTTGTTAAGGTGAAGGAACTGTGAAGCGCGAAGGAAAGATGAAAGATGAAAATAAATATTAATGGGAGACTTTGTTGAAGTATCGCTACTAGATTCTCAGCGCTCACAGAAATCGTTCTGCTGGTGCTATTAATTGCTAAAAGTTTTTTAAGCTCGAAGCATAAATTGTTAAAATTTAACAATCGTTTTCGGAAGCCAAATTTGAGATCATGAGCTAAACTCAACAATAATTTTATTATGTGGTATTGACGCTTAGATAGCGACTCATTACTCGTCTTTTAAAAGACGGCTATTGAAATTTTCAGTACTAAGCAAGGAGTCCATCGAAGAACGCTCTACTACCGAAACAGCACACATCGTTTAAGGGAAACTATTTTCGCTCATGTCCTTTTCTCATTCCGCTTCGCTAAACCCTGAGTCATTTCTGGGTTGTTGTGATTGAATTTGACATTAGACTGTTTGATATCTTCCTTGGCTCTTCGCGACGTTTCTGCGCAATTTGCAAAATTGCAGTCTGTTCGTGTCTGTGTGTGTGTGCGCGTGCGTGTGTGTGTGGTGTGTGCGTTCATGTCTGTCTGGACTTGTGTGTGTATGCGTGTTTGTGTGTGTGGTGGTTTCATCAGAGTTATGAAATCTGATAGATATTAAATAATACATTCCAATGTCATCTATATCCACGTTCGAACCGGTTCATCTGCGCTGGAGAAAGTCATATCTCTTAAGAGGGTCAAATATTTGCATGCGTTTTCAATCGGTCTGGTCACAGAAAAACGAATCTGTTGTTGAAGTCTTGCATGGGCGATGGATTATAGAAAATTTTGAGTTTTAGTTGTTTGCGAGCAATTTATGAAACTTACCGCTTTGTTCGATCAGTCGCCAAAGCACATATTGCACTAGTTTCGAAGCACGCATCCATACATGTTTTCGTCTCCTGTTTTGTTTTTGTTACTATATATCGAGCCCATAGGGCGTTGACTTTTCTTTTTTTGATGAACGCTAATTTTCGCGAGTGCAGACGCAACAGTTTGGTTTTCTGGCCTTACGTTTTGTACACCAACTTTGATGGTGCAAAGCCAGTCATGCAGAGCTTTGAAAAAGAAGCGTCTCGTGAATGGTAGAACTAGATAGGTGGAAAGAATAGATATAATGAGACCGTTATTTTCTTGTTAAAGCTATTTCCAATATACGGGTTCGGTATTGTTCATTTCACGGCATTGTTCACTGCGCGAAATGAACAGTTTCCGAGGCTTTTACAATAAATTTCATAAATTTAGGGGCGTTTATAGAAATTAAAAAAGTTGTGTTGGACGTAAAAGAAAAAAAAGTGAAAGTAAAATGCGAATGGAGAAAGAACGGCGCACAAAGTTTTGAGTTCTTGGAGTGCTGTGCATATGTTGGCAACTCGTTTTTAGGGGAACTGAGTGGTTGTGTGCGTATTAAATCACGTCACAAATGGACAGTGAATCTTCACTCGATTGCCCACCCCACCCGCTCATTCTACCGTTAATCGAAAGCGATGGCCATTCTTCCGCCGATTCCAGATTCTCTGAGGAGTGGGGGGCCGGAATCAGTACCTCAAGCAACTATGGGACAGAATGGAAAATTTTAGCAATAAGCCATAGAAGTCAGAATTACTGGAAATGACTCGAAAAAAAAATCGCCTCACCTAATTATGGAAACCTTTCGACGTTCGATACTTGATTTGGTTCCCGTCGATAATTTCCATTCTTCGAACGCAGTACAAGTCAGTTACCAGCCAACTTTAGCCAAACACTGATAGACGAGATTTAATATACTTGTGAATGACTCTCATACGTGGTCACTTTCGGGAGTTCATCGGCGGGCTTAATTCGCAATGAACACGAGTCAAGTTGATTGGATGAGTGTCGTTGAGGCCGACCTATTAAGGTGTACTATTGGAAGAGACGTTAATGTCGTAAATGAAATCGTAAGGAGTGTGCAGCAAAGGACGGCCGACGTTGCTGCGTTACGGAAACAAAACTAGTTTCTCGTCAGTTCGTGGAGTCGGCTAGTGTGAACATTCACACTCATTTGAGCATATTTCCGAGTGTTTTCTTTCGTGCGTCCGCATATCTTTGTTTGCTAATTGATATTATTTATCTCGTTTCTAATTCTGCATTATACGCTTAAGCAACCGGAAACGTTCGAAACTAATTGTTGGAGTGCTGAAGTCAAACGAAGAAATCGTTCAAACTGATAACAGTGACAGGCAGAAAAGGAAGATGAGAGCTGTTGAATCAGCAGCACATCCGCTCAATGCTTCCAACCGAAAGCGTATATTTTATAATAAATTTGCAAATAGCTGGAATTTATATGTGGTGTTTTGTTGACGTAAAAACTTGGTCGTTTGTGACTACTTCGTTCTAGTCGCCATCGATTAAAAGCTGCTCGCATTGAGAGAAAGCTTTTTATTCAGCGAATGAACGAAATTCATTATGCAAAACAGTTGTCAAAAATGTTTAACTGCACTGCGCAACGTTTTCTCGTAATCGGTTCCAAATGTTCAACCCTAAGTTGGCAGATTAAATTGTCGTTTTTTCTTATGCGTTTTTTTCTCGTGTGATATTCTTTCGAGCAGCCATCCGATTCTTTTGATTGTCTTGAGGGAAACTTGCGCATGATTGGCGTTCGGTATAATGAAGTGCTATGAAAAAAACAATTCCACTAAAATGGTCTATGTAATTTTGGGATGTTTCTCTCATTTGGAAATTCAAAACCATGAACAAGAAGTCAGCGTGCGAATCGAACAGAGGTTGGATGATGCGTTTTGACACTTCTCGCTAGTAGTCATTGTTTCTTTTTTCAAAGTTCAGTTTAGTTGAAGCGAATTTTGCACTATTAAGAGAAGTAATTAAATTTGTGGAAAAGTGCCTGAAAATTTTTTTTCGCTGGAAAAAAGAGTCGCAATACTGCGTTTAGAGGTATCAATAAAAACATGCACACCCACTTTCCATCCCTCGCTCGAATTTACAATCAGAACATCGTATTAACGGCGCCGAAATCTGTCGCCACAGCGGACGCTATTTTTTAGAATTATTCTATGCTTTCCCTTAGTGCTTATTGTTCTTTCGTCTGGTCTCATCAGATCATTTATTCTGTATTTTCGTCTCAACTACGATGTTTGTTGCCCTCCATATTTAAATGTACCAGATTTTATTTGGTATCCCACCAATTCGAGCTCTTAAAACAGTGAAGACCACATGTGTAGGCCACTAGAGAAACGACCGTAACAACTAAAATAGGTTAAAGGTGTGATGCCACTGATTCACTCAACATCGATCATTAGTCAAATTTTGGAACAGGAGAGCACAAAAATAACAATTACATGGTTGATGCGATTCGCAGTTTGCCGCAAAAATGAAATTTTGGTTGGTATTCATCGCTGGATGATGATCTGCCCGCAAAGATGAGTCAGTTTCATACGGTAAACAAGTGCCGTTTCATTTTTTGTTTGTTTGGTTAGGGTGGTCGATCTGCTTTCTGGCTTCATATGTTCGTTTTTTTTTTCATTTTCTCAACTTTTAATTACCACGTTTACTTTTTTGGTGATTTTCGAGAGGAGGAAGAAAGACTAGAATTTTAGCCGTCTTTATTTAAACGGTTTCATTTTGTGTTATTTATACACAAGGTAACTAAATGAAATGAGCTATTTTCGTCGCGCATATTCTGAGAGTCGATATGATGGCACAGAAATCCGAAATGGTATTCGAGCATTTCAGCATTGCCTCGTCCACCGCGTCTAGCCTCACTGAAAAGTTTTTTTTGGCTTTATTGTCCGTTGTTTTTTTCACACCGGGTGGTGTCATGAAGAATTTTGCCCGCCTTAGATACTAGATCAGTCGCGTTGATGTGTCGGTGGATTATCGTCACAGTTTCAGGTCTACTGATGTTTTCATGAGCGATTGTAGTCTTTCATCTATCTGTATTTGGTAATTAAGCGAGTGATGCGACTGGTGTTAATGAGGAGCGATATGTTTGTTCGCCTTGTGAGAATGTGCGCTATGCTTTGACGGCTGATATTGTTTGGCTTCGCTCATGCGTTTATCTCATGGCGACGTTTAGACGATGTGTTATTTGGTATCGTTGCTTGACGAGTCTGTTTTCATTTTTCCCCAATAATACCGTTTACCATCATGATGATATCGGCGCATTATTTGTAGTGTCTGTCTAAGCGCAGCACTGCACTTTTTGTCATTATCGCTTTTGCATGCGCTTACTGCAGTTTAATCGTACTGCTCAAAAGTGCCATGTTGCAGTAAATGCTATGTTTGCAATAAGTGCTATGTTGCAATGAGTGCTGTGTTGCAATAAGTGCTATGTTGCAATGAGTGCTGTGTTGCAATAAGTGCTATGTTGCAATGAGTGCTGTGTTGCAATAAGTGTTGTGTTGCAATAAGTGCTTTGTTGCAATAAGTGCTATGTTGCAATGACTGCTATGTTGCAGTAAATGCTATGTTGCAATAAGTGCCATGCTGCAATAAGTACCATGTTGCAATAAGTGCCATGTTGCAATTAGTGCTATGTTGCAGTAAGTGCCATGTTGCAATAAGTGCTATGTTGTAATAAGCCATTGTTTTAGTGCTGCCATTATTTTAATGATTATGAATTGTAAGTCGTCGCTGTTGAAGGCGAGGTGCGGTACGATTGAATTCCACCTGTTTCTAAATTGCATCTGATGGGTGTCATTATGCAAGTGTTGGTTCACCTAGCGTTAAAATTCGTAAAATTTGAGAGGTTTCTAGCAAAGGCGGTGGGGATAGGCATGGATATGCAAATCGCACTAAGTTGCAAAGCAACACAACTAACACGAAATTATCGTCTCGAATAGTTGCTGCTTTGCTTTGCTAAGCAGTACAGCTTGTGCTTTTTTTGTTGTTCCGGTTTTTTTAGAAGTGTTGCAGCGCATCCTACGTTATAACGCACCTGGCGCGTTTTGCTACATGACACTGAATTCATTTTTTCTCACTTCTCCCCCCCCCCCCCCCCCGCTTCGAATTCGTCGCTTCCTTACTCCTTTCGAAATCCAGGTTCGTGCAAGGTCTCCTGTCCGCTCCGAATTCACTCGTCCTCATAAATTCACTCGCCGTTTGGCTCACCACTCCATACGATAAAGTTTGATCCCCTCAGAAGTCGGTGTCTTCCTTTGGAGGTCCTAATTCGCATAAGCTTCTTTCTAATTCAATCTATTCCTTGGTGAGCTGAAACGTTGCGGGTCCGAAAGTATTAATTCCAAGTCAGATGTTGTCTGCTTGCGTTTCTTTACGATAAGAGTTCATTGTGTAAAACAAACGATGCGATACACACATTTAACCATCTAACAACGTAAAAGTATTGTTTTTGTTTCTGTCAGTTGGCTCATTTGTATTTCGGAGGAGGACTTCCCTTATCGGTCGGGCCGGTGGTGGTATCTTTAGATTAGATTGTATCATTTTCGATATATGGGGAATTTTATTTTGTCGTCTCGAAATCGGTGTTTGTTTCACTGGTTGGTCGAAGAGAGGTGTGATGGTAGGAAGGGAATGGAGTAGTAGATTTCCTTCCTGTTTTCTTTTTGAAGTTTTAATGTTTGGTGCTTGACGGGAAGGGGGTTGGGATGGGGAGCGGCAGTCATACTCACTTTCGTAAACAGGACCCCGGATAGTCTTATAAAGGCGGAGGACTTCTTAACAGTCCATAAATGGCGGAAACAAGTAATTCTGAAGGAAAGTAAATACTTTCTGTTCCAAAAAAATGTTTAGAAATTTATTTCCGGTGAAATGCAATGGACAGGGAAAATAGTTCAGTCCCTTCAATGTTCTCCCTCTCGCATATTCTTCGTTCGATCAATGTTCGTAGCAAATGATCGAGGGTTGCGGTTGCAGCTTCTGCAAAGGGTCGGGGTTCTTCGCGCGCTTTTGTGCAATGTTGATTGTGCCTGTGTCAGTCAGCTGTGCCCGTCTGATTTCTGCTCTCACTTCACACTATCAATCCAACCCTCCATCCATGTTCGGTTCACCGTTCATCCATATGGTAAACGTCGTTCTTTCTCCCCCTGAAAAGTCGCACAACATGATCGCCTAACCACTTTTCCTATTGTTAGGGTAAATGCAGTTGCACATTTCGAAGGTTCATAGTAACAAACAGAAGTGACATTTGGATGTGCTAGCTTTCGGCTTGCCTTTAAGATTCGTAATATGATCTATGTGGACGTCCATTGTAACTCTGCTAGAATTCCTTTTGCACTCCGTTACTCTTGCAGTAGTTTGGGTGTTGGTGAAAGGTTTCTTATAATTCTGCTTCATTTTCCCTATACGCCATTATATGGGTCAACAAAGCGTCAGCTGCGCAAAATGTAACGACTAACTATCTGCGGTCATTAGAAGTTGTTTTCATGACGGATCATTGGTACACACACACGCACACGCACACACAGGCGCGCACACGCATGCACACGCACGCACGCGCATACACGCACGCACACACACACACACGCACGCACAAACTTGAAATCCATTCTTGATTGTGCCCATCGAACACCACATACAGCCCCTCCCCACCTCGCCACCATCCCCATTATTTTGTACATCATACAGGCTTTTTTCCACTCTCTGATCAATTGCCGTCCTTTGCTGATTGGTTTTGCTTCTTATATGTGCAAATCATGTATACGTGTTTTGCACAATCGCATAGATGTCAATTTCGTTTTGTTGTATATCTTCACTGCCGTGTGCAGTTTTCTTTATTTGTGCGAATAAAAGCTATTCAGTTCGGCACATAATGGCGCTAGAAACAGTCAACTGGTTGAAGAGGTTGTCAAGTAAAGCTGCACTAGAATTCTGGTGCCGACATCCTACAATCTTATTGTTTATTGTTATCCAATCCTATGTTCGTTTCTAGTTTGAGATCTTGGAAATGCGCCTGGAGAACCGCCGAAATTCCTGTTTCTTTCTATCCCAAAATTTCGGAATCTCGCTATTTTTTGGTGATCCTGCTCCGTTTTTTTGAAAAGCTTCCAGCATAGCCCTGATGCGGGGAATGAACAAGAACTCTATGGGTCGTTTTGAATGGTGGTCAATGAGTACGAATACAGAAACCTTTAAAAAGCAAATGATCGGCCAACAGCATCTGCAGTGATGAGATTCTAGGGAATGTAGGCCTCGCTCATCCCATTCAGCTACGCCTGTGCTCTTTCCTCACCAAATTTTGTAACCTACCCGTTAACATTTCAAGTTAAGTTATTTCTGTTTATAACTACGCATTATGATATATATATATATATATATATGTATATATATACATGTATATATATACATATATATATATACATATATTTATACATATAGTCCTTCAGTTCAGCGATTCCTGTGTATGATAACAATGATTTTGAGCACGTAATTAATTACAATTTTCACTGTGGCTGTAATGACTGTGCTTGGAATTCAACAGGTACCGTTTAGTCCACGCGTTCTTTGTTTTACTGCTTTCTTTCTTTACTTGCTCCTTTTTATTTTCCTTAACATTTTATCTAATTAAATGCTATCTAATTTTCCCTCGTTATCCTCACTTCAACATCATTCTTTTTCCCAAAATTTATAGTTTTATTCGTTCATCATGGTCACGCTTTTGAGATCCAAAGTCGGAACGCAGCACGTTCTTTTGTTTTTTTGTGATCGAATAAACCAAAGAACCTTCTACACGAGTACTACATCTGATTAATATATTTACTTACACATATATATCTATAAATGCAAATGTTGTAATTAAATGTACTGACAAGTTTAATTTATTCTTCAGCGGTCGTGTTTGTGTGTGTAAATGTGTTGAAGCAACTTTTTGTATTTGAATGAAAGGTTTTTGTCGTTCTTGAAACGAACTGTAACAATGTAACACAGGTGTGAGAAAACGATATGTGACCATTTAAATGCCAAAATTTATACACTTATATCTTTCGTCGTACTTTGAACTTAACCATGGCTGAAATGAAGTGTTCTAGCTGTAGCAGCTTTCTGAATTTATTGCTTCTAAAGACCAGGATTAACTCATTCCTTGATTCGCTTACTCTTATGTGCAGGAGGGATTTACAAAAATTTACTCCACTGATTCCGTCAATACGCTAAAGAGGACATTTTCATTCGGTAATCGAAAAATCGCTTTCAAATCTCTGTAACCATTCGTGTGGCGCATTGCAGTCGCATGGCACTAACGTATTGCACCTGTGAGACGTATTGTCATCTTGTGTGATATTGAAAAGTCGGCCCACATTCAGATTTTGTCGTGAAACTCATTTTTAGATTAACAGGAGCTATCTAATTTCGCATTGAATGGCACCATACTTCATCGATTCATTCGTACAGAACTTTCTGGAAATCATTACTGTTTTTGGCAATTGATTTTCAGCGAATGCTTTTTTTCTTTTAGTTACGTTTTTTAAATGAGTGTTGAGAGACGATCGTTTGGCTTATTTGTTATCGAAATACGCAATGCGTTATTTTTTCTGGAGTACGAATGCGAATTGAGATGAACGGAAAATTTATAATTACTTGTTTGGCAACCATTGCCATTAGAATATTTTCATTTAATATGCGCTGTTAAAGCGTCAATGCCTGAATCAACTGTTGCACATTTTTTTTGCTTGATCGTGCTGCTCGAGTATGGTTGTGTTGATTTTTGTCGAGAACTTGGTGTTAGCTGTTCAGATTTTCGTGCTTCTATGAACGCTTGTCGAAATTGACATTCAACAAATTTCTGTATTTTTGGCTTCTAAACCGGAATTAACGTTAGCGGATCCCGGTGTCTGGTTTAGTAAAGGTTACTGTTGGACCGTTTTTTGGTTCGTAATGTCTTTTTTCGAATTCATCTTTTGTGTTGTTCTATTTCCTTATTCGCATTGGAATCGCACCAAAACATTTTCTGCATCCTCCGCTTTCCGCCTAATTTGAGGTCAGTGTAAATTTCGGAGTTTTCAAGGTGGTGCCGATAATGCCACCCAGATCTAGAGAATCTAGAGAATTGGGCGAAAAATCATGCAAAAATGCGTTTCCAAGCGCCTTGATGCCTTTTTCTAATATCATTAGTTGAAATAATTATTTTCTTCAACGCGAATTGTATACTGATAGAAATGCTTGCTTTTCCTCGTTACATCTGAAGTGGAGAGGAGAGAATCAAACTTTTATCAAAATTGGTTTTCGGTTTCCCACCCACTCATTAATCTTCAACATCTGTTGGTTACAGCCAGAGAAGCATGTACATAAATATACATATATACATATGTATATGTATGTGTACATATACATATATGCATATGCATATATACATATATATATGTATAAGCTTTTCCTGTATTTGTTGTTACCGTGTGCTTTTTTTAATTCGTTAAACTTGTTGGCGTGATTATCGCAAACTGTCAATAAAATTCGAAGAACACTTGCGTGTTTTTCTTTTGCAACTAAAGCCAAAACAAGTATGTTCAGTGCTGCATACAAGTTTGCATCTGAAATTTTTTTTTCTTTGCAAAGCAAGAACAAAATGAAAAATTAGCAAATATTTGCGAAGCTGTTCACATTAACTTATTCAACGTCTTATTTTATTGTGAATTTATTGTGAATGTTTGGCTAGTTTTATGCGAAAAAAAGAAAGTTTATCGCCTGCTGTGAAAATAAAGTCGCATACAGGCGCGTTGCGACGAAGCCAGCTGCTGGTCATCGCGTGAATGGTGCAGTTACAATGTAATTCGCATAGATGCACATTTTACTGGTGTGACCTGCGTCTTCCTGTCGACGTACATGTTTATCTTTTATGTAAAGATTATTTTTTGAGGCCTTATCTTCTCAATGTTGTGCTTTCGCGGTTGCGTGCGACACTGGTTGCAAACTGCACTATATCATTTTGGCGTTGGTG
>JPKZ01002781.1:275324-289367 GCA_000803305.1 Toxocara canis | reverse complement strand
GCACGCTGAATATTTCCGCCAAAAGAATTCGAGCGTGGCAATGCTAATGTATTTTTCGCTATTTTGCGGCACATGTCCGTTGCTAGTTGTAGTGATGCCCTGTAGCGAAAGTAGTGTCGACGGTTGATTCGGCCACGACGATAGTGAGCCGCCGACATTACGCAAACAGAGCATTTGTTAATCGAGGAACTTGACTGTGTAATATTCTAGCGACGGGCTCAGCAACAGAGGAAGGCTCATAACAGTGAAAGGGATATCCGCGCGGACTACTGCTATCTTAAAATCGACTGAATTAATTTATCGACTTCAGTTGGCCTATTGGCTTGTTCAGCCTTTATCTTTCGTTCTCGTAAAGTTTTATTGCACTTGTTTTCCTTTTTCAAAACAAAGTTTTTATTCTACAGTACGATCGTCAAAATGCAATAGATCACTGATTTATTCATAAAGCATTCCTTTGTGCCATTTGAATAATATTTCATTCCACGGAGTTCAGCAGTATACATGCATTGTAGCTTGAAGGTGTTGTTTGTGCGGCTCTGGTAAATTGTTGCAGTATGTTTAGCTCAACTCTTGTGATTCTACGGTGATCAGTTAGTTTAAAACAGCACTTAATTATTTTAATTGAGTTTATGAGCAACACTATAGTTTTAGCACGAATTTGTGTTGTCCATATGGAAATGTGTAGCGCTCACAGTTGAAGCATATGAACGTATTGAATATTTCATTCCTGAATGAATGCAGCACGGCACGTACATGTCAGGCACGCTGAATATTTCCGCCAAAAGAATTCGAGCGTGGCAATGCTAATGTATTTTTCGCTATTTTGCGGCACATGTCCGTTGCTAGTTGTAGTGATGCCCTGTAGCGAAAGTAGTGTCGACGGTTGATTCGGCCACGACGATAGTGAGCCGCCGACATTACGCAAACAGAGCATTTGTTAATCGAGGAACTTGACTGTGTAATATTCTAGCGACGGGCTCAGCAACAGAGGAAGGCTCATAACAGTGAAAGGGATATCCGCGCGGACTACTGCTATCTTAAAATCGACTGAATTAATTTATCGACTTCAGTTGCCTATTGGCTTGTTCAGCTTTTATCTTTCGTTCTCGTAAAGTTTTATTGCACTTGTTTTCCTTTTTCAAAACAAAGTTTTTATTCTACAGTACGATCGTCAAAATGCAATAGATCACTGATTTATTCATAAAGCATTCCTTTGTGCCATTTGAATAATATTTCATTCCACGGAGTTCAGCAGTATACATGCATTGTAGCTTGAAGGTGTTGTTTGTGCGGCTCTGGTAAATTGTTGCAGTATGTTTAGCTCAACTCTTGTGATTCTACGGTGATCAGTTAGTTTAAAACAGCACTTAATTATTTTAATTGAGTTTATGAGCAACACTATAGTTTTAGCACGAATTTGTGTTGTCCATATGGAAATGTGTAGCGCTCACAGTTGAAGCATATGAACGTATTGAATATTTCATTCCTGAATGAATGCAGCACGGCACGTACATGTCACATAAGGAACGTATAATCTCAGATGGATCCCTTAAAGGTTGAAAACCAATCCGAGCCTTGTAAGGTAATTGTTGCGCTACGTGCAAATATTTTTCACTGCAAGTTTTCATATATCCTCCTCGGATAGTCATGAAAGTGTTGTTATGCCCAGTCGGTTGCACTATGTTTTTAGTGGAAGGGAGGCGGAGCGAGGGGAGGGGGAAGGAGGAGGGGCATTTCTCCTCAAAAATTTGAAGCAGATTTAATCGTCAAGAATGGAAAAGGATTTTACTAAGAGAGAAAGCAATATAAGATTCAGTAAAAGTATTGTTATTTATGTGGGAACAATTACATTTGCAAACATTGCTCATTGCAAAGCGCATGGGTGGGCGAAAACAAATATAAATGGCGCTATACAGCGCTGTTGAGAGTTAGTTCGAGATTTTTAACGAATTCTTTCTTCTAAGTGAAGCAAGCATGAATAACGACAATATGAACGCCATTCACTTGATTGCGTCTTTTTAATCGTTTCGGCGCATATATATATTTGTTATGTATCGTTATTGTTATGTTGTGTATGTTGTTATGTGATATTTTGTTATATATTGTATGTATTTATATTGCTTATGTTATTATATGTTATATATCGCAATATATATTGTTACGCTCAGCCGAAAGTACAATAATGTTTCTTCAATAGACCTCGGTGGTGCCGTATAGGTTAAATTTTGAAGAAATGGAATCAGTAGTTCGTTCGAACTATTTCACTTTTTATCACTAATTGTGCAGTGATCGAATCGAAAAATGTTACCGTTTCGGTGCCAGCAGTTTTTTAACCACAGTTAAAGCAATTTACCGTTAGCTTCACCCAGGAATTCATTTTTGATAATTTTTCTTTAGAACTTTACACGAGTCAGGTTCTTCACAAAAAAAATGTTAAGTTTAGACGACTTGAGTTTCTTTTAAAAATATAGAGTTTATATACAGTTTATCTTTTGCAACCAGATTTTGCCAAAACTCCATAGTGGCTTAACAGGTTTTATTAAGTCCAGTCAAAACCCATAATCATTTCAAAATTATGTTTTTGAATGGTTAGTGTTGACAGTTTAAAGAAAATGTGAAATTTTAAGGCATTTCTGTTGATCTTAGAGTAGTGAAAATAATAACATCGGTTCATATTTCGGGTAATATGTAGAAGCATTGTCCTCCTTGTTACTAAATCCATTACTTTCCAGCGCTCCCGTTTCACTCCTAACGGTTCGAAGTGGAGCAAGAACTTTAGGCTATCCAGCTTAAGCCCCTTAAGAATTAAATTTTTTTTCAGGAAGGGGATGGCGTCGTCAACCGATGCACCCGCAAAGTTCGAGTAACGTTTCTTTTCATTGGATTCTTATTTTCGAAACAGAAGTTGTCACTTCAGTTGGGTTGAAGACGAGGACAAGGTCCGTCTCCCTCCAGGAAACGCGTTTCCCTATTGCAGTCCCCTACCTGTTTTCCATTCATACCTGCCGATTTTTTCGAAGAAAATTTCTCAGAGCTGTTGATTACGCTTGCCAAATTTCCACACAAGAGCTTTTCTGGGTCCGTGATTCGAAGAAACTCCCAGACGGACGCACGCATACGCGCATTCACTTAGAAAACTGAAGTGATAATTCACCGAATTGGAAGGTATTACGATAGGCAAACCTGTCGGTTAGGTGGGACAGTATATTCATGACCCATGCAGTAAATCGCCTTTGTTTTTTTGCTCAGTGCTTTTGTCAGTTTCAGTTATTTGCCGAAGATAATGAACGGCGGATTCGCTGGCATGGTGGGTGTATCGTGTGTATTCCCGATTGATCTGGTTAAGACACGCCTGCAGACTCAAAGAGTGTTGCAGACGGGCAAGCCGCAGTACACGGGAATGTAAGGTTTCTCATTTTGCATTCTACTTTCGTCGGTACGATTCCTGCAGCAGTTTTTTTTTTTAAAGAAAAGAACACAGCTCCAGGTCGGCTGAACGGAAATTATCGTTGATCACAATTTTTGATCAGGTATTGATCGATTTGTTGACATTATTTAACAATAATGAAAGCGCATTTATTTGCACGAAATAAACGGATAGAACACACAACGGTTAGATATCTGAACGCTGACATGCGTGTTGGAATAGAATATAGAAGAGAGAAAAACTTAAAAATCCAGCAAGTTTTTTAAAAAATTTCTGAAGCGATCTCTGCCCATTTGGTCTGCATTGCCTCGAAATTATGAACCATCGGTGCGTTTTTTTCTTGTTCTGTCTCAGTCACCCTCTCAGATATATCATTTTAGCAAAAAACGCTGGCTTATGTGCCACAAACAGCGATATTTCTCCTACCACCGTTTCCGAAATCTCTTATGCTGTGCTTTTGGTGCATCTAAAGATTGCCTCCATTATACGGCATCTCTCAGCATGTAGTGTATTTTATTTTCGTAATAGTCAGGTGCGTAAATGGCTTTTCCGCGGCACGAGGTATCGCAAGGAAAAGTAAGGTGTTATTTGTGTATTTCAAATGCGCCCATTCGCACTGAAAAATTTGCGTACAATTATTTATTAGCTAGTTTCCGAGCCGGAATTCCTCAATCGAATAGGTGGTAGGTGTATACCTTGCGGAATACCACGCTGTCGTAGCTCTTTTCGCGTAAGCAAAAACACATTATGAGTCCATGTTGCCTGCGCGGGGGTGTATATCCCCCCACCCCCATTAAAAAAAATGTCGCGGTAAAATTAGGCAAGCGTAATGTATGGCATAGCGACGAAATTACCCTGACAGTAAAAGCAGGTGACCTAAGTGATTGCGCTCGAGTTCATTTCTTGCTTTCTTAAGCTTGGCCGTATACGATACCTGGCGTTGCTATTTACAGCAGCTACTATGAACAGCTCAAAAATGCATTGCTGAATGGGGAGTGGAGAATTTTAATAAACAGAACGTTTCAAATCTCATAAACAGATCGCCCAAAAGTAACTACCTCGTGGTGTATGTCATGAGTACCCATTGTTTGGTTTTGGAGCAGTTGCAAGTGCAGTTTAATCGCTTTAAAACCAAGACTGCAAAGTGAACGCATCGTGCACTTTCATACCACGCTATCCAACTTGCTTGTGTCCAAAGTGTTTGGAGGTCAGTAGAACAGAATCGAAGCCAAAGAACATGGTAAAGAATACGTAAAACAAAAATTCTGAGATATGTGCTGATTTACGTTTACACGCATGAGCAACATCACTTTTCAGAGCGATGGCGGATTCTTCATGGAAGGTTCGCCGAAGCTTTGCAGATGCTGCGTTAAACCCATACAGCAGATCAGCATATTCGCTACGATTTGCTTTTCACATTATTATCTACTTTGAAACGGTTCTGAGCACTTAGAACACAAAGACACACAAAAACACGCGCACGAACATGCCTAAAACAATGATGAGGCTCATCATTGTTGTTTGCGAATGAATCTAGTCGCTCAGACGTGGATTACTTTGGAATGTGTGAAAATGATAAGTTGTGCTTACTTTAGGATTGATTGTGCGCGAAAAACGTGGCGTAGTGGTGGCGCGTCGTTGTTCTCCAAATTCCGTGGCATGTATTCGGGTTGTGCCGTCAATGTGCTGCTGATAACGCCCGAGAAGGCGATCAAGCTTGTCGCTAACGATTTGTTTCGCTTCCAACTGTCCGTCCCAGACCAGAAGCAGTTGCCTGTTTGGCGGGGTATGCTCGCCGGTGGTGGTGCCGGCCTTTGTCAGGTAATCATCACAACACCAATGGAGCTTCTGAAAATTCAAATGCAGGACGCTGGTCGAACTCAAAGTAATTCCTTAGTAATTCCTTAAAGTCATCATTGAATGTTTACTAGACGTCCGGTTTATTAGAGTGCAGTTAATTCCCATTAAAATTTGGCACTCTGTACAAAATAGTCGAATAAAATGCAACCTGTGATAAAATGAAAAATAAAATGCAATCTGGCACTTTTATGCATATACGGCAACCTGTAAAAAAGTACTTCATGCTCCAAGCTAAATAACCGAGATGAGCAAGTTGAAATTTTTTTAAAATATTTGGTTCAGCGCGATGAATTCGTTTCGATTTGACTCGATTTCAGGTATGAAAATCTTGCATGCTATATCGATCCAACAATGCGGCGTGTTACTAAATGAGCGATCAGTGAACAATATCTGCTTAGAATTTCATGACTAAATAGCCCATTCGAATAAAATATCACCATCACTTTCCATAACCAAATAATTTCTGCAAAACGCTTTAGTCGCCCGTTGAATCTTGGGATCGATCCGATCGTTTTTTTTCTGTTGTAAAAAAATCGGTTGCATTCCCACTGATTTGATAGTCGTTGTAATCAGCTATAGAACATCGCTTTGAAAGAAAATGCATATCATTGCACATAGGAAAAAGCCAATTAGATGTATTTAAGTTTTGTTGGTAAACGATTTTACGAATTTCACCATTGTCTTTATTTCGAAGTGCCGCCTTGTTACAAATGAAGATTTGGAATTTGTAGAGACTAAATACGGTAGAAATATTAAATAGAACTAAATGCTGGATATGTTTTCAGAAGTGGCAGGTGAAAAGAAAATGACAGCCGTAGGACTGACAGTGAACTTGTTACGAAGCAAAGGTATCGCTGGCTTATATAAAGGCGTTGGGCCTACAATGGCTCGTGATGTCACCTTTTCAACTGTATATTTCCCACTATTTGCATACCTAGATTCTTTGGTAAGTTCGCTTCATCTTTAAATGCCGCTAAGAAGTCCCGACAGTGCACATACTTAAAAGCAAAAAAGTCCTCCACGCATCCCGAGCTGTACTTTGACACTGTATTCACTTCCATTCCACTTTATCACAAGTTTTCGTTCTCTATCCGCTTGCAGTCCCATTTACTTCTACAGCATCTGCAGTCGTTTTTCTGCTCACGCCTTCATACGAGTGGGCGCATCATTTTTAGGGCATCTAGTGAACGCCAGTGAAAGTGGCCGTACTTCTTACTTTTCCGTGTGAACGAAGAGAATAAAAATACTGCATGTTGATGGAGATGATGGGAAACCTTGTCGGTCAATGCGAGCATTGCGGTTGTACATATTTGAGCTGCGATCTTAAAGCAAAAGATATTTTAATTGGGCAAATGTGAATGTTTCCCCTCAGTGCTTAAGTGTTTCAAACGAAACATCGCGTAGAATTTAAGAGACCGCTGTTCTTTGAGCGTAAGGAAAACAGTTATCGATATGTAATTGTGTAGCAAAGGCATGTAGTAAAATGCAGCTGGTCACGGGGATCGGACAGCATTGCCGAGGCTATAGAATATCGCTATTATGGCCGTTATGTGAATGACGGCATGTTGAGAGTAACGAATATAAGCATTACGCCTTTCGTGTGAAGAGCAATAAGTCTTAAAGTAAAACTGGTGCCATCCCAACGCCTTCCCTTCATACCTTCTGAATTTCAAAACATCTCCATGAATGGCAGGCAAATTTCGATCACCTCAACGGTTCGTCATTCCAAATTTTCTTCTTTCAAGAGTCGAACAAATCGATCAGTCACTCGAAAGCATCGGAAATGTTTTGTTTAAGATAATTTTTATAGATATTCCCCTTAAAGTGCGACCTTCTCGAGGCAAAAGAATTCTCTAAATTTTTGCTGCGAAGGGCGCATTTCGTTTATCTCCCTGCAAAATACATGCTATCGGTATATGAACTGGAAGTACGAAGTTTAGTTTGAATAATAAATGTAAAAAGCTTTAAAGCTTCAGGAGTGAAATAAATTTGAAATGGACAATGTATACGATGGTTGATTTTTAAGGACTCGTCAAATTAGGTTACTTTCAGGGTGCACGATCAGCGGATGGAAGTGGTGATGCGGTCTTCTATGCGTCTTTTATTGCGGGTCTGACGGCTGCTGCTTTTGCTTCATTCTCGGTTACACCACTGGATGGTTATTAATTTGTTGTTTTAATGTTAGAACGATGAAACAACTGCGTTCACCTAATAAGTTCGTAGCACAGTGCTCAGCCGCGCGCTGGTAAAAGCACATTTGTGGAGCTGTTGATAGCGACGATTGATGCAGCTGTGCGTGCAGTTCATGTGAATCACTGATGTTTTTCGTATCATCTTGCACCATTCTATGCCTTTTGCACAATAAAAATCTAATTTAGCCCTGCCAAATGCTTGACAAACGAACTGCATGGCCCTACGAGTCATCGTAACTCTCATTTGCGTCGTTTAGAGAATATCGGATATTTTAAGAATATTTTAAAATTTGAAATGAGGTAATATTTTGGGAGAACATTGAAAATATGCTATCATATGAATTAAAAGCTACGAAAAAGACTGATGTGCATATTCCATGAACACTTTTTTGAGCTTCAATTGCACCTGCGTTATTATCTTGCTCAATTTAAACACGTAACATTTCATTCACAGCAATTAGAAAATTTTGTTTTAAAATACGAGAGGCAAGCACTGGAATGCTTCCTTCGCTGACTTTAAGACGAAGGAAGAGAACAAACTAAAAGAAGAGGGGCGACGGGAGGGGAGGGATCGGACGGAGGAGAGGTGATGAATACAACACGTCTAGCCAATCTGAGAAGGAGGGGGCAGGGGGTTGGGCGGAGGACGGGTGATGAATGCAATACATTTAACCAGTTTGAGCTTGCAGCAAAGTTAGTATGACACGTATAAGTGTCTTTATAGATAGGTCAGTGGGCGATCTAATTCAAATAAGTCTAAAAATAACCGGATGTGATTTTAAAAAATGAGCAATCGTCATTTGCAGCACAAGTTGATCTTTATTGCTCATGTGCCGCAAATTTGTTATTTATAACTCCCGATTTTAGTATTAGCGTAATATTAGTGGTTTTTGATTTTGAGATAAGAGTAACACCACTGGCGATTTATTATTATTATTGTTGTCGATTTTGGGACAGCACTGACCAGGTGGGCGCTATTCCGCTTTAGATTTTGGCGTACCGAAAGCAATGAGAGGGTTTTGAAGGCGGAAAGAGGCCTTATTTGGGTGGAATTTTACTTTGCGCCCCAAAAGATTTTAAAAAAATTCACTTAGGCTTGCTGAGAAGATGCACGAAAGGATCTTTGTTTCGCGTCCCTTTAAAAGCATCATTGCTTTCTCAAAAGTCCACATTTCCAGTAGGAGTACGTCGAGTTTTGGAAGCCTACAGCATAATATGCATAAACTTAATAATGTTTTATTTCGTAGCTTAACAATAATGTTTTATTTTATAGCTTAACCATCAGCACTTAGTTGTTTTTTTTTCAGTTATCAAAACGCGAATGCAGTTGATTAGGCTTGAAGCTGGTGAAATCGCGTACAAAAACAGTGCCGAAGCTTTTATGTAAGTTTTTGCTCAAGCATTTGGAAAAGAGAACGAGAGGAGAACCTCTTAATTGAGCTTTTAGTAGTTTATTGGTTTGGTAGTAAATTTTTATCGAAAACTCATTACAAATATATTCTCTTCGAACCTAGTCGAATCTTTTATTCAGTCGATAGGCCAGGGCTACTCTTCCCAAACGAATCGCAAAATTGGGTCGATTTTGAACATGGGAAGGTGAGGAGTGTGGTGAGAGGGAATGGGGAGGGGATAGATGAGAGCGAAGGCGATATGCGAATAAATAATTTTATGTGAACGTTCTATTTTCTTTCGAGAACGTCCTTTACTAATGCCGTGCAGAGACGAATTTTTCTACTCGTGTTGATTTTCTCCGTATGAGGTATTTGTTCTGTCTTCTCTGTGCTAATTTTTGAAAGTGACATTGTGACCTTCTCATTCTTTTTTCAAAATCATCCTAACAATATGCACCAAATTTTATCTGTCTGTCCTTGAAGGGTGAGAAATTGACTTTAGATAACAGAACCGTATTTTCAACCAGAGGTACTGTAAGAAAACCACAACCGTCCTGCAACTTACTGAAATGACTTTTTAGTTACGCCAGTGGCTGTATTCAGAGCTCACGCGTAAAGGCTTTCTGAGGCGTTCGGTGAACAAAGAAGTAAGTCGAGCAACCAACTTACTTCTTTGTCCGCCAGCCGCTTCTGGGATCTTCGATTCGGTCGGTCGCTTCTGGGATTATTCAGTCGATTGTTCTAAATATTGGCTTCTCTGGTATTAACTACTTATTCCATATGATATCAGCCAATTTTATTTTCAGGAAAATATTGCAGCAGGAAGGCGTAAAGGCACTGTTCAAAGGTGCTGCTTGTCGTGTAATGGTTATGGCTCCTTTGTTCGGGATTGCGCAAATGGTCTACTATGTTGGCGTTGCCGAATTTTTTCTAGGCATCCCAAAAGTTCATCATTAGTGGGACCCTTCATCTATATCTAAATACGGAATATTAGCTAAACGAAGACCCCGTAGGAAACAGTAAATCTAGCTGATTGCCAGCAAAATCTGAGACAATCTGTTCAGGTTTCTTTGTTGAAAATGGAATAAGCGAAGTTCTAACATTACTTACTGTGTACTGGTATTACTGCTTTCAGACGCTTTACATATATTTCTTCACTCTAATAACATGATGACATATTCTTAATAGAAAAATCTGATGGAACTTGTTTGAATTTTTATTGGTTGTCGTTTGTGCGAGCAGATACGGTTGCAAGCGCAAGGTGAATTTCGTAGTTGCAATTTGATCGATATAAGAACGAGATTTCAAAAGGTGGAAACTTTTCTGTTATAACGGCGAATATTCGGGTGGACGTGAAATCGACGTTACTTGCTCCACCGTAAAGCCTTACTTCATCAACGGCACGACCCTACACAACTTGAATATCTGCGGAAAATATTGCTATTTGTTCGTACAATTTACGCGGGATGATGTTCCGAAGAGTTGCTTCTAACTGGACTGCTTAATGCCCCATGAAGCGGAGGAAAACGATCAGTTGAGTCTAGCATTAGTTATAGACGTTTGTTGGCTGAGACACCTCGCACTTCTCCAACCTGATCTTTGATGAAGAAAACGAGTTTAAAAGAGTATTCTTTTCATACATTGTTAAAACCAGTACTGTTGTGTGCTTGGCATATAGTCGAGTATGATTAACTGAGAAAATCTCAACATCTGCAACACTGACGGTCGTCTGTATCACATGTTTTGACTGTTATACGGTATGCGCATAAACGAGCAATTTTGCTGCTATACCGTGAAATTTAATTGCGTCATGACCTTGAAACGATCCACACGATTTCCGCGTCAATTTTATGTCGAATAAAAAAGATCACCTCAGACGTACTCATTCTCCTGGCGCGTATCCCGTTTTATCTTTGTTGTTACTGCCCGTCTGTGCTTGGTATTATCATTCTTACCAGTCCGATATCTTAAATGCAAAACTCTAAGCAGAGCTTGAATAGGGGGCGGAGAGGAGGGGCTGTTAATCTGCATTTTGTCATTTCGCTTTTTTTTTCGCTAATTGTTTATTAGATGCACCAAGGTAGCTCACAAATATCCTCAAAAAGCGAACCGTGGGAACTGTCGAAAATTTCATACTGTTTATCCTAGTTTAACGTAACTTCGGTTTTACCATGCCGTATTATGGTCTAAAAGGCGACATATTCTTTTCAGCACACCCACATTATTCCTTGATCAACATAACAGTTTAATGTATAACGATTCCCTTCTGGCTTAACTTTATGATTCACTTCATTGAGTTCAAGTTTTGAGTTCATTTGAGCATTTGTTGAGATCGTAAACTTTGGACAGGAGGAATTTCTTGATTTCTTTGATGCGTTTTATTTCTGCAAACCCTTTCTTACTTCGTCCAATCGTTAATCTTTTTTAAAATTTACATGTTCCATAGTGTTCTTTTCCATCATTTTATCCTTCATCGTTTTATTATCAGGTTTTGTTCGAGCTTAGCATGTTCATATGCCTCATACATCAACGATTCCATACTGTATAGGATTGATCTTCCATTAGTTGCTATCGTTATTTCATTCGCTGTTAGTTATCTGCTTACGATAGTTTCCACGTTTTATTAGCAGCATTTTTATGATGAATTTGATTCAGTTAGTTGGTGCGGAAGGGCAGAAGAGACTCGTTGTTCTTCGAACGTGTTTTGATGCGCAGCCTGTAAAAATCGCAAGGGGTTTTTTTCTGTTTTGTTGGCTTAGGCTTTTTTTTTCGCGAAGAAAAAAGTTAACCGACTTGAACAGAACACATTTTGGCGCAAGTGGACTACGTTAGCTCTAACTAATTTCCCAGTTAGTAAGTGTCTGCTTAAATTTTTGCATAAATATACAGAGGAATTCGTTATGTGAACGAGCTAAAACGGTTTGCAGTGATGATCATGGAAATGAGCGAAAACAGCTATGAATCAGTGTTTTTATTTTTACGGAACTAGGCCCTTGAGCAATAGTTTTAAAATTATTGCGAAATCATTGAGCTTATCTCTTCCGCCTTAAGAGCACACGAATCGCTTCCAGATCCACAACTCTGTGCTTCCACTCATTCAGTGCTACAGCTGTGAATATTGATAATTTTTAAGGGAGCTATTTAGTGAGTGTATGCCCAAAACTGTATTCTTTCCTCTTTGTTTTACGCTATGCAAAATATGACAGTCTAATTATCCCAAAATAAAGCCTCAGGTGAAATCTAAGGCTCTATTGTTTAAACGAATGCTTTTCGTTATGCTCAGTCTCAGCTACCCGATGTGAATAGAACGACAGGGGGGGGGGGGTGTGGGAGGAAGAGGTGTGGGACTTGCGTTGACGGGGAGTGAAATCTACTTGGGATTGTACGTTACGTCCTACGGAACAAAAAGTTTGCGTATATTTTGTTCTGGTGCGTTTTGCTGCGTTATTTCGTACGTAGTTGTTTAAAGGTTTGATTTCACAGGAACCTCCTCGTTGTTTGATATATAGATTAAATACGTGGACAATTTCAACTGGCACTCGCCGACAGTGCTGTAATAGAGCCTTCTTTGTTTTAAATGAATTTTCTTATTCGTGCTATGCTCTGACGGGGTGCATATGTATTGTTTTTGAATACTTATGAATGAAAGTTGTATTAAAAGCGGGCTAGCCAGCATGGGCTCTTGAACGCATCCATTTAAGAACTCATCGCGTGACAAAGTGCGTAAAGCTGTTTTTCTGCTTTTTTTTTGCAACGCTGAAGCTCCAGGTACGATAATGAAATGTGGCTACATAAAATTGACTAGAGGATGCATAGATTCGTTAAAAGTAAATTTAGTTTAACTGACGAATTCTTCTACCCTTTATGACTGTTTATGAATCTGACACATGCGAATGCGGAATGTTCTCCTTTGAAAATCACTTTCCACCATCATGAATACCTCTCTGTTGTTCGCATTATGCACCGAAGTTTAGCTGGACATGCGAATTTATAGAGTGGGCTAAATCTGAAAAGTGGGATGGAAACGTTGGGAGCGGGGGGAATTTTATCTGAAGATGAGTTCGGTCAATTCGAAATCGAGAATTTGGATGTATTATAATTCGAAAAAACGTGCTGAAAAATGTGGCGCACCGTCCTGTAAGCATACATACATACTTCTTCACTTACTTTAGAAACTAAAACACCGTATCTGCCTGGATACGGGCCGTTGTTGAACATAAGCTCACTGTTGGATCGCCATGAGGAATGTACGCACATTCTGTAATTGAAGCGACCTTGAAATCGATGAAGGCGGAAAGGACCGCGCATCTTGCACGCATTAACACATGCAGTCTCAGCGACGTGCAACGAATGATCCATACAGCGCACAGAAGTGGTATTTCAACAAAATAACGATCAAAAGAGGGAAAAAAACAAACGTTGGAAACGTAACCTTTCTTGTCGAGTATCGTTGTTTGGAGACGCCGACAAACAGAACTGTCCGCCTTCAATGCAGACAAAGACGAGATAGGCTTTGTTGTAGTATGCACTAAATGACTGGGCAACGTTGTCTAGCAGTATTTTATTCGGCATCTTTTATTGTGTGGTAGTTGGATGAACTTTGATGTTGTCAAAAGAAAAAATTGTTTTGAAATCGTTGTCATAAATATTCAATCTAAGATAAATTTCATCTGCACCAAAAATGCCATTCACTTTCATTTCACTCGGAATCGGTGGAACATCTCACGTTCGTTTTAGTCACAGGAACCCCTTATGGAATGGCACGCATCACTCACTCTCTAGAAAGCATGTGGTTCGTTCTTCCAGCAATACGGCTCCGAATAACGTCTTTTAGATAAGCTATCAGCATATTACATAACTTCAGCGGATCGGTGATCCGCAACTGAGGCCATCATTTCCATCCCGTAATGAAAGTTATTCGCATCCAACCCACAATTAGGATGGTTTAGTGCCGCCATGGTAACACTCCCACTCCCTCCCCCTCTCCCATCGTTTAAACCTATTCAAACATGCTGTGACATCATAGTCGCAGAGCAACAGTATGGAGGCGTTGCAGTTAAGTGCGCTTAAATTCGTCAGAGTTAAAAATGGATAATTCATTTTTATTCGTAGTGATCGGAAAAGCTAAACATGCAGTCTTATGAGCGCAGTTGACATTGTAGGAAGCGTCGCA
>JPKZ01002781.1:260384-274434 GCA_000803305.1 Toxocara canis | reverse complement strand
GGGGCAAGAGGATATCGCTGAAAGCATGCACATTTTCTGAGCCTATGACGGGGATGGAAAAAAATAGATCGGCGGAATTGCTAAAAGGAAGATCCATTATTTCTTTCGTGGTGTTTTTTCTGTTTCGCTAGTTTTGTATTTCATACACACAGTGATCATCCCTGCAAATGATTAGCTTACATCATTAATAATAAAGCTGTTCGCTTTTTTTCTAAATGATGATGTTTTTTCTAAATAACGATCTCGGATGCGGTAGCCATATACAGGGATAATTGTTATGCGCAGGTGAAAAACTCATTCGAAAAGAGTTACCGAGAAATTTTTGCCGGTCACACTGTTCATGGTAGTGATGACCGTTACGGTAATGTGTGACAATGATGACAGTGTGTTACTTTTCACTTGATTTGAAGTTGGGTATAGTAAGGAGGTCGTTCAAGGATGTGAACGTTACGTATATTAAGCTTAATAATTTTGGCTTCAGTGTTTTCAATTTTAAGGACCACTGCTATATAATTAACGATAGCACCGTGGGGCAAGGAACGCTGAGCGTAACAGTATACCCT
The DNA here is from genome assembly GCA_000803305.1 of Toxocara canis. Taxonomy (NCBI): domain Eukaryota; kingdom Metazoa; phylum Nematoda; class Chromadorea; order Rhabditida; family Toxocaridae; genus Toxocara; species Toxocara canis. The sequence continues at coordinate 273,871 of JPKZ01002781.1, read as the reverse complement.
TTTTCCAGACTGGAACAGTAGCTCCATTATAGTGTTTTGTGCATCGCTGGTCTGCAAAAATGCCGTTTCTTTCTTTTTCGATTTCAACAATTTTCTCATGCTAATTTTTTATTAGGCAATGAGTTTTTGAATACATTTGCCTACCTACTTTGTTTGTCTAACGTCAGATGTGCGTTCAAGAAAAAGAAAACTCAGATCTGCGCAACTCGATCCCGTCGTTGTGATTAATTCTTGCATTTTTCTAATAACCTAGGGAAGGTTTGAAACTGTGGACACCGGCTGTAATAACAACAATTTCGATTCAGTCAACTTTAAATTTTGTCATTGTTCTGTTATTCTAAACAAGCTTTGATTGTAATTTGATTCTCTTGTTTTATTCCGATCTTTTCGTCGTTTTCAAAACAACGGCTTTTTTTCCTCACAGCAGTTTTTTACTACGCGAAAAGGGACCGAGATTATCTGACCGCGCTTTGCTGTTCTGATGAAGTAATTGTAAGGGGACAAAATAACTTAAATACTGTTAATTGTATCCATCCTTCCTGTGTATTTTATGCCGTTACCATGTTTCTTGGTGTCCTCCCACATTTTGCGGAGTACAGCTTATGTGGTTTAGTGGAGGAGATCGAAGCGGAAACACAAACAGAAACAGATCGAAGATGTAGTCGTTAATGATGAAGAAATAAGTTCACTTCATGAACGAGCAAACCGGAACGTTTACAAAGGTTTCAGCAAAACAGTGACTTGTGTAAGAGAATCGAACAACGTAGGAAGAAGCAGAAAACCCAATACAAACGCATACGTAGTAAACGAACAAAATCGAAGCAGAATGGAATAGGTAACGAAACAGAGTTATTCATGACTTTTCGGGGAATGAGAATAAGTAAAATGTAATAGAGCAGTAAGTGATGCGCTTTTGTGCTGCGCTTTTCTGGTCTATGTTTTTAGCGTTTATAATTTTTCGCGTATAAAATTTTACTGTTTCGCTGAAGAATGATGGTGGAACAGTAGTAAAAGTGCAACATTCCTAAAAATGTTTACGATAGTTTACTTGAGGATCTGAAGATTCGTTGGATTCATTTGCCGGCGATAGTGTTTGACTTTCTCATCGATCCATATCCACAAAATAAAGTCGTACTCCGCCGAGTAACTAGTTTAAAGCGTCACAGAACGCACTATATCGGCTGACGTTTGCTGTTCTTTTTGTGACTAACCCCAGCGCTGAAGTCGTTTGTTTGTGCTGTTCGGTTCAAGTGAATGGCCAGTAGAGTCAGTCCGCCCAGCTGATTCATTTTTACTGGCTCGTTTTCTGTACTCGCTTTGCTGGTAACTAAGAAGAATAGAGAGGTGCATGCGCATTTTACTACGCGCTTATCTATCTATGCATATTTAGCTATTTTAACTTCCTAGCGGCATTTCGTCTCCAACACTACTTTTTCCTTAGAGACCAGTCATGGTGCCGCCTGATATCTTTTACAGTGTCGTTTACCTCCGGACGCAACTGTCGGTGCTGAGGTGTAAGGCTGGAGCTCACCATCAGGCGCTTTCGGATCCTATTCAAAACTCTTGCATATGAGCACATAAGGATAAAGATGTGATGTATAGTTATGAGGTACAAGGATCGGTGAATTGAGGGAGGGAGGGAGATCTCTTTTGCCTAATTATTTGGAAACTTCGCGTCATTAGGACCCCAACTTCCCTCTTCTCCACCCCCTCTCCCTGCTTCCCTCCCCCCCGATCAGGAATCGCTTCTGCTATAACATTAGTTAGCTTAGACTTGAGCTTTTGAAACACCGTACTGCCTGAAATTCCCATCCTTATGGCGAAAAGAATTGTATCCTCTCAAAAATATCACGGATGTCCTAATTAAAAACCACAGTTCAGAAGGAGTTGAGCTTTATCCGGAAAACTAAGATGTAACATGATAAGCCACTGGAATCAACGTTGTAATGCAGAGGCGTTTGGTGTGGCAAACTGCGTGTTCACTTCGAGCATAGCTGCGCAGCATTCTCATCCTGACTATATGTGTTAAATTTTACACATCCTCGTTCGAACCATTCGCATTCTGGTGTTTCCCTTGGTCGACGTTATTGAGACCTCGAAAGTGAATTATTGAAGAGCAAGCACAGTACAAAATTAGCCAGTTTCAGGCGGTCGCCCTTTGTTGCCATCTCATTTTGCAGCTTATTATGATTCGCCACAAGGGTGTGAACGTGTATTTCCCGTCTCTGAACAGCCTAGGTATCGCATGGAACATCAAATGCTTCTCTTTTGGAGATTTCCATTCCTTGTCTATGCCGTTAAACGGACGAACGGGGTGCTGATTTTATAGTGTGCCCCTTTCTGATGGTTTTTGTCTGTTGCTTCTGAGGAAATGACGTTCAGCTGAATTGATGAAGAGAGTCAGGAAGAGGGATATCTTACCTGTGAATGGCATACTTTCATAGTCTGTCCGCATTCTGCTCTTTTACTTCAGTTCTTTTCCTCACTTGGAATCACGTCCTCTTGGCTTCGGAGTTAACTCTTCTGGATTCGACGCCAGAGTGAAGTTCGGCGTTTGATGTTCATTATTTCCTCTAATTGGCTCACAGACGTTCTTGATCGGAAGAGAGGAGTCGCTAAGTGACCGTTGGTAAGGACTTTCTTTAGTGCAGTCGAAAAGGCGTACTTTGCCCTAAGGCGCCGTTTAGTTTTAGGAATGGCAATTTTATTTGTACTATGTCCATTCGCTGTTGCGAGAACGGAGAGTACAGAAAAGAAATGAGTGCACGGAGCACAACCAAAACGAGATCATTGCGAAGGGCTAGATAGACAGCAGACGCAAGAAAAAGGTGTGACCAAGAGTTCCGGCTTGTTGCATCGACGAGTACTATTTTTCGTGCCAGAGCGCAATGATTCACGCCTATCGACTCTATTGCATCGTGCATTTTCTTAACACTCCAGTGAAGCAAGTTCACGTTTTGTTGTATGTATATACCGAAATGATTGTGTTGCGAAAGTGCACCATACAATCTTGTAGTCGCTTTCGATATTTCCGGTCACCTATGATTTGTTTTGTTCGCTTAGTAGCAGAAAATCTCTCTTAGGCGAAATCGGTAGCGGAAGTGACTCAGCTTAACTGCCTAGATGTTTAATCTTGGAAATGTTGATTTCGAAAAATGCTAGAAACGTATTTTTCACCCTCATGTCGCACAACCGCACACCAGTTTTCATGTTGTACGGAAGAAAGTCACTTTAAAGTTTTTCGGCTTTTCGGCCTCAGTAGTTTTCTTTAAACGAGCCTTTTTTCTTATAACCGTTTTTCATTTTCGAGATTTTCTACAAAGCAGCACTTTTTCATACAAATATACCATGTGCCACGTTCCATCTTGAAAGCTGTCGGCATACTGCCCATATGTAAACACTCGCATTCCAAGCGAAAACGCAAAGCGAATATACATTTTATTTCGCTTCTCCGACGCTTGTTTATGACGCGTGTATTGCCCGCGCGAGGAATAAATTTCCCTTTGCCTCTTCCTGTTGTAAATATAAGCTGATATTTTTTGTTGGCTGAGACTGTACGGTCGAATGAATACATCTATCATTGCCTCACCTGTGAGGACTGTGTTGTTGCACGACGAACAAACATTGATTTACTGTCTTACTCATTTCGTTTTCTCTTGAGATGCTACGTTGACGGTATGTCACGAATGTAACCTACAGTGGAGCACACTAATGTATATATATATGTATATGTATATATATATATGTATATACATACATATACATACGTGTACACATAAATGTATATGTATATAAATACATATATACTTTTATATACATATATACACATATATATATGTGTACATAAATGTACATATAAATATACGTATATATGTGTATATATGTATGTATGTATATGTATATATACATGTATAAATATGTATATATGTATATACACGGCTTATGAACTTGTTTTTATTTTTATTTGAATAGATGTATTTTATTTATATTTGAATAGGTAGCGTTCATATTTTGTTGGCTGCATTTGAATAGATAATTTCTGTATAAAGGAACGTTTTCGAAAATAAATCATTCGCGATTGCTGCTCCCGGGGCGAGTACTGCGACATATTACGTATCTTAATAACATGGTTGCATACTGCATCAGAATACTGAAAAATTTTGGTTGACTGAATGACGATTTGCAATGCGATAGGAAGAGACCGCAGAAATGCAGCTGCATCCCCTTCCCCACAACCCCCATAAGTGGTGCTGAAGCATGCGGAGTGTAGTGAGAGACGGTTCCAGCTTAGAACAGCGATTAATTTGATGCGTTATCAGTTGTATAGGATGTGGTCATGTTGCACCAGTGCGCTGTCAATTGATCATCACGGCGTGATGTTTGATCGTGATGAAACGGATAAGCGTTTTAAATTGGGACGAGATCATTGAAAAGGCGCTTCGAATGCACATTTCAACCTTCATTCGCCCAATTTCAGTTCGAAGGTAATTGTGCGTGTGTGCTGACGTTAAGCTTTGAGGCAGATTACATCAGGCATTAGTGACTGAGATGTTTCTTGATTTTAGTGTGCACGTTCACCTCACTTGCTGTTAATCATCTGCACGCCAAAGATTTTCTATAGCTGCGTTCGCGCTTTAATATGAATTAATGTTCAAGTAACAGATAGATATTTTTGTATCAAAGTGCTTGTTTTACGTTAAGAACATTTGTTTGCTGATAAGATAACGCTGAAGTGTTGTGCTGTGGTGTCGGTGAGGTTGATGATTGTCACCTGTATTTCTGTTAACTGAAGACACCATCATTCGGCGTGGCCACTGCTCGTGCCCTCTACTCTTTAGCTATTTCCTAGCTCTAAAGTTTCTAAAGGAAAAAAAGAACCATCTCCGCTTAAATTGTTGGAATAAAGGAAACAGCAACAAGTAGTGAAGTATATACAGTAGCGAGGCGGCAAAAGAAAATGAAGCCCGCGAATATAGCACCAAACCGATAGATTCTAACGCAACATCATTCGGTCTTAGCTCAGTATTACTAGCTTTCAACGCAGTATCTTTAGGTTTTAACGCAGTGCCATTAAGTTTTACCGCAGAATCACTAGGTTTTAACACAGTGCCGTTAGCTTTTAACGCAGTGTCATTTGGTCTTAACGCAGTACTATTAGCGTAACTGCGCCATGCAGTACCGCTAAGATTTAACGTAGTCTCATTAAGTTTTAACGCAGTACCATTGGCTTTTAACGCAGTGTCGTTAGGTCTCAGCGCAGTATTATTTGCTTAACTGGGTTAAGCAATACCATTAAGTTTTAACGCAGTGTCATTGATTTTTAACGCAGCATCATTAGGTTTTAACGCATTATCATTAATTTTTATCGCAGTACCATTACCTTTTAACGCAGTATCATTAGGTTTTACCTCATTAGCTTTTAAAGCAGCGTCATTAGGTTTTAACGCACAATCATTAGGTCTTAACGCAGTACCACTAGCTCAACTGTGTTAAGCAGTACCATTAAGCTTTAGCGCAGTATCATTAAGTTTTAACGCAGTATCATTCACTTTTAACGCAGGATCTTTAGGTTTTAACGCAGTATCACTAAGTTTTAACTCAGTATCGTTAGGTTTTAACGCAGTACCATTAGCTTTTAACGCAGTGTATTTAAGTTTTAACGCAGTATCATTAGGTGTTAACGTAGTATCACTAGGTCTTAACGCAGTAGTGTTAGCGTAACTGCGTCATGCAGTATTGTTAAGATTTAGCGCAGTGTCATTAAGTTTTAACGCAGTACTATTAGCTTTTAACGCAATGTCGTTAGGTCCTAACGCAGTATCACCATTACGTTTTAGCGCACCGTCATCAAGTTTTGGCGGAGCATCATTAGGTTTTAACGCATTACCATTAATTTTTATCGCACGTTGGCTTCTAGCGCAATGTCATTAAGTTTTAACACAGTATGGTTAGGTTTTAGCGCAGTACCATTAGCTTTTAACGCAATATCATTTGGTTCTAACGCAGTGTTATGATTAGGTTTTAACCTTGCGCCATTAGCTTTGAACGCAGTGTCATTAGCTTTTAACGCAGCGTCATCAAGTTCTAACGCAGCACCATTAACTTTTAACGCAGTATCGTCAGGTTTTAACGCAGTGCCATTAGGTTTAAACGCAGTATAATTAGGTTTTAACGCAGTCTCATGAATAGGTTTTAACGCAGTCTCATGAATAGGTTTTAACGCAGTACCGTTCGCTTTTAACGCAGTGTCATTAAGTTTTAGCGGATTATCACCAGGTTCTAACGCAGTATCATTAGGTCTAACGCAATGTTATTAGGTCTTAACGCAGTACAATTAGCTTAAGTGTGTTAAGCAGTACGATTAAGTTTTAACGCAGCGTCATTAAGTTTTGACGCAGTATCTTTAGGTTTTAACGCAGTACCATTAGCTTTTAACTCACTGTCATTAAGTTTTAATGCAGTATCATTAGGTCTAACGCAATGTTATTAGGTCTTAACGCAGTACCATTAGCTCAAGTGTGTTAAGCAGCACGATTAAGTTTTAACGCAGCGTCATTAAGTTTTGACGCAGTATCTTTAGGTTTCAACGCAGTACCATTAGGCCTTAACCCAGTATCGTTAGTTTTGAACGTAGTGCCATTAGGTTTTAGTGCAGTATAATTAGGTTTTAACGCTGGACCATTAGCTTTTAACGCAGTGCCATTAGGTTTTAACGCTGTTGTGTTTGTTGATGGCCCCCGTTGTTACTGTCGAGCTGAGTCGAGTTTTGGGCCGAGGCGAAGTTGAAGAGCAGACGTTTATTGTAGGTATAACCACCTGGTAGACGAACAGTACAACAAAGACAAATGGTACCAAAGAAGTGCATCTTATATAGCCCGTGGCGGATGTTGTGGCGTGATCTGATTGGCTGGGCGGTATGCAAATTTCAGAACTGAAGGTTGCGGAATACTGAATAATTAATGACAAAGTACGTGCGTACCTAGCACCTCCCCTTTTTGAGATGGGACAGATGGGACAAGACTAAATCTCGACATCCTCAAATGTGCGTCGTTTCGGTTCGATGCTGAGGCGTCGTGGCCGTCTACGCATTCGAGTTGAACGTCTCATCTGCTCGTCGCGTTGGTTGGATTGTACTGGTCCTGTGAATTCCTGGTGCGGCGGCGCGACGGTGCTTTGCGGTGATGGTGGCTCCAGATCGAACATTTCGAAGAGCGTCTGAAGATCGTCCGACTGGTCTTGGTTCGGATCTGCGAAGCCCCTTCTCAGCTGATTCGCATGTCGGATGCATGTATCTCCTCCGACAAGTACCTGATGTAGCACGCGTCCGACCTGCTTTAGCACCTTTCCTTTTTTCCAGCTGACTCGTTGTCCTTGGTAAGTGCGCACCAGAACTGAATCACCACGCTTGAACGTGCGGTTTCGAGCTCCGTACTGTCGGTTGAACTGTCGCTCCATCCGTGTGTTCTTGACTGGCTTGTGATGAACTGTCGGACTAAGCAGAGACAGCGTTGTTCGGAGTTTGCGGCCTGGATCGTTGCATGGAAGAGTGTCCATGACTGCATAGATCCCCATCTTTGAAATCCATTCGGCTCCGAGTAGGTTGCACTGGGTGTTCGCTATGTAGAACATTCCTTGAGCTGAGGCGTTCTGGAAGCTGTAGTTGCACGCGTTGTCCAAGGATCTTGATTTGGCCGCCTGATGCACTGTGAGCGATAAGTGACGATGGCTGAAGTGCTGGACTTCCGATGTGCTGCCACGTTGACTTGTTTATGATCGTCATATCTGATGCGGTAGCGACTTGGGAATTGACTGGTTGGTCGTCTATCTTGACGATAGCGAAGCGTCGATAACCAGTGCAATGGATCCTTGAGACAGTGAAAACTACATCTGAGCGTGCTCGTCTGGTTGGTGGACGGCGAGCACCTTGATTTGAACGGCGACTGGTTCTTGAACGTCGTTTGATAACGTTGCTGGATCCTTCCTTGTGCCCGATTTTCTTGCACATGGAGCAGCGGTGCTGGCGATAGTTGCAGTCGCGGTTGAAGTGCATCGCGCTGCAGAACCAGCACGGTGTTGGGGGCGTCTTTGCTGCATTCTCGCGGTTGGTTTGGTCGTTGCTGTGACTGGCGGTTTGTGATAGTCGACTTTGACGAGCTGTTGACTGTTGTTGCCATTGGCGAGGCCGGCTTTCCTGAACTGCGTGAACCCTGTGGGTGGACGACGAGCGGTTTTCGATCACCTTGGTGTCGTGCTTGAGGTTGAGCAGTCGCTCGCACTCCTGCGCGAGTGTCTGGATCTTGCAGTTTGGGTCTGCTTCGATCTTGTCGAGAAGCTTCAGCCGTATGAATGCATCGTCGGTTGACTGTAGACCACATACGAATATAAGGCACTTGAATTGATCCTCTGTGCAAGTTCCGAGTTGAAATTTGGCGCACTCGCGATTAACAGGTCCAGCGTATGTGACAAAGTCTTTCATCGGTTCTTTCGCGAGCTTCATATACGCATAACGAGCGTTGAACAGCGACTGTTGCGGCCCAAAGAGGCTCGTGAGCAGATTGAGTGTTTCCGCAAAACTGACATCACGAGGGGCCCTTGGCAATATGTAGTTCGCGTACTTCTCAAAGGCCGATGCGTCGAGTTTCTGGAGCAGTAGGAAAACGCGAGTTGCGTCGGCCAGAGATGCGCAGTCGACATTGAATACATCTTCGTGTCGGCGATACCACTCCTCGAAGGTTACGCCCGTATCTGGGTCGTAGACGAACTGGGTGAGGCGTCCGGAGAGCGCGTCAAAGCGCTGCTCTGGATCAGTCGGTTGTGGAAGACGCGACTGATGGTACTGAGTGAAGTCGCGGAGGGCAGTGGTGAATGTAGACAGCAGCTGTTGAAACTGCGCCTCCGGAAGTGTCGTCATATCGTTCCGCAGAAATCTGTTCCTTGATCCTGATCGCCACTGTTGTTTGTCGCGCTGCCTGTTGAAGCTGGTGAGCTGAGTCGTTTTGAGTCGAGGCGAAATTGAAGAGTAGACGTTTATTGTAGATATAACCACCTGGTAGACGAACAATACAGCAAAGACAAATGGTACCAAAGAAGTGCTTCTTATATAGCCCGTGGCGGGTGATGTGGCGTGATCTGATTGGCTGGGCGGTAAGCAAATTTCAGAACTGAAGGCCGCGAAATACTGAATAATTAATGACAAAGTACGTGCGTACCTAACAAACGCATTATCATTAGGTTTGAACGGAGTATCTTTAGTTTTAACGCGATACCATTAGCTTTTAACGCGGTGTCATTAAGTTTTAACGCACTATCGTGAGGTTTAGCGCAGTATCTTTAGGTTTTAACGCAGTATCTTTAGGTTTTAACGCAGTATCATCTACAAACGCTAGCTTTTGCATGGTCAGTCAACCCGATTAGACAACCGACGATTACGCTGCGCAGCCGCTTAGGCGACAACAGGTTCATGGCAACGGCACTGCACGCCTGCAGGTGTTGTTCAACTGCGCAGTGGAGTGTGACGTTATTGAGCTGCAGTTTAGAATGGTTGCTGAGTTCAGCAGCTTGATATGGCTAACCATCACTCTTCACTGTGATTCGCAAGGATTTAAAGCCTGAAGTTTCCACATCCCGGGCTATTCTCCGACCCCCTTTCGGTTTCGTACCTCCAGCTTTCGTCCACGTTTACGTGCCCGTCTCCTACCCTCCGCTATTGTCCCCCTTCACTTCACTTCGCTCCATTTTCTTCACTTCGGGGCTAAATTTTGCCTGCCTCTGAATTTTTTGCTTTATGCAAGCGGTGCAGGACTTCTATGAATGAATAGCCACGGATCACACTTTCTGCAGTTACAAGAGAAGAGGAGAGATTGAAGTTAGGGATTTTTTAATGGGGCTTTGACAAAGGCGAGGGTGTGGTTTCCCCGATATTAAGGAAAGGGCGGTATTTTACTGTACTTTCAAAAATGGAAGTTTCCAAAAAACGCGACCACTAGCTCTTGTGACACTAAATCCGTGTGCGCCGATTAGGTCCGCCTGTCGACATTCCCTCGTTATGAACGCCGTGGTGAACGATGCTTGTGAGGACGGTCGATTTAATAAATCGCGGGTACGACGATACACGATCTTAGGCGAAAAGCTTTTCTCATCAGAGGATTAGTATAGGTTTCATAGGTTTTTCAGTGCTACAAACGGTTATAGATTTGCCACTACTATGAAGTCACGAGTTTTTGTCCGGACTAAGCGGTTAGGTTTGTGCAACGCTGCAAATGGCTAGCTTCATTTGTATTATGGGCGGCGATTCAGTTTCCTTATGCTGAAAAGCGTAGCGATAGGCGGTATGGCAGCTATTCGGTGCGCGCATGCTTGCCCCGTTCGTTACACGTTCGTTCAGTGGCAGTGCGCCATTATATGTGCTTCATTCGTTATCAATCGTTTTACAGACCGAGACGACCATGTCGTTCGCAAGCCGACACATAACCTTTCTGCCCCCACACCACACCTTGATCGCGTTCCCGTCGGTGGGCTGTTAACATTTTTATCTTCATAATTTTGTAGTCCTGACGCGTTTTTTTTTGGGAGTTTGTTTCACATTTCTTAACGACATCTGAAACTCAGTAAGGGACTGTCGTTGTTCGCAAAACTATCGTGTTTTTAATACTTGCACATTTGAGAAGTCCATAACTCTTCTTGGTTGACTGTGGTCAGTAAGCGCGTGAATGTGCAACTCATGCCCGTGTTTTAACCTACCTCACGGTGCGTCACGTGATTTTCTTGTTCGCAACGGTGAAATTCAAGAGGAGCGTGGAATTTGCTCGCTTTCGTGATTGCAAAGGGCACATCGCATCTTAGTCAGAAAGTTGAGCACTTCCAACCGACCTCTATCCTTTTCTCTCGTTCGTCGTTTCATGCGGTCCAACAGTTCGTTTGGGGTAGACGTGCTCTTTAATTACTGATACGTAAAAAATTAAGTATATATCGAAAAGATAGCCGCAGCTCGCTGGGTGGCCAAGTGCCCGAATCATGTGCGCCTGTTGCACAGTTGCTATATGACGTAATTTTGAGCTCGCCTCAACGGAAACATTTCGCCTCGGAGCAGTGACAAAACGACTTTTCACTGTTATCACGTTGATACGCTTGATATGATATTCTGCGGGGGATTTCGGCAGATGTGTTTGTCAACTTTTTAGTCAAATCCTCGTCCACTGTGCGTCTGGGTGGAGTCCCGTCCTCCCTCTAGCGAAACTTCTCTTGGATGATCTCTGCGCCTCGTAAATTCGCAAAAGTAGGTTTTTGGAGCGATTCCCTGGCTGTTCGCCGCGTTCCAGCCAAATCGGGCTCCTCTTCTTCATTTCTCACCGATGAACAAGCTACCGCAAACAGGGTCGCAGTCCTTATGTAGATGCGTGTAGCTGAGGTTGATTAAGTGCTTTCACCCATCGGTGCAGCCACTGCTGAAAAGTTTTAGTTTTTTTTCGCACTTTTGAAACATAGACGAGCTTACCCTTACCTTCCATTTTCTTAACCCCCTCGTATACACAGTCATTGTTCGCAGGCTGCAGGCGGTCGCAAGTTTTCGCCAGATTTGTGGCAGAGGTTGAAAGGGGTAGGTGGGGGGAGGGGATGCGGGAATAGCTTGAAAAACAGGAAAGATAGGAAGAAAACGGGAAATCGAAGAGAAAACAAAGAAAAGTAAGATCGCAAAACCCAAGCAGCTAAATTTGAGGTCGTAACAGTGTCCTGTAGTGGGTTGGGAAGGGAGGGCGAGGGGAGGGGAAAGCGGGACGGTAAGCTCGTTGCTTTGTAGGTGATTGTCGAGATCGATAAGCGAACTTTGAACGCCCGTGCCGGTGTAGTCGAACTAGTCGAGCGTGTGGGAGATGATCGGAAAAGTGTTTTGAAAATTACTGATCTATTTGATGGCGTTTATGTGCTTTTCAGGCGTCGTGGCCTCTGTTTTTGCCGTCCAATATTTATTTGGCTTTCAACGATGTCTATTTCGACAATAAGGCGACAAGTTAAAAATGTCGCTTATAATTTCTCTGACGCACAAGTGAAGGTGCGCGAGGCGACTAGGTTTGTTATACGTTTGGTTTGCTGTTGTCCATTAATGTTGTGTTCGCTCTCCCTTATAGAGGGTCATGAACTAACATGAAACATCTTAGCTTTTATGGAGTGGAACAGAAATGCTTCTTAGAGGAGTCTGTGGCGATTTTGGATCCCGTTTAGGAGGCCGTCGTTTTGACGCAAAGATTTCATGAAAACATGCTTAGGGACTTATTTGACATATCGAGCACGAATGTAAACTTGTTATTCCATCATGCATACTTCTAGATTCCTACAATTGCAAGTGCTGGTCGCAGGGTCCTGCGACTTTGTATTTGAGAATTTTACTTATTTTGCTTAGGCGGATTATCCAATGCTTTCACATCGGTGCCTTAAATGCGACAGTAGCAATCGGAGGCCGTACTTGGATGTATAGGGTCTCAGGAGTGGACATGTCATGAATATGAATAAAGTAAAAATTAAAGTTCAGCATGTCGAATGCCCCGCTTCCCCTCCCCTTTAGACAAGTTTCAGCAAAATCCCTGAGCTAATAGCTTAGGTCCATATGTATGGCCCAGTTAAATCCGAGACGAAAGACTTCCTTCTCGGAAGTTATCGCCATGCTGCCTAAAAGTGACCAGGTGTCGAAAGGATTTATGAATTTAGCATTATGCCAAAATAGCTTGGACCTGGAAACGATTCATTCGAAATTTCCTTTTTGACTTCTCAGAGCCAGTCAGTCCAGTCCTCATTTTCCAGCGCCAGATTTTTGTAATTCAGTTATTTTTCGTTCACAGTGATTCTTACTGGGTCTAGCATAAACTGACAGAACTGCGCATGGGCAGCTTCCGCAAATTTCGAGGTTCCTGATAAGCTGCCGACAACCTGTAGGTCATTAAGCACTAGAAAAAGTTTGAATTTCTGGAAAATTTGAAAATCTCGAAACGAGTTAAATTTTTGGCACTTTCAGCACTTGCGTGCCTGCTGAAGTCGTTTGATGGGTTATATTTGGCAGTTCAAGGTTTTTGTTCGGGAAATCATGGCTTGAAACGCTTTTGTAGGGAAGTGATGGTGAACCACGTAGTTTAATTAGCAAATGCATGACCACACAAATTTAGAATGAAAATGGTGGCATGCAGACTTCGAAGAATGTAGGGAGGGTGGGCGCATCCATGTGTGCTCGCAACTCTTATCTTGTCCTTCCGCGCGTTTTTTGCCGTAAAATTTTTGTTGAAACGTCGTTTTGCAGTTTACAAATTCATCTCATCATGATATATCCACATTGTTCTCTTCGCAGTAGGAAATGTTAAATTCGGTCATCGCTGTTAATAGAGCAGATCAATGTAATTTGTAGTAATTTGTGTTATTGATGTCGATGTTTCTACATTCAGTTTTTGAGGCTGTGTGAAAAATTTATTGACATCAATTAGGACAGTGGCGTGGTTTTTCTG
>JPKZ01002781.1:242542-260347 GCA_000803305.1 Toxocara canis | reverse complement strand
GCGGTCTGGCATGTTTCACACTTGCAGGGTATGAGGACCCAATTGCTTTCTGCATTGTATAGTGGCTCAGCTTTACCACTGTTTAATCTCGGCTATATGATCTTTTATTGATATGTCATCGGGAACCAGTGACCTGCTGGTTGAACTATCTGTTTCCATTTCCATTGCTTTTCCGCTCTTAGCGTTTTGGGGTATATTGGACACTGTAGCACAACCGCTTAGTGGTTGGAGTGAGCAACTAGCTGTTAAGGTACTGAGCTCAACTGTTACAGTAAAAGTTATTACTTTCTTTGTATGATCGCAACAGTCGAAGTTCCGGATATAGAATTCTTGAAAATTTACGAGTGACGGATGTGGGTTTCTGGACGTGCGGCAAAGTGGTGGTGGTTTTTATATTTTCTGATATTGAACGTCAGTCAAAATATGCTTACTGTTTCTTGTTTGCAGTTAACCCCTTGCAGTGGTTGTTTGTTTAGGCGGACGACATTTTTCTTTAGTTTCAACGATTTTTTTTTTCTTTAGTTTCAACGAAACAAATTTCAGTAATGATCCATGGGGTCCTTCAACGGCCTTAATGTCGGAAATTGCCGACCTCACGCACAATCCCATGTCGTTCACGGAAATTATGTCGATGTTGTGGAAAAGGCTAAACGATCATGGCAAAAATTGGAGGCATGTTTATAAGAGTCTCGTTCTGTTGGATTATTTGATCAAGGTATGTCACATACCAGTTTTATTTAGAAAATATGAATAGATTTTGAAATTGGACGGAGGACAAATATTGATCGTTCAGAGTGGTCGTGATCAGTTCAAGGTTTTTGTTTCGAACAAAACTAGTCTTGAGACAAAATGAAGGCAGAAGTTCGAAAAATTTGTATTTTTTGGCGTTTTCTTGAGGTAAAAGAGCTGAAATTTGCAGAAAAGAAAGTCGCTAAAAGCTGAAGTTTTTTTTTCTATCCTATCAAATCAAACAGAGGGAGAAGATTTAACTCGACGAGCCTTTTGGTGTGGTAAGGTGCCTTTATCGGATGGTAGGTTCATGCAAGATCACGCCCACCACATGTTGTTTCCGCTGCGGACAAACGTATAATAAACACAGTGCCGCAAAAAAGAACCACATTATCATAGCAAAGTGTTTTTGGCGAAACTGTCTGTGGTGGAAGCGTTGTCGGTAGTCTGCTATATGGTCGTGAATGGCGCGGATTACGTGTCTGCGCGAAGGATTCGTTTAGCCTGTTGAATGAAGCACAAGGAAAGAGGAAAACTAACTGAGAAAAAAAGTGATTGAGAGTGGAAATCGATGCATTCGCAAATTAAGAACGAACCGGAATTTGTTAGCTCATTCAAGGCCCGAACTCAGTTGCTGCTGAACTTTTCGAATAAATGTGCCCATAAATACCGTAAACCCTTAACAATAAGGCCTGGAACTACTAACATTGGCGACATTGGAAAAGGCGCATTTTTAGTATTTAAAGGAAGGAGGCGTATATCCGACAAGCGTTGTATTTGACGCCTTTGTAAAGCTGAGTTCGTTCGAGGGGTCAGCGCCCTATTAGACGCTCATATCTTCGAAGGAAGGAGGCGTATATCCGACAAGCGTTGTATTTGACGCCTTTGTAAAGCTGAGTTCGTTCGAGGGGTCAGCGCCCTATTAGACGCTCATATCTTCGAAGGAAGGAGGCGTATATCCGACAAGCGTTGTATTTGACGCCTTTGTAAAGCTGAGTTCGTTCGAGGGGTCAGCGCCCTATTAGACGCTCATATCTTCGAAGGAAGGAGGCGTATATCCGACAAGCGTTGTATTTGACGCCTTTGTAAAGCTGAGTTCGTTCGAGGGGTCAGCGCCCTATTAGACGCTCATATCTTCGAAGGAAGGAGGCGTATATCCGACAAGCGTTGTATTTGACGCCTTTGTAAAGCTGAGTTCGTTCGAGGGGTCAGCGCCCTATTAGACGCTCATATCTTCGAAGGAAGGAGGCGTATATCCGACAAGCGTTGTATTTGACGCCTTTGTAAAGCTGAGTTCGTTCGAGGGGTCAGCGCCCTATTAGACGCTCATATCTTCGAAGGAAGGAGGCGTATATCCGACAAGCGTTGTATTTCTCGGCATGCCTGAAGTGGTGTTTATTCAGAGGATCTGACTTATGTAGAGGGGAAGGGAGGGTGAAAGAAAGAGGTTATCTTCGGGGTTTCACGTTAACTCAGATGTATTGTTTCGCCGCAAGTACTTGGCATTCTTCATCTGTTGTTTTCCGAATTCGTGCAGTGTTGGATGGCGTAGCCGTGGGGAATCAGCCAGGTTTTTTTGTAGGCTTCTGCCATAAACCTGAGCTTGGAGTCGTTTTACAATGGTTTTACACTGACCTATTTGTTGCTAGTAAATGTGCCAGTCTATCCTTCTTGTCTGTTGAAGACCTAGCTAAAACAGTGCAGTACTGAGCTACATGGGCGCAACTAGCCCAAAACACACGTGGTGATAGTGTAGTTGAAGACATTCACGAATACTTCCCACTCAAATACCGAATCAAAAAGGCGATTTTGCACAGAAGTCTTCTTTTATTATAATAACGTCGTTCATTGGCTCTGGTTAAGCTGTGCAAAATATTTGATGCCCGCAGCTTTAATTCCCGAACTGAACTGCTTAACACTAGAGACATTTGGTCATGAAGCGCAACACAAAGTTGCGTGTGCTTACTCGCATACGTGGCATATCACAGGAAATGCTCAAGAAAGCTCGTTTTGAGTATGGAGTCGCAAGCAGAAAATTCTTCGCTGATTTTGTGATGCTAAAATTGGCTCGTGGTGCTCATCATCCATCCTATTAGCGTTACAACGGCTTCGTTTTTCTAACATCGATTCTTTCATCGTCAGTCAAGCAAAATAGCTGTTTCTTATCTCACAGAGAGGTTTTATTAATCCTGAAATTGCGTTTTTCACTTAATTTTTTATAGTTTGAGCGACGTTGAAAAATCGAACCGTTAATCCTGCTCAGCCGCCTAAACCATTGACCGAATCAGCACATGGTTGACAAAGAGTTACGCATGCACGTATTCAAATAGTTTTTGATGCTGGTTTCAAATATGGTGGTTTTTATGACCTGAAGTTGGCATAATGTGTTTAACGTTGAAAACGGTACTCATTTTTCTCGTCTTTACTCATTCACTTCTGCTTCACAGCGTTGAAGAGGGTACTGCAAGAACGTTGCGTACGATGCAAATGGCGAAAAGAAAGTTTATTGTCAACAGGAACCGAGCTTGAATACGGCTGGAGTTGGTGTTTGTGAGGATGTTTGCAAGCGCAAAATTTAGACGGAAAAAAGTCACGCTCATTTATCTAGCCGGTAAAATTAAAAAATCCTTTTTACGATCCGCGTTCCGATATCTGAGCTGAAGTTACGCCAAATTTCTCAATCAAAAGCTTCTATCGTCTTCCACCTAATAAATCTTTGCAGCTAGTGAATCGTTTTTGTTTATTAAAACGGCACTAATGCAAAGGGATGAAAATTTGTAATACTTAAAGTTTTATTTGTGGACCGCGTTCACAATCTTATAATTTTACAATATTGGAATGTGATTTTAATTGCAAGAGTGCTGTGAATCAAAGACGCTCATACAGATTGTAAAGTGTTATTTGAAAGGAGCATCACTCGTTGTCCGAATACACCCATATGCAATCGTTTATGCTCGTTTCTTGGTATACACTACGCGCACAAAGTGAGCACCTGCGACACCAATTTTGCACATGTTAAAAACATGTACATATAGTTAGTACGCGTACCCTTCTCGACCATGTATCTTCAGTAGTATTTTGACTCAAGAATTAAGTTTACGGACACATAACATTTGCTTAGTTCCATTATTACAAATTTTCAGTCTGTTTAGAAATGGCCATCTTGGGGTGGGGGATTTTCGAAGTTGAATAATTTGTCATGGAAAAGCAAAAATTAAAGAGGTGTGATAAAACAGGTTGTATACCAAACAGCTTATGAAGGTGAGGTAGCACGAAGTTTCTGACCTCGAGAATGAAATCTGCAAAGAATTTATGAAGCTCATTAATGAAGCTGAACACGTATTTTGAAGATTAGGCGGCGTTTTTTGGTCGAGAGGTTGAGAGTTAATGGAGCGCGAGATTTGAGGCGTTGAAGAGGCGCAGATTTGTTCCATTTTGTACTTTGGCGTGGTCATGTTCATGGGATTGTTTGTCATTTATGCGATAGATATAAATGTTTAAGCTTATAAGCTGAAAATCAGTGATTGAAGGCACTGAGCGATATGGGCGATTTTTTTCGCGATTCTGTACATCTTTAAAAGATATGAATCCAGTTAGCGCAGGTGTATTAAGCATAAGCGGCAAATACGGCCATAAGTATTGACCGTAAATTAGGCATAACAAAGTTGCCAATTTGTACAGCCGAAAGCTCATCAAAAACCAACGTCTCGTTTTACACATTCCTTCGGCGAAGCCTGCTTCCCTTCGAAAGGCTTTTGGTAACTTTTTTTTTTTGCTGTTCGGCGCGTGCGACAGGCGGAAAATTCCCTTCAGCGATCTGCAACTGTAGCTGCGGCTTTGAATGAGAGTAGTTTAATCACTCTGAGTAATCAGCAACGTTGCTATTGTGCCGGTCGCGCACAACACATGAGCAGTTTAGTACTCGTTATTCTTTATCCCTTGCATTTTTAACCGCGATATTGGGCATTTGAATCTTTTTCCTGTGGCTGGATGCAGTTTTCCAGTTGCGCGATTTCCCACTTTTCTACGAGGGCTTACAACAGGCCAATGGAAGTATAGGCTGTTTATTGTTGAAGTGGATGTTCAAAGTGATGCTGCTTGCAGTGTGGTAGCGAGAAGGTAGCACAGCAGTGCCGCGAGAATATTTACTCGATTGAGACGCTCAAAGATTTTCAACATGTCGAGGAGAATAGGGATCAAGGAATGAACGTTCGCGAGAAGGCGAAGCAGATGGTGAGTCTGTTGTATGACGAAGAGCGACTAAAGAACGAACGCACCAAGTTTCTAATGACGCGCAAGAAGTTTATGGCCGGTTCGGCGATTTCCTCTGATGGAGCCGTCAGATATATGCGCAAGTCCGATACGGGCCCTGTTTTTGGTAGGTGTTTGCTTCGATGAATCTCATTTGTATCCAGATGGGGCCTTATTCACTGACTTGGCATTTGTAGAAGCTACGAATTCATCTAGTACAAATATTTTTCAAAGAAAGGGGGGGGGGGGACACACAAGACCCAATTTCAATACACGATAGTTCGAGGCCTCATCCTTTTCGTCATGTTCCTATGCTCGCATGTTTGAAAGGAGTGGATCATTTGACAAGCCTTTCATCTGTTCATTCACTAAAATGCCCTGTTTGTGTTGAGGAATGGGGAAAGGGGGGAGAGTGGAAATGAAAGAAAGCGAAATATGTATAGAACGGCTACTCTGGAAAGCTTTGTGAGTGTTGCCTAAAGAAAGGTTTTGCATTTGTGGAAATTAAATTATGCTTCCCTTCATTTCTGTGCACCAGTACAGGTCGTGAAATGATAGATAAGTACCATGTAAATTTGCATAAAGCTAGGGGGGGGGGGGGGGGACACACAAGACCCAATTTCAATACACGATAGTTCGAGGCCTCATCCTTTTCGTCATGTTCCTATGCTCGCATGTTTGAAAGGAGTGGATCATTTGACAAGCCTTTCATCTGTTCATTCACTAAAATGCCCTGTTTGTGTTGAGGAATGGGGAAAGGGGGGAGAGTGGAAATGAAAGAAAGCGAAATATGTATAGAACGGCTACTCTGGAAAGCTTTGTGAGTGTTGCCTAAAGAAAGGTTTTGCATTTGTGGAAATTAAATTATGCTTCCCTTCATTTCTGTGCACCAGTACAGGTCGTGAAATGATAGATAAGTACCATGTAAATTTGCATAAAGCTGGCATCCGAGTGAAGCTTCCTGTAGAAGTTTTGATGGATGTTCAGCCTGCAACAACGCTTTACTCAAGGTAATAGTATATTTCTTGATTGCAGTTTGCTGTTTCTGGTACTTTACCTTTTATAATGGGAGTTGCATGTGTTATAGAGCAAAAGGAGAGGGATTTTGGCCAATTCATAGCAAAGACGAATATTGCTAAATGTTTGCTGCACTTCCATGCTGCTTTCAAAAAACCGACTGAAAGGATAAAACGTTTTTTAATGGGGCAAACAGTGTTTCGTAAAGGTCATAGAGCGGGAAAATATCAAATATACGGTAACGCATTGTTCAACAATGCCGTCATGTGTAAATTGCTTGGAGTAGTGTCGTACCTTCGTATATTTCAGTATCCGTAAATGCCGATTTTACATCGTCTCAGACCTCAGTTGAAAATGATGATTCAAAAATTGTGGCACCACCACAGAACACGATTTGGAGGGAGCAAGAGTTACTATGGTTGTAAACCGTAACATGCTTTCGCACTCGTGCGCGTTATTCTTGGCACAACTTTTGCAACGCAAAACCTTTGCTGAGGTCGTAACAAAAACAATGTTTAAAATTGAAGGTATGATTGTCTTTAACATTCGCTGTTGAAGAAACTACTAAAAACTGGTGATATGCTCATATGAGCGCACTACTGCCACCGCCTGTCGCAGCTCGACTTTGCACTGAGGGTGCGGAAAAAAAGGAAACAGAAATGATGGAAGATGAAGTAAAAACGGAGGAAAAGGAAACATGATCGTGAAACGTTGCAGATGAAAGTTGAGGTCGCAACCATGTTTGGAATTTGGAGATGATAAGCTCATCTGTGACATTTTGTCGTGTCTGTAGTATCCGATGGCATCTCGCTTGAAATCCCGTGCATAAGGTGGCGAACAGTGTAGTTCATTCGTGTAAATATTGCACCGTAACCATGAGTTTAAAAAATTTTCAGAGTCAGAATTGGAGGATGCTAGGCCATCAAGTGCCGGCGAAGAGGAAATGCAGCTTCAGATAGCCCTCGCGCTTTCGAAAGAGGAGAACGAAAAGGAAGAGGAACTTAGGAAGAAGGACGACATCGGACTTCAGGTCATTTTTCCATTTTCGCTGTTTTGATTTATAGGTAATTACAAGCTGTACGGTGGAATAGTTGAGAGAGAGAACTCATTTACTAGATAATTTACTGGAAAAAGCGCTTCACCCATAAACCCCAGTTGTTCTGCTTCCGAGGTGACACTGCCTGTCCGTTTGTGTAACTGCCTATGCCTTCAACTTATCGTTCAGTAGCCTGCCGGAGGATGCTTTTTCCAATTTTTTTTCCTTACTGCCCAAGTTCCCCTCTAATTGTTTATTTCAAAAAAGAAATGTCCTTTCATTCTATAAGAAAAGCCTATCTGCATTTTTTAGGTGGCGCTTATTCTCACTTGTTAGCAAGGATCTGATGGCAGCAGGCAGATGCGTTGTTAATGCAGAATGGGTGTTTTATGGCTATTCCCAAGATAATTGAGAGGATCGTATCTCGGTGGTGGGGTAGGGAGGGATGGAATTATTGGCGGTTGACGTTCACTACTCCTATGTACGCAATAATTTATGTGTTCATGGTAAGTACTGAAATCAAAAGCAAAGCAAGTGATCTGAAGATGAAAATATGGGCACAGGGCGCGAGTACATCTTTCATGCAAATCATAGCAAATTGTTAACGACGTTTGACATGTCATCATTTTTTTCATTTTGACATGTCATTCGGCGTTCTTTTATGAAGTTGTTGGCCATGGCAACAGACTGCTATGATCGGTTCATATTCATGGTAGGTCGCATTCTGCCCCGAATATCACTTCTGGAAATATGATTTCGGCACGCCTTCGGAGTGCTTGATTATTTTATCTCGCTTGCTTCTTCTCTCCTCACTTCTCATTGATGTCGAATTTCAGGGTAACTTTTGCGCCATGCTTACAGCGAATATGAGCAACATTAGTTGTTAACTGTTGCCTCACGAGTTGTTTGTCGAACGGAGGGCGGATTGAGGAAAAAAATGATTATGTTTGTTATAGTTAGTGCCGAAGATAAAAGAGACGCTTTCTGAACCGAGAAGCTGCATGTGTAAAATACTGTCAAAATGTTTCTCCTTCAAACGACTTCTCATCACTTAACTAGTGATGGATGGCCATGAGAGCAAAAGGAGGGCAGCGGAGGGAAGGAGGGAGCAGGCGAACCATACATGAGCTGACTTTGCCTCGATACCCGATTCGAGAGGGTGTAGTCGGAAATTGCGACCCGACTCCAGGCTGAGCTTTCAGTCGGCTAGGAAAACGGAAAAAGTAGTGTGTGGAACAGAGAAAAGGGAATAGAAAAGAAGTGAAGGAAACAAGCAAATAAAGCGTGGAATCGTCGAGGCTGCAAAGTGATGAGCTGATTTATGAAACGAGTTAACTGATGGCCTTCTTAATAGATGTAACTGCAGATGGCGATCAACGAGAGTCGTCGTGAGATCGAGCGAATGAGTTCGTTGGATTCAGCCCCTCAGCACACCATCTCTGGAGCTACGCTATCCCAGAGTGCCATTGATGACCTCCTGTCGTTGGGTGTGGGACAACCAGTCGACCAGACGCCCAACCCTTGGGGCGGACCCGTCGCCGACCCATGGGCACCTTCCCCAAGCAACGTCAACTCCGCTGTCGCAGGTTGCTTTTACTACCTCTTCGCATTACCAGCATCCATAGTGTCTAGCTCTTAGTTTTATATGTTCTGCAAAAATACGTATCATCCTGTTCGGTTGTTTTAATTTGGTAGCTATGAAGTAGAGTTATGAAATTTGATGGATATAATTTTATACCTCAAATTGGTTTCATAAAAGTTCCACTTATATGCGATGAGATGCGTGGAGTAGACATTTGGCAGTCCATTGTCTTCCACGTCTTATTTTATTTTTATTTTTTGGTTATTCATACTGATGTGCGGAGTGTCTGCGCGAGCGCTTTATCGAACTTCATCAAGTGCTTAGCTTCTGAGTCACTTTCCCTGCTCTGTTTAAGCTACAATGTTATATAAATTTCAGAAATTTGCTGGTTTTCCAGTCCTCCGCCTCTACCTTGAATAGATGTGATGTCAGTTCTAGAAGAGTGTCGAACTTTGTATTTTATATTCATAGAGTGATAACGCCACGGTTTTCTTCCGGAAGCAATTGATAGTAGACTTGTTTTCCTTTTCTTTCATATTTCTTTCATGAACATTATTTTGACCGCGATGAGGGCTTCGCTTAAATTAGCACTCACACCGCGTCAGACGAAGCTCTGCTGAAGCGTCAGCGCAGTTTTGAAAGTCGAACCTGTTGCGCTAGCATCAGCCAGTTGAGCCATTCCATCATATGGTCTTGTCTAGTTGTTCGATGTGTGGACGCGGTTTAGGGATAAACTCTGCTCATCAGACATTGCTTTTCCTCCTATCTGTTTCGTCCGCTTTGTCTGATTTGCATTTCAGTGGCTCCGTTTTCATGCTGAACATAAATGAGAATACCGTTTCACATTTCTGTGAATCGTGAGTTGCGATTCGAGGTTGGGCTCAGGTCAGTACTTGTTCAAGAGCGAGAAGGGAAGAAAAAAAACGGAGAAGAGGTTGTATTCGCGATTAAGCCTTGAAAATGATGGGTTGAAGCTTAATGTGTGATACTAAAACCTTATTTTACCAGCAGATGCGAGCCGTAGCAGCCAGGTAAATGATTTATTTAGCGGTTTTCAGCAGGATGGGTAACATCTGCTTGGGTGTTGATATGGGGCATATTTTGGTGGCAGTGAAGTTGCAGGAGATAATAGAATTGGGTGCAGATGAAGATAGAAAAGTCGAAAAGGGGTTTAGGGTGGTGGAGTGACGATCTCCCACGACAGCAGCTAAGAATGAAAAAAAGAATTGAATAACACTGACATAGCTCGTGCTATGTTTTGATGGTGGTGACATCTTTTCCTAAAGAAGGTCTGGGATCAGTGCCAAGTCCTGCGCGCAGTGACTGTTCCTAGATGCTGATGCTTCTGATGAGAGGATGCTTACCAAGTTCGTCACCTATTGCGTGCTGCCAAACAGGCCTATAAATTGTTGTTATGAAGTGGACTTAGCCATATGACCTCGCGAATCTCAGCGACGCTCGAAGCAGCATGAAACCCCAGCGTTATGCTGGGATTTTGGCGTCTCATATTGCTCATAGTTGGGAGTCGCTCACATGGCATACTACAATGCTCATATTACGTTTTTCAGAGCAGGGAAAGCGATATTGTTTGGTGATGGTTTAATTAAATTTGTTTTCAGCATCTTCTGTATACCCATCTCTGGCAGCTAACCAGCCAACGAACGATCCGTGGGCTCCTTCATCAGGTGGTCTAAGCGCAGCTACAACCACAGGCTCGATAGCGGCGGTCGATCCTTGGGTTCCAGCACCCTCACTGGAACCAGTGCGTGTATTGCAGCCCAGCACTGGAAACGGATTAGTCACTGATAGTGGGCTGACAGCAAGTAGAAGTGCGCAAGAGGACAGTACCGCGAAGCAGAGGATGAACACTAAAACTCCGGAGAGTTTCCTTGGCGAGAACTCGGCGTTGGTCAATCTCGACAACCTTATGGGCACCACGAGTAGCGCTACCAAAGCTGGTTTGTTGCTTCATATTTGCGTTCGCCATTTTAAATAGCGTCAACCTGTGGCGCCGCCCGCTCACTGCTAGATCCAGAGGGTTGAGAAAACTCAGTAACGCCGCTAGTGTCGTATCCTAATGCCTTGCTTTCCAGTCTTTTTGGATTTGTCACGGATCTTATTTATTGCCCTATTGGCACTGAGATATTGAAATGCTTTAGAGAACGTGTGTGCATTTGTATGTACTGCAATTATTCAATCTTTTTCTGAACAGAAACCAAAGCTCACTCCCTATTCGTCCTAGGATTGTCAAATTACGCCGGTGGGGTGTATTATTACATGGATTGAAAAGAGATAGATTAGCAGCGTGTTGTGAAGGGGTGTGTTGGTCATCGGCTGGTGTTGGACATATTAGCCACGTTGAGACTGTTTTAATCGCCTCAATGGCCGCCTGGAACGGTTTAAAATGTTCACATCTCAAACGCTGCCTCTTTCTGCCCACAGCACTTATACAGGCGAATTAACCTGCCTTCAACGACACCACCAAACACATCATTTTGCTGGTAAGGCATAGTTTGTTTCATATGGTGGCGTAGTAAAACATTTTTATAGGATCGCTACGACAGGCAGACAAAACGCAAGATTTCGCAGGTTGTGCACACATGTGCAGAATTGGGAAAAAGATTGGTTTGTTATTTCTCGTCTAGAGCAAACTCACTTAAGTACGCATAGTTGTACGAAGTCAGAAAGGCAAGAAAAAAAACGTCATAAACGCAATACTCCCTGTTTAATGCTCGAAACACTTCACTGGTACACTCATCTCAGTTGCTAAAGCTAAAACGTCATTTTTCATCCCCATAATCTCCTTATGCAGACTCTTGGTAGTTTGTTTTTCGAGAGTTTCCCAAGGTTTTAATGAATGTGAAAAAGAGCCTCTCGAAGTTATTTAGTTTTGTTACTAATGAAATGTGCAAGAATTTGATCGCTTTTTTGTCACAAAAAAATGCGTCGAGTTCAGACGCTGGTTATTTGAATTCCCTTAGGTGTTGTCTGTGTTTCCTGTCTCACCAACGTCATGGCATAAAAATCAGTCAGCTTTGTTTCAGTTACACATGGCAGAGGGGTGGGGAGGGAGAGGGCGATATTGACAGTTTTCGAAACTTTGGAAAATTAACTTGCGGCAGGAAGGCGCGAAGAAGAATCAAAAAATTCCGGTCTGTTTTCAAAGAGGTCGCCTGAATACGTGGAATTTTCCATACCTTCTGCGAGAGTCTTTCGCCCAGTAATCGTGACCTTGAATAATTTGGCCCAAGAACAATGAATCACAAAATTTTATCCGAAAGTTGATGGCGCGCGCATTTACCGTAAATGGATGACCGCAAAAGTCTGAAAAGTGCGGGTTGCTCATGCATGATTTGAATTTCGTTGGCTGCGATAAGACCTAGGAAATCATATTTCGTCGTAAATGGACTAATCACTCGATGCAAAGGCAGCTAGCTATAATTTCGTCGATTCCTGTATCCATGCAGCTGACAACCATGTCCACGCATGATTGTTTTGTGGTGGTCACCCTGCTGGCGATCCGTCGGGTAAGCAGCGGGAAATCGAACTCAGGTCTTCCCGCATACGAAGCGGGAGTTCTACCACTGAACTACTGCTGGACCTGACTATTGGATACGTAGATAAAATATTTGTCTGGCTGAATAATTTTGCTTCGTCACTGCACTTTCAGTTAACGCAAAGTGCATTCGGATCGTGTTTCTTTTTGCATAAATTGTTTTCGTTGAAGTTAGTCGCGGCTTCCGGGAAAGATATTATGACTGACTGCCTTTGTCAAGACGGCCTAGCGCATTCATCAAGTGGAAAACGAACGTCATAAATTGACTCACTGTTGCCACTTAACAAGCCCAGGAATGGGCTTGACTTATGCGCGTTCGTTTTTCAGCGAGTAATCCGTTCCTGTCTGGTTCGGCGGCAACACTGGCCACCAATCCGTTTGCCACTCAGCAACGACCCTCGCCGACACTGAATGAGATGATGAATGGTCGTGCTACTGCAACTCCGCAGTCGCGTTTGGGCACCACGATTGGAACTCATGTTGCAGGTAGCGTGCAGCCAACGCTGGGAATGCCGGCCGTCAGTGGCAGTATGCCACCGGTCGGCCTCCAGCCGCAACCGACGGCCACGGCAAATACGGCAGCCGCGGCGGCCGCGGTCAACTCATTCGCATCGCAGCCGCTCACAAACCCGTTCCTTCTCTAGACCTAAGTCTGTGTTCATTTCATTCTTCGACTGGGACCGTATGCAACATTTCTGATGCATGACAAGTTGTTTTGATTGAAATGAACATATCTTTGTGGACTTAGTATCGTTTTGTTTTTCCTTTTTTGGCGCCGCTTCCAATGTTTAGCACTTGAACCTCTGTGTGCTTTTCGACCATATGCTTGCTCACCACTAAAGGTCCTATTGTAAAACAGAAAATGAGAAAATAAACGAGCATTCCAGAGCCTTCCTTACCAAGCTGGCTTGTTTATGTTGACAAAAATGTTGGTTCTGAAGAAAATGATTTGTTCAATGTCAGATCTGTTGCGTACGGGCTCACTGCAGTTTCACTCCACTAATTTTCGAAAAGCTCGTTGAAAGAGAGCCGGCAGCTTGGGGAAATGGATGTGCTTGTCAAGCCACCAGTTCACTTCCACCGTTATGATCTCTCGTGAGCTGAATTTGTCCGAGTTGGTTAGGGAATAATTTTCGCAAAATTGAAACGCTTTTGGTAAAAGGGAATAAAAATTAGCGAAGGTAAACATTCACTACTCTTTATTGGTAACAATAATAACAGTAATACTAATAACGCTCATTCAAAACAAACAGTTTTGGTAATAGAAAATTTGGCAAGGGATTTTTCTTTTTCAGTTGACGAAAGTTTAAATGTAAGACCGATCGAAATCAGAAGGATATAGCTCTGTTTTAGCTTCAAAATTGCATACGGAAAGTTATGTTTGGATTTTCAAGCGCCTGATTTCTAGAGAAACAACTGCGTCGTGGGCTTATCATTCCCATCTTTGATGCTGATGAGCTGGTGGCACTGGAAGGTAACTCGTAGATTCGCTACAGGTGTAGCTTCTGTTTCTCTTACTAACTGTTATTGATTTACGCATCCGTTGCCACATAGTTTCTTTTTGCGAAGTCGAAAATCGAGTTGGGAGTGCATCGTGTTTTGAACTTATGACCTTTCCCCGTCTGAACAGAAATTCTACGTCTGGGCTACTTTCGGTACTTTTGTTTTATAGAAATTGTGCTGGTAAAGAATACTGTGAATACTTTTGTGTTCATTTGCCCTCTAGTTTTATGAGGTACATATCTCCTGACTCAGTACTGATATATAGCTGGTGTTGTGTTTCCATCAGAGGGAGGAAGTAGTTGAGGGTACCAGAAGGCAGAGGCTGTTCGTTAAGCAAGTATGCGCGTCTGTGTATGTGGGTTCGGGTGTCAGCAGCGAAGTATTATTCTCGTACTAGGAAGTTGTAAATAAGAGTCGTTCGCGTTGCTCGAATGTCGAATGTTTTATGTCCTTTCCCATCCATTTATTTTAATCGTCTCGAATGTGATATTTCATTTATATTGTTTTTTCGCGATTTATATCTTCAGTGAATGTTGTTTTTCCTGTTATATTTCTTAAAGCTCAGTAATGGAGTACGTAAAAGATTTTTGGAGTGGAGGGAGGAGGGGGAGAGAGGGATTGAGGAATTGAGTTGCATCCAACCGTGAGATAATATATTAGATGCATTCAGGGAGATCACAGAAACGATCAGGACGGCTTCGGAGCTGTAGAAAAGCCTGTGGCTTTTTAAGACCTATACTGTACTGTCAGTATTGGAACTCTGACCAAGAAAGGTAGTTTGCGCGCGCAGTGGATGCCACAAGTTTTTGTTGTGACAAAGTTATAATTTTTGCAACTCTGAGCTGTATCTTTTGTACGAACCTTTTTGCTCCAATCACTCATTTTACTCGGTATTGCCCCGTTGGCGGCAAATGAGCGATCGTTCAGTTTTGGTGTGGCTTTTCGAAGTTCGTAAGGCGCCACATCTACTTTGATGGTGTCAACTGTGTGGACGTGGTTCGATATTGGTTGTCGGTCTAGGAGAATGGTTCTTATTTGAACGACTTGTTGTATGAACGAATTTTAATTCGTGGCTTTGCAACAGAACAATGCCATTGATATACGATTATAACCGATCGATTACTGTATTACTGTGTGGATCTGAGGTGTTAACCTTTTTTTATACGATTTTAGAAAGACTCATCACTGCAGCTATAACAAATTCGTGATGCGAAACGCACAGAATGCATACGGTTTTCGGTTGCGTTCATAAATTTTTGGAAATGATTATTCTGTGCGGTTAATTCTAGTTTTTTCTTCTTGAATTTCATTCAGCTTATCTTTTTGCTTTTTTGATTTTTAAACGTACCGGTTTTGCAGCAAACTGTTTGCTTTGCGATAAAACTGCGCTGATGTTGCTGTGTGTTGGTTATCCCACTCGAACAAAACGAAAAAAAGCAGCGACTTATTCTGCAATCTCCGTACGCGTCGAAACTTCCAAAATTGCCTCATTGTAACAAAAAAGAAAAAACAAAAGACGTAAAATAACGGAAGAGGGGGCATGAATTCGTATTCGACAAGCGAAAGCGGAGTGGATGCGATCAGATTCACTGCGGATGTGTCAGTGACGAATTACTCATGGTTCTTGCTTTTTTTATGCATCGTTGCTTTAGCCATTGCAGAGACGTTAGCTTCACCAGATTAGTAAAATAAATAAAAGCACCTCGAAGAGCCGCATTCAGCGAAGCAGCTAGTTGACTGCTCTAATAAACAAAAAAAGGAACTGCATGCCAAAAGACTGCCATGACCTGTGGCGCTTCATCACTTCCACTTGTCAGGTCGTTCGCCTCTATAAACTGCGAAATTGTATCTGCTGCATATTACAAAGCGTGCATTCATATTATGAATGAGTCGACTGCTTATACGAATCTTCTAAGAAACTCCTTTTTATGCCCCTATTTGGCTGTTCATTTGTACGCTGATCGGCACGACTAACATAAAATTCGACCGTTGAAGGAACGCAGAGGACGCAAGCATGTGGCAAACAAATGTCAAGCGTTGAATGCAGAATGTTTACCTTCTGTACGGTTTCAAGTCGGCATAACCTTAACTATCCTCACTTGAAGAATCAGCCAGTCAAACTGTCGATTTCATTACTGTTTTATTTAGTTTAGATTATTTTCCAGTTTCTCGATGCTTAAAGTTCCTATTTAGTACTTTACTCTATTTAATTTCTTTTATTAATTTCGAAGCTTAATTTATTGGAGTTGTCAAATCGTTTTGTTCAAGTTTTTGTTTAATATTTTATTTTAAAAAAAATTTTTTAATGCTGTGTTACATAATACCAATGACGAATGTCAAAGCTAGACCATCAAAAGAGTATCAGTTCTACGAATCGACGAGTCGTTGAGAACCGATCTTAAATCGTTGACCATTTTTAGTGTGAAGCTACCATGTCTGTTGTCATTTGCGTTCGGACCTCTTGAAAATCTCAGATAATACACATGAGCTAATCGACAAACACTAACGATTGTCGAAGCAAGGGGCGTTGGTCCGAATGCTAATGGTGCTAAATAATGGAACGTTTTGAGAAAATTAAGGAATTTATTAATACAAGTGAACTTTGCGAATAGTCTGGCTAGGAATAGCTAGCAGTTGAATTTTTTAAGCTCCCTCTGGTTGTCTTCATGGTCAGACTCGGTGGGAGTGTCAAATTGTGCAAGCCCACATTCGGTACGTCAGTGAGCTTAGCTGTTATAAAGAGTCTGTGATTAGTTTTGAGATTCATCGATGAGCGAATGCATTCAGCTCGAAGGTGAGGGATATAAGTTCGGAAAAGGAGTTTTCAAATTTTCTGTTTTCTTATAGGAATTAATACAACCCGGGGAAGGTCGAACGAATTGCTCTTAGAGAAAAAAGTGTGCGATCCATTTTGGGCTGGTTTTACGCCGTTGAAAACCAGTTTATTGCGCACTATCAGCAGCACGCTGTTGCCGCTCAGAATGGGATCAAAGTTTCTCAGCTTTTATTTAGTTTTATCCTGAAAGGGGGGGGTAAGGCACCCGTAAAGCTATCCGCCGTTTCCAAAGCAACCTTGAGCATCACTGCTGCCCCTCCACACTAGCAGCCCTGATTGATTCGTTTCCAAATCCCTTAAACTCCAGTTCGCCGTGCCATCCTTAGATGTGCCTTCTAATGAGGATCTAGCACTTGATGATCTTTTCTAATCAGTCCAGCGATGGATCTCCCATCGTTGTACTACGAACACACTGGACCTTGACGATATTACCTTCGATATTAGTGGTACTGTAGATGCGTAAAAGGCTGTGCGCTTCAAAAATGCAACCATGCTAGGTGATATACCTCATTTTATCTTTTCTTATCGCTCATGCTATAGTATCGATTTTTCAGGTATCACTTAATTGTGATGTTATTCGCGCACTGTGAACAACTTCTGTCATTATTTTAATTTATAGAGGAAAGGCCCTCATGATGATCTGGCTAATTATAGGCCAACTGTATTCATCAGCTTTTTAGGTATACTTTAGAGGGCTTTATTTCAGAAGGAATTTTACTGTTCCTCGTGTAACACAATCTTCATGTCGAAAGAACCGTTTGGCTCCTCCAGTTTTGCCTCCACTCTACAGCCATCCAGTTGTTGGTCTACATCGCTGATCGGTTTGATCGGATTCTGGAATATCAGCTAACCGATTGTATTTGCATTGATTTCGCCAAAATTTTCAGTTCTATTCTTCTCCATTTTCTCATCATGGATTGAAACATTTCTGATCGACCGAAGATTTCGGGTAAAAGTTGGATCCTCCTTCTCTGCTTATCTGTCCAGTTCAACACATATAATGGGGTGCTCTAATGCAGTGTCTTTGGATCAATTCTTTTTCTACAATATACCAATGATTAGCTCGTTGTCTTTCATGCGGTCTTACTGTTTGTCTGTTCGCCGATCGTTTGAAATTGCATGTTTTTTTACTATGAAAACACCGACAACTCCTGCACCCTTCACGACACTGAGAAGCGTTTTTATTCATAATCCAAAAGTGCCATCTCCTTCGACCTATTTCAAAATGTGTTGTAATCCAAATAGATCCTTTCCAGTGGACCTCCATTCTCCACCCTCTCCCCTCCCCCCTCCCC
>JPKZ01002781.1:202345-232897 GCA_000803305.1 Toxocara canis | reverse complement strand
TCTCTCCCATCTGCTTAATGAGATGAAAACGCAGTCTCCCACGCTCGAACTGTTAAGTTCACGTTGGCTTTTTACAAGAGCACGGTTATTGATGTCAGTTGCTTATTCTGAGGGCGTCACACTCATACTTGGAGTACGGGGCTAGCTTGCAAGGTTTATGTTATGGACTTGGTTATTTGGTGGAAGGTTTTCAGTATTCGTTATTTTAGATGTGAGTGCCAGGTTCAGCATTAACTGACTGCTCAAAATATGCAAATCATAGTAGACAGAATTGCCTTCTCTAAGTTTCCAGTTTTACTGACTGGCTGTACTTTCAACTTTTGCTCGTCAGCTACGCGTCCGAAGTTTTTATGGAGCCCTTTAAAAATCCCCGGTGCTAAGCTTTTTTATAGGCCTCCTCAAATAGTGAACCCGGCGTCCCGGTGGCAGAAATGCGTGCTTCAGTCATCTTCGCCGGAAGTGGACGCCCACGATCGCCTCATTCGAGGAATGGGCAGGAGACACACCATGTTGTAGCAGAAGGAAGCGGTTTACAAGACACTCCTTCGGCAACATTGGTGCGGAGTCGTCTTTCCCGTCGACGACGTTCTGCTCGTTCGGAGTCAACCAGTCGTGCCATAGCCGACGTTCCACTGCCACCCGATTTCGTTGAAACAACCCCTTTGATGGCCAGCTCCCCGTACATCTCTTCCGCTAAAGACTACGTAAGTCATTCTTATTCTTATTCTTCGAAACATTCTTGTAGTCGTCACGTTGTGGCACAGTTCGTCCATAATGGATGTCCAGAGAAGGGAGGTTGAGATTAGGAACTCTTCGTTCCCTCAGTGCTATACGATAATGGGCTTAAGGGCCAAAATAAACAATTGGTTTACAAATCTAACTCCAGTAAAGGGCATTCGCCGTTTTTTTTTTTAAAAACTTTTCACTCCTTATTCATATATGTTCATGATCGCCGTTGCGCTCACCGTTCCCTCTTCTGTTCTTTTCCTTTAATTTCCATGTCGACAAACTATCCTGCCTTGTGACTGTCGCACTTATTTTTGTCATTTTTATTATTGTTTGGGTTATGAGATTATTTTCAGTTGAGTTGATTTAATCAGGCTGTTTTATTTTTTTCTTTTGATTTTTCTGTAGTTCTTATCGGCGTGGTGGGGTGGTAAGTGCACACTCATTATAAGTAATTATACGATCAGTTCTAAATATATCCCTTTTTGATAATGCAGGCCAGTTCTTTTACTGACTTGTTCGATTTTTCATATCAAAACACTTGCTCACCTCCAAAAATTTTGGAGAAAGGCCGAAACTTCGGCGAACTTCATCAAACGACACTAGCGGATTTGTGTGTTTTCTGCAGTGTTTAGGGAAGCTTTTATGCCAGGCTTCTTTCACTGTCAGATTTAGGTTGCAAGCCTTCGGGTAACTGTTCTTTCGTTTTGTGGTGGCGTATATGAGCAGGTTCGTCAATTTTGGATCATCATTTACGATAAATGAGACTGGTATCACCAAATAAAAAGCTTGGTACGCTGTAGGTTCTCGTCGTTTTTTAAAAATTCATTTTCATGGTTAACGTGTTTCATCTCTTCTGCGCAGTGAGTTTGTTTCAACAGTATGAACTGACCGAGGGGGAAGGGGGATTCGCATTATTTTATATTTAAAACTGAGTATTGTGCACGGCAATTAACATGGGACCGTCTCCGCAGATTCGGGCTTTTTTGATTTTGTTTCACGCAACGCGTTTGTTATCAACAAAAGAAATCTTCATATAAAACGCGAAGCATCTTTTGCGATTCATCGTTATATTTTTCCATGTTTGATTTTCTCTATCGTGGGTCCCATGCGGAAACGTTCGCAAGGTTAAACCGGTGAAAATTGGTGTCGTTAATTGAAGGACTACGTATTCGATCAAATGCTTCACCGAGGTGAGCGGGGTTTGGTTGCTTGTGGCTCACTACCGCTTCTTCGAGGTAACAGGATGGCAAATCTTAGCCATCAGCGCTCTGTTGAATCGCCGCCCTCGTACGCTTCACTTTCTGAACACTCTGTTCGAGATGGCAGAAGGGGCATCGAAAGCGTGCCCACCCGTTGCGTTCGTTTTACATATTTTTCTTGTTTATGAAGTAGCGATCACGAAGACGGACAATTACAGATGCACACAATCCTTAGAGAAAAGAAAGCAGCAAAGGCAGCTGCGAAGTTAGAATTGGAATGTTGAGAAAGTGCGGGTGTACCACGCCAAACGGTGACGCACTTTTTGCATATGACGACTGTAGATCGCAACAAAGCGGTACGGTTCGCTCGGAAGTGACGTACAGTATTCAACCTTTTGTTTGCTTAATCTTTGTATTTCTTATATTTCATTTTTTGAGCCCATGCTTAGGCGCTTCTGTCCTCTCACTTCAGTTTTCTGTCTTCAGAAACGGGTGGGCGTAAAAAGATGGAAACTGCCGTGACTCGCGAACCAGTAGTCGTTAATATAGTGTAAAAGGTATATTTTAGTATTTCAAGGCAAGGCCCAATTAAAAGACACATGCTAATACCAGTGTTTTTAAAGAAATGTTAGCACTTTCGGTCAAATACGTCAGAAAACTTTGGCACGTTTAGCTCAGTCGCTTAAAATACCCCATTCCTGTTGAAAGAATATTCTTGCACGGTCAGTTTACTTTTTGATGAGAAGAGATAATGCCTAGATGTGCTTGCTGGAAACACATTTTCCGTTGCTGCACGCAACCGAAGCTTTTTTTGGGAAACTGGGCGAAAAGTTTTTGAACTGAAGCGACAGAGCGACATGAAGGATCATATTGAGGCAAACAGGACGAACCATTAATATTTGGAATGAAGCAGATCGGAAGGTTGATAAAGGCCAGCCGGTGAAGCATGAAAATTTTGGGTTGCATGAGTGAATGAGGTGGATATATGAACACTCCATAACGACAGACTTTTTTCGAAAACTGTGATGCTGCGGCCAATGAATATTATTATCCTTATCATCCAGCCTCCGTAGCCGCTTTTTGAAGAGCGGAAGCCTGTACTAGGAGGCAGTTCTCGTAACGGGAAGCAATCAGCAGTTGCTAGTAGGAGGAGAACCAAAAAGAGTACCAGTAACTGATTTCTCGCTTTCTACAGTCGGGCATTACCAACTGGGTGCTGGTAGCTCGCTTTCGGCAACCAAGGAGTGTTACAGCTACTTTCGGTGGCCGGAAGTTGCTATGGAATTTTTTGTAGCTGATTCAGGCAGCTAGAAGCAGCCATACGGGTGCTGATAGCCGACTAGGTAGCCAAAGGTTATTGAAAATGGCATTTAAAAATTTTTGGGTCTGCCGCTTACCTTGACAATTTTGCTGATGATCTTCGGCTCCCACGAAGAAAATTACAGCTTTTCTCTGAAGATATCTGCGAGTACACGACCGNNNNTGGCCATATATTTTTTAGCCTTATTGAAGATATCGAGATTTCGACTGCATATAGACGAGAGAAGTGTAGTGGATCTTTCTTTTTTGAAATTGTCGGTCTTCACTACCTTATCCTTTTTTGCTATCTGCCGGTCACCTTCCCCCCAAAAAATTCACTCGAGCGCACAATTCTGAAATCTGCATTGCCTCATGTATGAGGTATTTGATAGGTGGCACAAAAGATATTAGAACAGTTTTGTGGAAGGGATTAGTCGTACTGGCGAAGAAGTCATGGTTCCGGTTCATTAAGTATTTATCAGTTTCATCACTGAAATTTGTATATAAAATACTAGCACAAAATCCTACGTATGCATTTCTTAAAGGTTTGAAATCTTACATTTGTTATTAGTTATTTCGAATTGATTTAGCAAGATGAAGCGCCAGTAGCTGAGAAACCTGCAGATCCGTTTGATGTTGCTCTGAAGATGAGCATATCGAAGGCAAAGTTACTAGCAGCAGCACGAGAAACCGACGTTAAGTCGCGGTCACGTGTGCCATCTCCACCGGTCGAATTCACACCTTTTGGCGAAGTGCGGTATGTTGAGACTTTATAAGTTGAGACTATATGTTGAGACTTTATATATCTATATCTGTGCATCGGTTTCTCAGGTAGGGGTAACATTCAAAATGGAACTTCTCAAAAATTACGTTTGCCTGTTCAGCAGTATTTGGGTATCTGAACTTTGTTCAGCAATAAGCGTGCAACACTGTCTGCCAGGGAGGAGTGAAGTAAACATGATACTGATAGCTGCTAATGAAAGGATGAGATACGAACGACATATTCGACTGAGCCAGGGGCTATCTACGAACTCGTGCAAAACTTGCGAACACTTATTAGCGCAATATATTAAAGAGTTTAGCCAAGTGTTCACACGTCAATTATGTGCGTACTTTTGTGGCCGCATGACGATTGGGATGCGCTTTGATAATGCGTCCATCACTTTGTATGAGAAGTCAGGTCTATACTGAAGTGGGCTTTATCACAACACTCGAAAACACAGATGAATTTGCCGATTCCAGCACTCCCTCTCCGATCGTTCCAACTGTGGAGTGGAGTAATCACAACCCGCGGTCCATTCTCATGCAAAGAATGCTGTTTGCTAGAAAATGAGTGAAAAATTTAACGGAATGAGAAACACAAAAAGAAAAATTGATGGAAGAAAAAAAGAAATTGAGGTCAAAGACCATTGCAGTTAAACGTTGAGGTCGGAGGCAAGTCCTAACTCGGAAAGCATAGACCAGTGAATGCCCATTTATGGGCGAAGTTGGATTCATTGGTGGAAATATGTTAGACATAAATTTGGGAAGTTGGCGTTTGCAGGTTGGATATGGGTGAGGTTGTTGGATTGTCGATTAAAGTGTTCAGAGACGAAATGGAAAAATTTCTCAAGTTTTATCAGGTGCGTGAGCTTCAAAGGTTTCCGTAGGTGCCGTTGCTGTTGACCGTGTTGCTTTTGTTCTCCACTGTATCAAATTCCCTTAGCATTCGTCCTTAGTGCTAGGCCACTTCTTCTGCACCACCTCGCTGCTTTTTGCGGTATTTTCATTTCGTCTTGACAGTACCAGTTTTCAGAGCATTGCAGATACAATAGACACCAACTGGCTTGTTTAGTATTGAAAAGCTCATTTCTACCGTTGGTTAGTACCCAGATATCCACATTCAGAATGTTGCATCGCCGTTCTTTTATCTAAATTAAGCTGCATAATAACCATCAAGTTTTTCTTTGCTCCGCTCATCCGAATACGGCACAAGTGATAACTCCTCGACAGTCATCCAGAATTGTTTCAAATGCTTGAAACCGATGCAAAGTAGCTTCGGTTAGGCCAGTCGAATATTTCACATTTCGTCGTTTTGCATTATTCTTTTGAGCGTTCTGGCGTAAAACGATGTGTTGGCATTTTATTGGGGGTAGTGAGTTGTGTTCATTGGTCGAAATTTTGAACTCAGTAAGGAAAATCGGTTTGTGAATTTCTTCATACATTGGAAAACTAGATTGTTTTATTGTTATGAGAGGACCAACCTGGTTTGCTACTATAATAGTGTAGAGTGCAGCGACGCGATTTGCCTTCCCAGCTGATGATTCGCTGCTGGAATCGGAAATGATAAGTTTGCGTAACTATGGCAATCGGAACTGACAAGTTTGCGTAACCACTTGCGTTCATTTGTACCATAGCAGCGGATCACGGTTGGGATTCTCTATAGGCTTTGCCGATGACCGCATTGTTATATTTGAGATTTTGCATTTTTCTGTCCGTTTAGTTGAGCTTATGCTCGTATTCCGCAGACATTACTTTATCCAACAAAAACTTCCGTTGAATCGGTGAAACGCGTTCTGGCGCAGTTGAAAGAAATGAGGCTTATTAGGAATATTCTGTGGTAAAGTGATTCAGCCATGGTGTACAGCAGTTGCCATGGTCAAGCACTTGTCTCAAGAAGATGAGCGGGAGAAGGGGTGGGGAAAAAAAAGTCAATTGTCATATTGAAGTGGTGGCGTTTATGCTGCTAGACGCGAGCAAGGGAAGGCGTCGACGGTCGCTTTTTCAGATCTACGTGCATTTTGGAACCGGTCAGCCCGTTCATCGTTTTTTTGTGCTGTCGGACCGAGCAGTCTATTTGCTTTCGTTGCAGTGCAACCTGGTGTCGGCACGCAAAACGTATATTACTTGTGCATATTTACCGCTGAGAAATGTCGACTTCATTGCGGTGTGTTTATTTGTTCGTTTTTTTAGCACCCTTATTTCTTCAATTGGGTTTATAAAATTAATCAAGGGATATTCAGTCTTATCTAACGGCCACTTAAAAAAAACATAAACGCCGCTGTTCTTGTTGTTTTTTGCCGCAGCGATAGCGAGTTATGGGTCCGTCATCTCCGGGGAGTTGAATATGCGTGTGGTATGTCTGTCTCTATATCTTTCAAGTAGCTCAAGCTCACGTACCGATAAGGTTACGCAATGAAATCTTCCAGTAATCATCTGTGGTATTGAGACTTCTTCCAAACAAAGTTTGCATACATACAACTAGAGTTTTGGCCAGGTTAGGCGCATGGGGTCAGGAGAATAGTACAGAGGGACAAGCGCGTTCTGGACAGATTAGAGGGATAAATGCATTCCGGACAGATCAGGAGGACAAGTGCCTTCCGGATAGATCGGAAGGACAGGTGCATTCCGTATCGATCGGAGGGACGAGTGCATTCCGGATAGATCAGGGGGACAAGTGCATTCCGGATGGATCGAAGGGACAAGTGCATTCGTCTAGATCAGAGGGACAAGTGCATTCCGTATCGATCGGAGGGACGAATGCATTCCGGATAGATCATGGGGACAAGTGCATTCCGGATGGATCGGAGGAACAACTACATTCCGGATAAATCAGGGGGACAATTGCATTCCGTCTAGATCAGAGGGACAAATGCATTCCGTATAGATCGGAGGGACAAGTGCATTCGGGACAGATCGGGGGGACAAGTGCATTCCGGATAGATCGGAGGGACAAGTGCATTCCGGATAGATCAGGGGAACAAGTGCATTCCCGATAGATCAGGGGGACAAGTGCATTTCGAATAGATCAGGGGGACAAGTACATTCCGATAGATCAGAGGGACAAGGGCATTCCGTCTAGATCAGAAGGACAAGTGCATTCTGAATAGACCGGAGGGGCGAGTGCATTCCGGATAGATCGGAGGGACAAGTGCATTCCGGATGGATCAAGGGGAAAAGTGCATTCCGAATAGATCGGAGGGGCAAATGCATTCATTCTGAATAGATCGGAAGGACAAATGCATTTCGGGTAGATCAAGGGGACAAGTGCATTCGTCTAGATCAGAGGGACAAGTGCGTTCCGGACAGATCGGAGGGACGAGTGCATTCCGGATAAATCAGGGGGACAAGTGCATTCCGTCCAGATTAGTGGGACAAGTGCATTCCGTCCAGATTAGTGGGACAAGTGCATTCCGTCCAGATTAGTGGGACAAGTGCATTCCGTCCAGATTAGTGGGACAAGTGCATTCCGGATAGATCAGAGGGAGAACTGCATTCCGTGTGGGTCGGAGGGACAAGTGCCTTCCGGATAGATCGGGGAGACAAGTACATTCCTGAGAACCAGAATTTGAACTGGTTTACTGCACTGCATTAGAACAGCCATGCGTTGAACAGCGCTGCTTTGAAACGAAGTTTTGGATAAGAAAGGGGAAATTTTCGCGAGAATGAGCGCGAGATTCAGTGGAGCATGAGCGCCTGTAGCGAACATGGTTTTAATCGGTTGAACATCTTGCCTGAGCTCCACTGCTTGACTGTTTGTGCCACGAGCGATAGAGTGGTCGCCGTTCTGTCAGCAGTGAACGAGTATGCCATCCCTCCTGGGCGTGCTAATTAGAGGGAATATCCACTACCCGCAGCCGTTTTCTGGGAGCATCTGCAGTCATCGCTTGGGGAATTGTGGAAAAAAATTAGTTTTAGCGGAGATTTTATGAGCGTTTTGGGGCTGCCGAAGATTTTCGAGAAACGTCAGAGACCGTTTCGAAAGTCGTTGCCTATCTAATTCGCATATCAGCATCCAAATGGCGGTTTATGGCTGTGGAAAGCGACTGTGAGCATCCGCTAGTGGCTTCTGATCGCTGTAAAGGGCTGTCATCGTACATGTGAAAACGGCTGAAGAAAGGTGGCCGAAAACAACGAGAAAAGCTATGCGTTTGGTATGAAATGCACATCCAGACATTCGCGGGCCTGCGAACAACCTGCAATACACACACGTACACACAGTTTGCTGTTGTAAGGTCTTTGCTTTGCGAAACAGAGTAACGAACGAATGGAACTTTAGACGAAGAAATAAGAAGGAATAAAGCATGCGATCACGATGACGAAAAGTATCTGTTAACTGAACATGAACTCATAGATTTTTCTGAGATTGAAATTTTTTAGGCAACTTGTGAAAACAAAAACACTAGGCGCTGAAACGACAGCATTAGGAAGTTTATTCCACACTCGAACGACCCGGAAAAGGAAAGAATTATAAACTGAATTTCACGTGGAGACTGGCGGCAACGGTTGAAAGATAAAAGCTCGTGATAAATTACATCTTTAGTCGCTAACGATTTTAAAACGTAATATAAGGTCTGACTCAAAACGACGGTACTTATGCAGTTTTAGACCGGAAATGCTCAAAATAATTGCATCATTTGAACTGTATGACCCGAAAAAGTTTTTGAAATGCTTCTTCGTTTAACGTCTCTGTACTTGTTCCAGCATCTACACGCCCAGTTTCAAATAATGTGAGTAAACTGGACAATACTTGTTCCATCATCTACACGCCCAGTTTCAAATAATGTGAGCAAACTGGACAACCATGTTCAAAAACAGGACGGCAGTAGATAATGAAGGCGTTCTTATGACGTTCGTTTCAACTGTACTGAGTTGCCCGAATAAGAGCAACCCTAAACGTTTCATTTATCGCGGACTCACAGTGAGTCTTCCGGTGCAAAGATTCGTCGACGAACACTCCCAAATCTCGAAATCAAAACGTCGAAGATTCGTAGTGGGCATTCGTGCTCGAGGCTAACGTACAACAGCCGATTTTTTCGCTAATAATTTCCAGTTGCTAAGCATCAGGTCATTGCATAAGATGATCTAAATCACACTGAAGTCTTAAAGCGTACCATCGATCGGTCTGTAAATGCTCAGATCATCAGCAGAAAGTTTTTATCAAGAGATAATTTTTGTCAAGATATCTGCGACGTCGTTCACATATGTTAGGAATAGTGTGAAGCGCAGTACGTTACCTTGCGGAACATCAAAAACGGTTCTATATGACTGGGAGAATTCGTCTACTTTAGCTTGAAACTTTCAACCACTAATAAAGCAAGGAATGCAGTTTAGAACCTTACCCAGTATACCATAAACGATAGCTTGAATAACAGTCTTTTATAACTCAGAGGACCAAATGCTTTAGCATCTTTCGTGACTCAAGGTAGCAAAATGCCTTAGCGTAATCGATGCATCCAACGTCAGTCTTTGGTTATTTAGTGCCAAAATTCATTCGGTCAGCAGCTCATGAGAAACTGTTGACTTTCCTTTTAAAAAACCAAACTGATTCGGACTGGATAAATTGTTTCAGGTAAAATGGTTATAAAGAGATTCACCAAAGATCACCATAACATTGGACACTGAGGGTGTTAAGGAACTTGGTCTGTAATTGAAAATTTCATTAGAAGGCTGAATTTCGAGCAGTGGAGTGACTGTTGCTGTCTTCGATTCCCTTTTGAGAAGAAGGAATCGAGGAATTTTTAAGAGGAGAAATAAAAAGAAGTGCAAGAGAATAACAAACACTATCAGAGGCATTCCACCAGACAAATGGCATTCCTCAAGAGTCATTGTTGTTCGCGCTTCAAGAAAAGACACACTGTACTACTAACGGCGGCTGTCATTTAATACATCGCAGTAATGCACATTCAGCAAGAAAAATCACTGATGGCCTCGCTGAATCAACAAATCTTAATTATCTTCTAAAAAATCGAAGGCTGCATCCGCTAGACAGTTTGATCCGTTGTACCGCCTAAGAGATGACAGCTGACCCGCGACATACGTGCGTAGCTTGGAATTTTTTTTCGCCTCCCTGTTACAGCTTAGAAACGCTCATTTTGCAAAACCTTCCCTTACTTTTACAGTATTTTTCTTCCAATTTCGACAAGAGTGTTATGAGGGAGATTTTCTGAACGAAATTTTTCAATAATTTTTTACATTTTTGGCGTAGAGCGGAACTGTTTCTGAAAAAGATACATATTTTTGTTTCATGCATATGCTCGTTTATTTTCTTCCAGCGGCCAATGCTTTGCTTGCTACAACATTTTCAGTTTCTCGGCGCTAGAGACGACCATCCATGTTCGGTAATGTTTGTGCATAGTTGCATGTTATTCATTTGGTTTTCGAACTGTAGAGCGGACTAGGCAGCTTACTGGGATATTGTTTGCGAGGACTGTAGATGGAAAGCGCGGAGATTTATGTTAAGGCTAAGTACCTATGGGTATTGAGTTTGGCGATGGAGTCGAATCTCAACAGTGTGTGTATTATACAGTGTATAGCGTTGGCCGTTTAGCTATGGTTGTGACATAAAGTACTGTACTTTTTCCAAAAAGTTGAGAGAATATAGTGTTCTGCACTTTTACAGATTCTCCACCATAGTGCATCGTCTTGCAATTTGTGATTTCGTTTCAGTAAATCGCTCTAGTATAGAATTCTAATGTAGATTGGTTTGCAGGTGGGTGCAGACTACGAAGTGCTATATTTGAACATTGTAAAGGGAAGTTATTTGGAGGCTGAAGAAGGGACGAGATTGGATTCACATGTAATGGAGGTGTGCACTGCATGTGCGCAACTGGGGCGCTCAATGGTCGATGCCATCTCAGTTGCCTATATGCAATGTGTTAGCAACACATTGCCCGTCTATACAGACAGCACCCCCCAGCGACTCATCACGACTAAATTCGTCGCTAAGGAATTGCATATAGTTAGTTAGTATTCAGGGGAACTCTCCACAAAATTCCCTTCAAATGATTGCTTAGTCTTCCCATCCCCTTCCTCTCCCCCCCCCCCCCCAAAAAAAAAAAAAACCCGGAATGATGCCTACAGCTTCCAATGTTTTTCGTTGTTTACAACTTTTTGGTTCTTATTTAAAGCGCCCACGAATTTAAAAGCTTACGTTACACATTACAGATGGAAAGGTTTTTTTTGTCATGAAAAGTTATTCAAAGATTCTAGCGGTATCGGATGAATATTTAATTCTTTCCATAAAATATCTCCACTTAACGCCACACATTCCATAGTTATCATCAAAAATCTGAATTTGATTACACTTTCACAATATTGGCAGCTGAATTTAATGTGCATAAATGGAGTACAGGTGTTTATGAGAGGGTTATTTGAGTAATGAGATGTTGATAATGTTTTGCGAGGATTTGAAACTTAATCTTAACAAACAGTATTGTCAGCTCTAGCCCCACATACGTCCTAAATATTAATTTACTTCGTTTTTTCGTATGAATGGAACGAAAAAGTGCATTTTTGAAATTAAAGCAAACATGCATTCATTTGCTGATTTCAGGACAATCCTACGCTGGAGTGTTATTGTTTGGCGCAGTGGCGGCAGACGCGTATCGATTGTGCAATGGGCGAGAATGTGGTTCAACGTAGCGGATTCCTCTACCACAAATTAGTAAAAAGCAGTTCATGGTTGCCATATTCTGGCGATTATCGGCAAAGTTTCTTTCATCTGCAGGGAAAGAAGCTTTATCAGTTTGAAGATTCCACGTGCAAAGTGGGCGAACGAGTCGTCGCTTTACAGTACGCGTTCTTTTCACTATTCCTTTGATTTGAAATAACAATCTCGTTAATTAGAAAGAAAATGGTAAAAGCCGATCAGAATTGATGACAGCACGCAAAGAATCGAGCCGAGGGAGCGAGCCATCGATTGAATTACGAATTAAAATGCGAATTAATTTGCTATTAGTAGTCAGGTCATATATCGGCGGTTACTACTAAAGTATGGCTTGGTTTAGCTGCAGTTGTTCGCATTACTGCTGGCTAAAATCGACTGAATGAAAAGCAGTCGACACCGCTGGCATCTTTGAGGGTAGTAGCGCGATGTGAACGTCGGATGGCAAAACATCGAATCGAGCCGACCTGTTGACAGATTACAGTGGTAGTATGTTGGAATTTTTGGAATTGATTAAATGGAGTCAAAAAATTTGACAGTGAACTGTGCTGGGCTTTTCCATCAAAACTTTGACACAGTAATCGCTCGCTTGCTAAGTCACTTCATTTCGTTGTGTCATTAACTCGTCATGTTTCCTGTATGGGATATTCATGATATGCTATGACCATTTTTTTTCAAGAGCATCGTGCCCCACTATTGTGTAAGCAGTTTTGTGATAGGGCTAGCCATGTAAGATTATCGGCAAAGTTTCTTTCATCTGCAGGGAAAGAAGCTTTATCAGTTTGAAGATTCCACGTGCAAAGTGGGCGAACGAGTCGTCGCTTTACAGTACGCGTTCTTTTCACTATTCCTTTGATTTGAAATAACAATCTCGTTAATTAGAAAGAAAATGGTAAAAGCCGATCAGAATTGATGACAGCACGCAAAGAATCGAGCCGAGGGAGCGAGCCATCGATTGAATTACGAATTAAAATGCGAATTAATTTGCTATTAGTAGTCAGGTCATATATCGGCGGTTACTACTAAAGTATGGCTTGGTTTAGCTGCAGTTGTTCGCATTACTGCTGGCTAAAATCGACTGAATGAAAAGCAGTCGACACCGCTGGCATCTTTGAGGGTAGTAGCGCGATGTGAACGTCGGATGGCAAAACATCGAATCGAGCCGACCTGTTGACAGATTACAGTGGTAGTATGTTGGAATTTTTGGAATTGATTAAATGGAGTCAAAAAATTTGACAGTGAACTGTGCTGGGCTTTTCCATCAAAACTTTGACACAGTAATCGCTCGCTTGCTAAGTCACTTCATTTCGTTGTGTCATTAACTCGTCATGTTTCCTGTATGGGATATTCATGATATGCTATGACCATTTTTTTTCAAGAGCATCGTGCCCCACTATTGTGTAAGCAGTTTTGTGATAGGGCTAGCCATGTAAGTTTTTTTTTCTTTGTTCGCTATTTACTGCCATCTGTCGTTCATTAAAAATTGTTACATTTATTTTTCGCCCCACACAAACTAGTTTTAGCCACACAGTCTCATCTCCAACTTTTGCAACATTAGCTTTCTATAAAGCCAGTCGTCTGACGGCCA
Source organism: Toxocara canis (assembly GCA_000803305.1). Taxonomy (NCBI): domain Eukaryota; kingdom Metazoa; phylum Nematoda; class Chromadorea; order Rhabditida; family Toxocaridae; genus Toxocara; species Toxocara canis. The sequence goes on along the minus strand of JPKZ01002781.1, from coordinate 219,657 downwards.
CCACAAACCGATCGTTAACCATTTTACAAGAGTGTGGTGTGGGAGTAGAGGGCGTCGAGGCACGTCTATTGATGCACGGTATCTGCGTTCATTGGCAGTCGAATTCGGCTAGCGTTTTTGAAAAGTTTACAGAGAAATGGTATCGGATGTTTGCGAATTGAAAGGAAGAGAGCAATCGGCGCATATGTTTCAAATGGAATTGAACAACGGCGAGAAGTACGAGTTCATCTGTGCGAGTGGAAGTGATTTGCATCAGTGGGTCTCGCTTCTCAACTTGGCTCTCTCCACTACGGTGTGCCTTCGCATTTTCTTGCCACTTGCAGTGTCAGCGCTTCCAGATCACCATTTTCAGCAAGTATAGAATGACAAACATCGAGAAGAACGTTTGAGTAAAATTACTTTCCAGGAGCAAGGAATATATGGTAACCGCAGTAAGTTTTAAATGTTTCGAGTGCAGGATTGCCTCTTATGTGATTGTTAGTCGGGTGTTGGCCGGTCTGTAGCTCATAGCCATCTTCTCGGAGGTACGAAAGAGAGTGGTCACTGCTGTTTTGCTACATCTTCAAAGTACTTACCGGTTATGAGGAGAGGAGGTGTGGTCGGTCGGCAGAATTTTGAGCTAGCTTATTCGAAAGGGTAGGGTGTGGTTAAGAATACGTGGCCCATAATCTTCTTCCTTGTTCTGTTTGGAAATTCGCTGACTTTCATGTCGAATTTTACAAATTCCGCTTTCAGTTGATTTGCTTGAGCCGCCGATGAAAGATCTTGTTTCGTTTTCACGTCTAAAGGATTTGCATGGCTGTGCGACATGAATAAATGGTAGTGGCGAATCGGTTGGGATGAGTAATGAGTTATATTGAAGGATCTGGACGATGAGGCGGTGGCATGCGTCGCGGTGGTGAGTAGAGACGCCATCCTGATCGCACAAGAGGGTCTGAACTGCGCAGTAGACGGCTTCATGCGTCTGCTAGTTCGGATCGACCTACAGCACGTTCAGTCAGCCGTCGGCGTTCTTGCTAGCGAACGTTACGCTTGTGTACTCAGTGATGGTCAAAACTTGAACTGGATCTTCCTTAGGTCACCCGATGAAATCGATCGCTTTTTAGCAGTACTTCAGCGACTTGGGGTCAGTGCTGTTTGATTCATTATTACTTCTGACGTATATGTGTGCTCCAGTTTCACCTAGTGCAATAGCGTCGTTTCTTCTAGAGTCCCGCTTTAATGCATTTTGATAGTCCTAGTGCCAGGAACCATTTTAACAGTGTGAACTCCGCGTAATCAAAGGTGACCTCTTGTTTTGGAAGAACAGCAAGCAGAAATGCTAATCTGGAGAGGGGAATAGAAAATTGTAGAGCGTGTCAAGGTAATGAGATGCGATGCTTTCGCATTCACTTGAAAGATATTTTTGCAGCATTTTTGATAATGACTTTTGAGGTAGCATTGTTTGTGCATCTGAAAGCGACAACTGCTGCTAATGACAAGAGATGACGACATTTCGCTTTCTGGCCGGTATGTGTAATAACCAACAATGATGCTTCTGCATGTTGCCACACTAAATTTGAAAGGGTTTTCAGGTGAATCGAATAAGCAACGAAGAGGATGGGTCATCGCGGCTGACAGCTCTGTTGAATTCGATGCCCCGTTCGGGAGATCTCTTTTATTTCTCAGATGCGCATTCCGATGACGCCTTTGAATTGTAGCTTCGCTTCCGCTCACCCGCCCACCTCATTCTTGCTGCTGTCCTTTCGCTGCAAAAACAGTTGTCTGACGTCGTACCCATCTCTTAAGGTACGGAACCAGGTGAGTACAGCCTATAATACGAATGCCAATGCTTTTTCTCCGTACTAATCGTTGCCAGCATATGAGAGGACGACATTTCCACCGCATGATCTGCGACGAGATTTATGCTTTATGCTTGTCGCGTTAAACTTTGTAAATCTCGTCGTCGTATGCCTTGACCAAAGTGCTGCCTACCGTTCTTTCTGATCTTTTTTGTCGTTTTTTGTCATTAACCCCTAATGTATTTCTCAGATGTTTAATGGAGTTACACATTTTATGAGCAGCCTTCTGTCAGAGGCGTATTGCAACGTTGCGTAAGATTCCACGACTTTTTCCTGGCATAGTAGGCCCACTTTTAAAAATTGCGGATTCTGTAACGTCTGGTTGCACATCTATTTCGAAAGCGTGCAATAAATTCTGGGCCTATAAAAAGGGAGTTTGGTGAATCGCTGTTAGTGGCTTAACGAACAGACTGTGGTGGCTGAAATGATTGGCTTTATATTGTATTTTTGCTGGTTATGAAAAGAACCAGCTGTTGCTTATGTTTTTGGTGGTAAAGCTCATTTACTCATACAAACGAGGTAATAATAAGATGTTTTACGAATCTCAGAACAAACTCTTTGAAAATTAAGGGAGAAATTGTGAAAAGAGAGGAGAGTTTACATATCTCAACCATTCAGCGAGTCACCCAGAAAGATACTATGCAGCTTGAAATGTTAAATAGTGGTGTGCGGAGAGGGAGGGGTTTTGGCGGGGAGTATTCGCCAATAAGAGAGGGGTAATTGCATATGGGTTTCACAGTGTTTCTGCATTAATCGACGCAAAAGGCGAGTGGAAGAAATTTAAAGTGGGTGGATGAAGCGGTGCCATTTATGGCAGCTTGCGCTCACAGTGTTTTACCGCGCCAGGCATGCTAGATCTACAGGCACACCGTTGTATTTTGTGTATGTGTGTTAAATTTTTGAAAACTCTTGCTTTATTGTCTTTTGTTTTGCTCTGCTTTCTCTTCTGAGGTTTCGTGCGTCTCCCTGATTCTCATCTACTGCTTGTTCACTTATGCACATATTTAAACCAATCATTATTCATGCGATGATTATTTTCTTCCTTGCTGCTTTTGTTATTTTCTGTCTCTTCCAAGAAATTGGTTTTTCTGTGGGGGATGGGGGTGGGAGGAGGCATTCCAAGAAACTGTCAATGACTGATACCTTAAAATTGTTGAGTTTTTTTTTTGCATTTTTTCTCGTTCGATGTGCCACAGCGTGGGTTGTTGTCCTCTTTTTGAAGGCGCTTTAAGAATAAGTCGTAAAGTGAGTATGCGCCTCAGAGCTTCCTATCCGACAACGTATCAGGTGTATGTTTCTGAAGTAAAACTCGGAATGTTTTTTAATGCTTTCGTATTCGTGAATTACACTCAACTTCTTTCTTGCAGCGCGACTTTATTCACTTACAACGTTATTGTTTTCCAGATTTGCATTCATGTCGAATAGTTGGCTTCAGAATGGCAACAGGTTAGAGGAATGATCATGGGATTGCGTGTAGAAATTGTGATTTCCTTGTTGTTTCATTTTTTTTTTGTTTTGTACAGGCGTGCGTGCGAAGGAAACGCATTCATTCGAATGAAGCTCCCGGAGTGTGCCGTTCACAGCTCCTTCCAGAGAGGAAGAGGGGAGGGGAATCGGGGAGGGCGAGAAAGAGGTGTATGTTCGGGAAGGAAGGTGCTGATTTTCCCTTTTCGATATGCTGTAGAGAATGGGATGTTCTGAAGGGGGGATGGGGAGAGGAGAGTGAGGAAGGGGCATTATTTCAGGTAGTAAAGTGTGGCCCTTGCCTTACGCTGATTTTCTAAGCATTCCTCAGCGCATGTGAGGACAATTTTCTGTAACGTTTACTTTTAAAAAAATGTATGTGACAGATCGTTTATCGATAGTGAAACGAACAAATAGATAAATGGGTAAGCGGCATGAATTTTGCAGCCCATCTACCGTGAACTTTTAAAGTTTTCTATATTCAGTTGAATGTCTTCATTTGTGACGCTGCGTGGGCCACATAACAGCACTTCTCCGAGAGTTGAAGGAACTTTCGTCATAGAAGTGTGTTGGGCTAGCCGATTTCTTCAGACAAGTTTTTTTCGGCCTACATCTTCGCAAAGCTCTCATTGAAAAATTGACAGTCCATTCGAATTATTCTGTGTGAAGAGTGAAGCACGCAGCATTCGAACACTGCTCACTGTGATTATGGCTTTCTGTGATTTTGTCAAAAGACGTCCTACTCGCGTTTCACATCCAGTGGGCTAACCAATAATGCCATCATTTTTGACGATGCTGCCAACATATTGGTTGACCATCCATAGACTGAATGATTTGAATCAAGATTTTGCAACCCCAGAGCATTATAAACACAAATGGCACTGCACTTAGGTTTTGTGCTTGGGGAGTACAAATTAGAGATATTCCATCTTTGGCGATAATCGTAAGTTCTAGTGGGGTAACATGAACTTTTCGCCTCAAGTTCTCATACGATTATGTTCCGTTTTCTCGAAACACTGGCATGACGAGCTTATCAGCATTAATGCTGTTCTTTGCATGAGAACTGCGATGAGAGTCGCCTAAAATTTGCCACTTATCTGCAGTTCTCTTCAAGTCAACATTGTAATGGGGAATGAAGGAAGGAAAACGGTGTTTGATGAGTTTATTACTCACTAAAGTCAGCGGCGACGTCTACTATATAATTTTCTCTTTCTGGTGACTGTGGTTTGAAAGCGTAAAAAATCTTTTTTTTTTCGGTTAACTGGCTATGCCGTCTGTGACTGACGAGCATAGTTGTTTGTGCGATTCAGTCGGCTGGCTCTTTCTTGCTTCAGCATATCATGTTTGTCGTTCGTATGTTATGCAAATTATGTGATTCTCTATTACTATTCCGTATTCGATGCATGTACGTTCTCTTGTGATAAGTCGAAACACCGGTTCGAGTAACGTGTAAGTGGTTGCTGAGTGCGTTTCGCAACCCGTGCATGCATTTTTTTTTTGTATGTAATTCATTGCATACGCTCGTACTAGTTACGGCTAAGTTCACAGTACTAGCGAATGCTTGCTGTCTTCGGTGCATACACTTATGTTTAAAAGGCCACGTTCGCTGCTTACTTCTGTGACTTCTGTTAGACCTCATTGAAGAGGATAAGTGATAAAAATTTTGAGTTATTGAAAAGAGGGACAGTTTGGATGATACATCCCATCTTTGATCTAGAGATNGAATGGAAATTGGCTGGTAGTTTTTCCAAGCTCCTAAAAAAGTAGCAAATCCTTAAGTGTTTTTTTTCTCTTTTTTATTTTTGTAACGCAAAGATGATGAAAGATTATACGTTGGCGTCATCAGAGAATTTCTGTGTATTTATTCTTCCTGTTTTTTTCGTGTTCCTCAAATGTAATAAGCTCTGAAGGACGTCGTTGTTGATATGCGCTCTCTCGCCTGGCATTTCCCAAAGCAGACCCTGCTAAGCTAGGATGTGATATGTTTGTACTGGAGTATTTGTGGTGGTAAGAAATACGCACTATGCACATTCACCTGAGATCAATTCACTTCAGGTGGCGGCGCTAGAGGGTTGTTTTCGCAGTGTGAATTGCGCGCTGTAATTATGGAGCTTCGCTATGCGTGCGTAGCTGCTCATTATGTCTTTCTTCGCTAAGTTGTTTCTGGAAATCTGTTCGCAGTAGGTTCGAATCCACTCAGTGAACATTATTTTTTCGAAACTCTACTGTCGAGCACCCTTTTTTTACGAAAGTAAGCTAACTTGTGAAAATGTAAAACGGTGATAATACCACTCGTACTTGTGTAGAAGATGAATGGAAGAGAATTTTTGATCTTCTAGCTGTTTTTTTTTACAGCAACTTACACTTTTTGAGTCAAAAAAATTTCCATATGGTAGTAGCGGAAAAACTCGCGTCTTTGCCTGCAAAATTTAAGGCAAAAGAGAACAGAATTGTTTGTAACGTTTGCTTTACTTGCCATTCCCCTCCCCCCCCCTCCCCCCCCCCCCCCCCTCTTCTAAAAAAAAATTAAAAACGATTAAAACTTTATCAATTACTCTTATCGTTAAAACTGATTTTGAAGAACGGTTTAACGCATAGAAAGTTGTTTCTGTCTTTGCAAAAACCAGAGTGAGGAGTGCTGCGAGGATATTTCAGAGTGCGTTTTGAAGTCATTCTAAGCTCTCGTTGGTTCGGCTGTTGCGCACTGTGTTAACTTTGCTTACAGTGGATATCAGTAAAGAAATGATCGCATTTCATAGTGTTCTTTTACCAGCCTCAGTTTTCCGTGTCATCACGGTTGCCTGTTTTGGTTATTTGATCCTGCTTGTACGTTTTAAGCAGTTGATGGGAGGGGGGAGGAGAAGATGGGGTTGTCCCATCAGTTCTTCTGGCGTTTCACTACTTTTTCATGGTGTGAACACACACATTGCAAGATATGGGAATATTGTGAGAGCAAGGATGGGGAAAAAACCATACAAGGATAGTATGGTATTTTCAGTAATAAACAAACGATGAGGGGTGCCGAAGGTAGCTTCAACATTGACGAAATGATGTCTTCAAAAAACGGTGAAAGTAAATGCCGTCAAGGTACGGAAAAACGCATCCAGGTAAAACTTTCCTGGAGTATATGTATGTAGTATTAGTTTGAGTAAAGCGTTTTCACCCCTTTCTGTCCAGTTCTAGAAAGCTGTAGATTTCTATATCCTCATCTGGAAAACCCTCTTTCCTGAAAATGCTTTGAAACCACCGACTGTAGTTTCAGTCCTGCGCAGTGGGGGTGGAAGTCAGATAGCTGAAGACGTATGTGCCGAGGACAGGCACACTGACTGACGTGCCGAAGGGGGAGGATTAGGGGTAGTGTTGGCATTGGCGGGGGTGATCATTGAACGTGGGAGTTTTCGCCGTTCCGTAATTCGGGCTTTCAGCATTCGGCATCCCCCTCCTCCCAGAATCTGTTATTCTTCGGAAATTGGACATACTATGATGCGCCGAAAATTTTGGCGCTCCGGCGAATTTGCGGATCGGCACAAGGGCTTCTGATACTCCTTTCGGCCGCTCTGCTCTTGGCAGTGCGCTGTTTGTTTGTTTTTTGGTATTCGGCATGAGGCCGTCGAGGGCATTTTCGATTTTGCCAACACTGATTAAGAATCATGATTCTGTTTTTTCGGGAGTGCCCGAGAAGTTTTCCAGTGTTAGCACAGAATTTGCATTTCCACAAGAAAAGGATAAGAGTAGAAGTATCAATACGTTGATAGTAAAAATCGGAAGTTTACAAATTAAATTACCTTCATCGTCCAAATATTTAGCATGTTTTTGGACTATCGACTTTTTTCCCATTTATCTTCTCTGATAGCCGTTCTTGGGGTAACCAGACACTTTCCCGGCAGCCGTTCTTGGGGTAACCAGACACTTTCCCGGCAGCCGTTCTTGGGGTAACCAGACTCACTTTCCTGACAGCTTCTTGGGGTTACCTGACTCACTTTCGGCGGTCACTGGTGCACTGGTGAGCTCATCTTTAATAGGGAACCAAATAGGCCTAGCCACGAATCTTCATCAACAAGTTCTTTCATGTGTCAGCACGGGCTAAAAAAGTAGCCCTTCTCCATGGAAGAAATCTCGTGGAAGGTCGTAATTTATAACATCAGGGGTTTTCTTCGGAACAGTATCGTAGATATGAGTCCACGAGAGCTCGAGCTCATCGTCGAACTTGATCTGCGTCTTACTGCAACGAGCTTAACTTCGAAATCCCGACTCGAAACGACCATTCTGAGCCAAGTTATCGTGTCACGCATGAAAGAAATACGAGTCCAATAATGTACATACGAGTCCAACAACGTACGGCTAGAAGATGGCCGTTTAATTACGATAGTGCCTATAATGTCGATCTAGTGAGAAAGGTGAGGAGGAGAAGTGCAACCAATCGCGCCTCGCTGACACGAGCTGCATATCTTTTGTGGCTTATGAGCGGTGAAATTTCAACAGAACTCTGAACTGAATCATTGGAAACCTAAACATCCATGGTTTTCGTTTGAACTTCGTTTAGCTGGTTTTCGAAATTTGTTAGGTTCGCTTTGTTCGCATTTATTTTTGCCATGGAATGGTTAAGTTTCACTTCCTTCTTTGAATATTTCGCCATATCCACCCCTCCGTTTGGCAATTTTACCACCGGGTGGTCGTGACAGCATCGTTAAGGAATGCCGTAGAGGAGGAGGCTTGAAATGTCGTGAACTTGTATATGACGTAGATTACTCCTTCAAAAAGGCATGTATTGAAGGTGAGGATGAGAAGTTCTACATTAGGTTTGCTTCCCTCTCCACCTATTCAACGATGGATAGAAAGTTGGAGAATCACGCGAATACTAGAAATTTGAGAGGCTCGCGCGAAAATTTCAGGAAAGAAATTACCAAAATAAGGACTTTTTTGAAAACTTTTGGGAGAGATCGTACTAAATTTTGAGGTTTTTGAGGTTGACACAAAAATTTGGGAAATTGCATAGCGGCAGGGACGGGGCGGAGGAAGGGTAGAGGGAAGCGGGGAGAAAATGCCGAACTCAGAAACGAACTGCGAACATGGACAAAACGGTAGGCTCATTCCTTTCTAGAAAGTGAATTGCTTCGAATGAACCAGTTGTGTAGCGCTCATATTTTGATATGTATATTGCCATTCATCGATGGGTGCCCCGTACCGTCTAGTCGATGGACCTCCATTCGATATTGCAAGAATAATAATACGGAGAAATCGCTCGAGGCGACGCGGGGACTTAGTGCCTGAGAGAGCCCTTGTGAACGGCAATATGTTTACGAATATACTTTTTCACAAGCGTCGGTCATTGTTATGTATGCTTAAGTTGTTATGCAGTAAGCGTGGACAGTAAAAAAAGCATTGGATGGACGACGAAGAGCGGCAAACGCCTCGAAGGAGAGGCGTTGGTAGAACTCTGCCTGTTGGATGGAAACATATGAGTCCACCTAGTGAGGAAGTACGCCACAAGATTTTGCAACAAATTTTGGAACGAGTCAAGAAAGAACAACAAGGTGAACACAGAGTACCCTTTTATTTTACAATACTGATTCGTTGTTTTGTTCGTTCACGCCTCTATTTATTTACACTATTGCTTGAAAATCGTTATCGACTGAAAAACGGAATGCACTATTCGTATAGCAGCTGATTAGATCCTCTTTCGGCGGCTCTAGTCCGCTAAACCTGAGCATGCTCCTTGGAATTTGTTTATATGCTTGTTGACTAAGTACGTAGCCGCCAGGGGGGCCTGTTTTAAAGCTATGAACGAGTTTATTCTAATTTTTATAGGAATGAAGTCGTTTTATAGGAAGAAATAAGTTAAATTTTTATAGGGATTTTCGTCCTTTTATCTCAGTCCAGTAATCTATCATGCTTCCCTTACAATTTTTTTGCGGGAATTTCAACAGTTTCACGCACTCCTCATCTCTGTCCCCTTTCTTTCTCTTTCTCTTTCTCTTTCGCTCTCTCTCAGTATATCAGCCCCGTCACGCTTCTGTTCTAACCGTTTTGCGCATTTTTCGTCAGTTTCATTTTTTCGCAGTATACCAACCCTGTCACGTTTCTCTTATTTTTTCTTAGTGTGTCAACCGTATCACCCTTCTCTCGTAATTGTTTTCCGCGATTTTGTTGCTCTTTATGCGTGCCTGGTTGCCTTTATGGCATCCCAATTATCCCAAACTGCTGTTTGCGTTGTTCACGTAGCTGGTCACCGCAGTTATTCGTGATCACGTCGACCGATTCGTCGCGTGTGGTGCTTGTGAGGCGTCGCTCTGGGTTAGGATCAGCTGCATTTGCAACCAACGAATTAATTTTATGCAATGTGCATATCGACATGAGTTAATTTGGCACTATCGTAAATGTAGTTGATGGGTGAGTGACACTGTCGTGAGTTAGCTGTTCAACAAACATGCTGGGTATATGCAACGGAGGCCGTATTGTGTTATCGTAGGGGTAGGCCGGTTTGGTTGCAGAAAGGGTCTAGTGCAGATGTGGTCATATGTGTTAGATGAGTTTCGCGATCGTGATGGAACAAGCTTTTCTATTTTTTTTGGTGTGTTTTTTTGGTGTTTTTTAAAAATACTTTTATCTCTATATATTTCTGTCTTTCTATATATTTCTGTGTTCGGCATCTATTATTTTGGTGTGTTCGGTACGGCTGTGCAGAACGAACAATTCACCTGACGATAAAGCAATTGTTTTCTTGTTTTTCGGGTCATGTATAGTGTACAACCCGGCTGTGATACAAGAGAAAGAAAAGGGGGTGACGTGGGGGAAGGACAGAACAGAAGAAACGAGAAGTGCGTAGAAATAATGTGTATTTCATAAAGACCGTTTTTGAAGTTTTGAAAATTAGCGGAGTAATCACAGAGAGGCACGTTGTGGTGGGGATTGTGTAGTATTTCGTTCGCCATAATGTATGCTTCCCGCATATTTTCTGCATCTTTCCGCCTAACTTCTTTTGCTTTTGTACCCGCACTGTATTCTCGTTAACTGCCTTTCCTTCCTCAGTAGCTGTCGTTTCGATAACATTTGAACAGTCGCGAATTACGTGATGCTAGTTGGAGGCGTTGTTGATATGATAATGCCACATAGCATTAAGGAGTGGAAAATTTTTCGAGTTGACGGAGTGGCAGAAATGCTTTTCTAAGCGGTTCTTTGGGTCGCAGTGAATCGGATAGCCGGATGGGCTCGAGAACTATGTACTTGAATCGTGTACATGAGTCAGGTACATAGGTAATCATATACAGTGATTTGGGGGAGTGCTATGGTGATGCTTGGTACGAAAAAGAATTGCATTTTGGAAAGCAGCGAAAACCATTGTTCATTTATCTTCCACTGAGGAACGCAGTTCAAAAGAATTTGTTTTTGAAGAAATACGAGCTAATGTTTTGTGTGCTAGAAGCAAAGCCGCTCATTCAGCAGGCTTATCTGGCCTCCATAAAATGTGTTTAACCCGTTTTTCCATCGAACGAGGCAATTGTTGTCAAATTTTTGTCCCACTCGTTCGCTGGTGGGACGACAGTCCAGACGATCGGAGTTGACAATGTGACGACTGCCACTTGTTTCGTGACATTAAAACGCTGAATTCTTTTTCCGGTGAAGTCAGGAGGGTGTTGGAAACTCTGAAGCATCTTCCTTCAAAATGTCAACCAGAAATCGCCGGATTCAAAAAGAATAAATTGGAACCGACTCTGACTCTTCGCAAATATGTTACATATTCACAACGTTGGGTGGTAGTTTTGCACCGACCCGTGAATCGGTGTGCTCAGAGGGAGCAGGAAGAGCTAGGGAACGCGGTTCAGCCGACTGGTAGGGGTTGCCCATTGCAGCTAAAATTTCAGCGCCGTTACGGTAGTACGATGTGAGTTTGTGTGGTTGGAACATAATGCAACATTTTTGACTGCAACGGTCAGAACCTTGTTTCAGCTTAATTTCATCGTCTTTGGGTGGTTCCAAAGTTTGAATCCGCGTTTCGTTTCCTTATTGGCAATTTACCAAGACTATCATTTGTGCATTCCTGAAGAAGAAATGAGTGGTTTGCAACAAACGTCTAGATCGATATCATGAAAAGCAGGCGTTACCAAAAAAGCAGCGAAACTGGATGGAATATCAGATTGCACTTGACAGTGATCACAAAATGGGAGTCTGTCTGGTATTGAGCTCGAGAGCCAGAGAAGCAGTAGTTATGAAATGTGTTAGTATAAGCTGCACTATAGACTTAACGCGCATATCCAGTTTCAGTTGATTCACCGACTTGGAGGGGGGAGAGGGAGCTGGGGAAGTCCTACATATTTAAATATGCTAGAAAATTTGAAATGCCAAAAAATTTAAATGCGTTTTGTTGTTAGTCGAATTGCATGCTTAAATGGCCGATATCCGGAGAAACGAATGTTCAGTTTGAGATTTCGACAGACGGTCGGGTCAGTAAAAATATAATTTTTACATTTTATGAGCAGCATGGGAAACCAGTTAATGTGATGAGTAAGGTCGTTAGAGCGCGTGTCGTGCCAGCCAGTTCCCAGTAGTTTTAAAAGTACTAAATAATTGCTCCGTTGATTTTCAAATGGACCCTTGTTTATCAGTTAAGTCTATTAATGAACCTATTAATGTGTTGAAGAAATTTTATAAATGAAGTGATTCGTTGACAAATGGGATTGATTTTTTCTGCCGGCTTTTTTTTAAAAACTGCATTGGCATATAGTGTTATGTTATCGAAACGTAAAAGTGGTACATATCGTCTTTTTTTTAGCGAGTGCTGAAAGGGCTGCGAGAGCGGAGGAACGTAAAAATGAGGAAGAGAAAAGCGCTTGGCACAAACAACAGATTGAGGATTGCAACAAAAAGGTGAGTGAAGGCTGTGCTTTCGTCTGTGAAAAAAAAGAAAAAAAAAACAGAATCCTTTCAGCACTCCAGTTTTTTTTTTTTTTGAATGGCTAACTGCTGGCAGATGTGCAAGCATAAAGGGAACTGGGAGTTTAGGCAAATTTTTCGGACTAAAGCGTTTGGGGCCCTTAGCACTTACGGGTCGCGAAAAGTATTTTTTATAAGTTGTTTTCACAGATTATGACTTTTTTAGGTCTACAGATAGTTACCCTCAAAATTTTCGACGAGAGTTAGTTGACTGTTACTGTTCCGAAAACCGCGAAAATTCATGTATATGACCGTTTATCCTTCTTCGTGCTACAACTTAGCGCGTAATGGTGGTCGGCGGTTGATTCATATTTTATTAAGTGAATAATTCTTCCTGTCCATTTACTGAAGAAGCGTGCAAAAATTTGGGGTTCCAGATATTCGCGTAAAAATCGGAGGAAATGTGATGGAAGAGTGCTAAATATTCGTATTTGAGTTGGGTAAAGCGCAATTGAAGAGTAATAAATCGCAGTGCTTTTTTTGACCGCATCTCGGGTATCTTACTTTTACAAATATGAAGTTTTTTAAAGAAGATTCAAGTTGAGTTTGTTGATTTGTTTCGTCAACGTTAATTGATATGCGTATATTGATGTTTGTTTTAGATTGAAAGCGTCAATTGCCGCAAAACAGAACTCGATGACCTGAAGAGTCGTTTGTTTGCGGAACTGAAAGAAGTGGTTGCTAAAGACAAAGCGCAAAAAGCATCACTCTCACAGCAGAGCACGCTCTCTCAAGCAAAGGTGTGTGCCGTTTTGATGGCCGAAATCAGTTTAAAGTCTTATGCCAGCAAAGTTATTGCATCTTGACGAGTTAGCTGATGCACACCAAAATTGGCAGATCTGTATGATGAACTCTTCGGACTTATCGCTGCTATCATCGTTACATTTGTTCAAAGTGGTTTGTGAGCTGTAGTGGTTGGTACTGACAGACGTAACGACTAATGCTTTAGTGTCGTATTGCTAACAAAAGCTGCAGAAGAATAATTGCTCATGCAGAATTTTAAGCTTTTTCGGCGCCCGTATAACTTCGATTGTTTTCTGGGGGTGAGGCGGATGTTGTCCTCCACCCTCAAATTTTTTTTCTTTTCACGCATAGTGTGAGAGCGGGATTCACCAAATTTGATTTATCAGATACACTCTGCTGCATTTCGAGTTTCAGGAGAAGCATGAACCAGAAGCGTCGGTTGATAGTTCAACAACGAACGTGAACGCACAACAGCTTGACCAGTTGCTGGATAGTGCGTTCGATGAAATCGCCGCTGATTCATCAGCGGATAATTTCTTTGGTGCAGACATGGTAAGATTCGTGCTAAACAAGCGTCCGTACGGACACTGTGTAATAGATGTCACGATGCAGCAGCTTAGAGAAATTGGTTTTCCAAATTTATTGCTTCTCTGCAATTTTTACAAATGTTGTAATGCCGGTATTTCCCATTCGGCGTCGGCATGGCTTTATTTGAACCTCTTCACTTTACTTACTTTTTTTTCATCTTTCATTTCCGAGATTACTAACCATACTCGAGCAGCTGCTACAGAAAGCATTCTTGGGGAGGCGAATTGGCAGTATGGGCCTTCATCGAGGAGTGACGTTGTGGAATGAAGGAAGTGAAAGATTCATGTACTTTCAAAATAGTCTGAAATATACTGTATTTCATCGCATTCGTTAGCATTAATTCAGTTTGCATTCCGTGGACTTCAGACCGTTCGAACATTTTTGGGTAATGTTTTTGTTATTCACCAGCAAGAGGAAGGTCTGAGATCTCTACATTTTATGAATTCTCTCATTCGTTCTTTGGACCGACTAGGGTTGTAATCGCAAATAATGCAGATTTCTAGCCATCGGTTCTCATTGTTGTCTTCTGCACGAGACGTCACGTTAAGCCGTTTTGTTGTTGCCAAATGCCCCTGATAATCGATCATTGATTACAGTTATTTGTGAACGAGCAGTTGAAGATGTTGTGCGGTGATTTGATGTCATCCTCAGAAGAGCTTCTAATTAATTCGGATTATGACGAGAACGTTCGAATCGCAATTTCCCGATATGTAATATTTTCTCCTAATTTATTAACAGATTCTTCTGTCATGATCAGAGAGCTGCCTTTTCTTTATCTGCGTCTGAAATATTTCTCCATTTGCTTTTCCTCGCAAAAAAATGCTAAGTGAAAGGAAAAAATGTAGTTGAAAAAAAAAGATAGAAAAATAAATTAACATAAGTACATACGCAAACATTTTACATCTATGTGACGTTTCACTGCTTATCTCGATGCGACTGATCTGTTTCGTATATTTTCATCGTTGGTTATTTGCATTACTCGGACGTTCAGGTTGGCTTTGCATTTTGCGTTTATCAAGACTTCCGATGATGCGACAGTCAGAGAGTTAATGATAAAAATGGGTGTTTATAGCGCTCGCAGTTTGTTTGATTGAGCATACCTGTTCGTCGTGTAAATTTAATCGTCGCTCAAAAAACTGAACTTTAACAAATCGTTTTACTGGCTGATTCAACGAGATCACTTGGTTGGCGGTCACTACAGCAGCAATCGATCGTTCTTTTTCCGACATATCCTTACTAGGGATAGACAGAGTCTTCCGATTTTTTCCCTTTTCCGATTCTCGTTTCTTAAGACAAGTCAGAGAAATGGCATCTGACGCGGAGTTCTTAGTCGCAACTTTTATGCAAATTGTCAGCAAATATTTTACATGTTCGCAGATGGACATCTTGAGATGCGGCCTTTCATTCGTCGCAGTCCTCATTTTTATTATCTTACGGCCTGATTCCAGTTTTGCAGTAAATTCGGGTAGGGAACCAAAAAAGCGATCATGAATTGGAGTGCTGGTTAATTTTAAAATCACACTTGAAGTAGAAATCTGGACTACGTCCTCGGTTCTCTTCGAAAATAATCCGCCTTCCTTTCCGTTTTTATGCGTATTTCTACATATGCATGCGCACATTTATGGTATGCCTCACACGTGCACCTTGATTGAAACTAACAAAGTTTTTCAAGTTTCTTTTAAATGGACTCTTTGGGCGGTCAAATTAGGAGATGTAAGATCGTTGATGAAGGTTTCGTTCTTTTTTTCCCCACTAATTGCTCATCAGTTTTTCACTTGGAATGAAATTTCATTGTGCCGTTGTTGCTATATTTCATTTTATCGATTTCTATTTCATTTTGCAAAGTTCGCAAAGGCATTACTACAAGTCCACATTTTGGAAAGTAACTAACTATCTTGAAATCACTGCTTTGAAATTTTCCAATGACAAGCGGGTTACTGTCATCCCATCCACAGCGTTTTATCAGAATGTGGTTCTGTTTTGATCGTTTCGATCTCAGCAATACGAACAAACGAATGATTCGTTCTATTTGATCGGAACCCTTTGCAGGCATATGGATTGGGCAATGCATTGGCATCCATACTTTTAGGCAAAACAGTGCGCTGTATCCATACTTTTGGCTATGAATTGAACAAAGCGTTGTATCAAAGAAATTTTTTCGCACCGTGTTTTGCTGCCAAGGGTTTTTTGATGTCTTGCAAACTATTCATTGCATGTATAATGATGTATTTTATGTTCCGTTGTTAATTCAATGATTGCTTAGAATTTTGACAAATGAGCTCGTTGAACACGAGTACAGTTTACAGTTTATAGTTTGTAGTTTATAGCTTATATATTTACGCATATTTATAAAGTATGCAGTGCAGTGTCTTCGAATTGCTCTGATTTTCTTTATAGCATCCGTTGGCAAGCGGTAGATTCCTCACTTTCCACTAAAAATTAGTGGGTTACGTGTTCTATTTCTGATAATATTTTTTCTCTGCCGGTCGTTTCAGTATTCTCCGATTTTTTTTTCTGCTCTTACGTTTGCTTTCCTTTCATTTTCGGCATCTCTGAAGTTTGCTGTTCTCTTTCCGTTTCCTTGTTGTCTTTTAGTTTTAAATATTGGTCCATTTATGAGAGGTTCAAGCAGGCAGTGTTCACTATTCCAGTATTTTTTTTTAAAACCAAGTGCTGTCTTGCTTATTTCTCTTAACGATAATTTGCATTACATTGAGCTGTTCGCGTGATTATGTGTTTATACTACACTAAAACAAACTGTGAAACTAGGAATGGGTGACAAACCATAACCAGACGATGCATTAGCCAAATTTGCCTACAACATCCACTACTATCATTTCGTACAGAGCGCCCGTTTTCGCAGTGAGATGTTTCGTTGTTGCATCATGTGTTTCGCCGCGGTCAGAGAATCGATGACTGCATTTTCTTTTCTTTTCTCTCTCTCGTTTTACGAATGCTGTTCTTTATACCGCTGCGCTTTTAGAAACCGGTATAGGGCTTACCAGAAAGAAATGATTACCTTGTCGAAAATTATTGCCAAATGCAGCCTCTGATCGCTTTTGATGATCTTTTATGTACTATGTGAATTTCTCTTACACCAAATACGTCAATTTTTTGTGTTACGACATAAAACCATCGCTATTTGTCGATCTGGTAACTTTTTTTCTGGTAGACGTATATACGTTACATATTATATTGGTAAAGTTCAGGTCCCGCCTAATATACAACGGGCTAGTGATTGGGCGATTGCTTCAGTGCATGAAAAAAATCTGCCTGCACTAAAAGCGGGGCAAGTGATTGCCGAAAGCGATGAAAAAGGGCACGCTGTGGAGCAGCAGACATACGGGTAAGTGTTTTCTCATGCTTATTGATAGCCGGAAATAGGTAACACGTTGGAGACTTTTTCATTTTTGTTCATTCCGGAAAGCCTGAGAAGCATTCATAAATCCCTAAAGTAATTTTTAAGTGCAATAAAGCAGCGCTCGTAAATTGGCGCTGCCAAAATACGGATGCTAAAAAAATTTTTGACCCACTCCCAGTTGAGCAACAAACCTTAAATGATGGTGCGTAGTCGTTGAATCTTAATTGAACTGTTCTTGAGTGTTTTTGTTTTGTTGTCAGCACTTCGACACAAAATAATTTGTGTTAATGTTGTGAAGATTTTGTATTCTTACTTATCGCTTCTAAAAGTTTTCAATCCGCCCTCCCCCCTCCCCCCCCCCCCCCCCCCCCCCCCCCCCCCCC